>JAVGWX010000018.1:1379466-1979466 GCA_036924085.1 Ariolimax columbianus | reverse complement strand
ATTATGTCAAGAATCTAGCTCATCTATTGAATAATTATGTCAAGAATCTAGCTCATCTATTGAATAATTATGTCAAGAATCTAGCTCATCTATTGAATAATTATGTCAAGAATCTAGCTCATCTATTGAATAATTATGTCAAGAATCTAGCTCATCTATTGAATAATTATGTCAAGAATCTAGCTCATCTATTGAATAATTATGTCAAGAATCTAGCTCATCTATTGAATAATTATGTCAAGAATCTAGCTCATCTATTGAATAATTATGTCAAGAATCTAGCTCATCTATTGAATAATTATGTCAAGAATCTAGCTCATCTATTGAATAATTATGTCAAGAATCTAGCTCATATATTCAATAATTATGTCAAGAATCTAGCTCATCTATTGAATAATTATGTCAAGAATCTAGCTCATCTATTGAATAATTATGTCAAGAATCTAGCTCATCTATTGAATAATTATGTCAAGAATCTAGCTCATCTATTACGGATCCTCGCCGCTGCAAATGGGAGCTGAGATTCTCCACAAATATGGAGAAGAGCAGATCACTTGTAGGTTAAACCGTGTGCAATGAAGTTTATTCATCGAATAAACTAAACTAAACTAAACTCTAAACTAAACTAAGTTGAAGACAACATCAAAGCAATGATTAAAAGCTGCAATTGTGACATCATTGTCAACTTGATCGTAAAAGTTAGAAATTGCAAACCTCACAAATATTCTTGGTTGTCTGAAGAGGACACATCACTTATCGAACGACATTTGAAAGATTTACAACATAGTTCCCGAGATTATTTTCCTGTTCCTGGGTGCAAGCAAAAACTGGATTAGATATCCGCTTTCAGTTAATGTGTATGAAGTAGGAGATGGGCTTACAGCAACAAGCTCATGAAAATATCCACGGATGGTGCTCTGAAATTACAGTTCAAGTTACAGTCCCTTGCAAATCTCTGGGCACACTGACAAACAGATGTTACGAAACTATCGAAGAGGGCTTTGAAAGTATTGATACCTTTCATAATGATATACGTGTGTATCAAATCATTATCTGCTCTCGTTATCTTTAAAATAAGTATAGAAACCGTTTGAATGCAAGTTTCAGCTATTTACCCCGACATAACAAGGCTTGAAAGTGAAATGCAGTATCAGTCTTCTCGTGAAAGGAAGTCAACAGTTCAATTCAATTCACGAGTCAATTTTGACACTATAGTTGGACCGTCTTTAAATAACCATAAGAGAGTGTAGATTGTGTTTTGTCGAATACCGGCAAAAAGGATTCAGAAGATATCTAATTTGACCAATAATAATTAATTTAAAGTGAACATTAGTAGACATCCCCTCGACGTGAAACTATCATCTTTTATTATAATGTTATAGATGATTATCAACTGATGATAGATTATGTAACCATACTTGGAATACGTGGAATCCTGGTATCCAAGCAGGCATGTAAATGTCTGTTGCCAGGTTACCGAATGCTTCAGCTACATGTAGTACATAAGGGACATCTTCCAGCGGCCTGGTGGGTGGTGCATATAACTTGGCTAGATTTTTAACTTGAATTTGTGTCCGGGTAGCTGTCGTCGTCTAGTCTTTTCGATTTCGAGACCACTGAGCTCCCACCCGAGTTTGATACCTTACCACGAGACCCCTGAGCCCCCACCCGAGCTTCATACCTTACCACGAGACCACTGACTGACTGAGCCTCTCTGAGTGTGAATTTTTTGTTTTTTGTTTTTTTTGTTTGTTTTGTTTTTAATTAGCAGTGTGAGTTGCAGATGTGGAGAATTCATTTAAATTGGACTGAAAGAGATCATTTTAGTTTCATCTTACTATATTTTCTTAACTTAAATTAACCTTAACGTCTTTATACTGGTCAAGAAGACTGTGCAGAATCTGTATACAACAAGTTTCATTTACATTACCTTGCACTAAAAGCTATGTGCATCCAATGTATTCTTAAATGCATTAATTGTCCCTGCCTCCACTACCTCCTGTGGCAATGCATTCCAAGCATTCACCACTCTCTGACTAAAAAAATATTTCCTTAGATCTAATAATGGACCTTTCTTTAGTTAATGTATAGCTATGCCCTCTTGTTCTTGTTGGTGGCTGTATTTTGAAAAAAAATTGTTATAGTCTAATTTATCCGTTCCTCTGATTATCTTATAAACCTGCATTGTCACCTCGAATTCTTCTTTTCTAGACACTATAGGCCGGTTTTTCTGAGTCTTTCCTCATAACTGTAATTCTGGAATCCCACTATTAGCTTTGTCGCTCTTTTTTGTATTCTTTGCAGCATGTTTATTTCTTCTCTATGATAAGCATTCCATATCTGTACACAGTACTCCAATCTAGGTCTAACTAATGCTTTATACAGTTTGACTATCACTTCCTTGCTCCTATGTTTAATATTTCTTTTTATCATACCTAACATTGCATTTGCCTTTTTCACTGCTACCTTAACTTGCTCACTCACCTTACCTGTATGATCTATTATAACCCCTAGGTCCCTTTCCTTATCTATCTTTCTAATATTGTTCTCACCCATTCTGTAATTATGTTCCATATTGGATCTACCAATGTGAATGACTGTACATTTATCTACATTAAACTCCATTTGCCAGCTTACAGACCATTCTCGAATTTTATCTAAATCCGACCTCAATATATCCACTTCCGCTTTAGATGAGACACTACTGCATAGTTTTGTGTCATCAACAAATTTTGCAATCATGGATCCCATATCAATGTCCAAATCATTTATATATATTAAGAACAAAATTGGTCCCAAAACCGAGCCCTGTGGCACTCCACTTTTCACTTCACAACACTCAGAGTACTCCTTATTTATACCCACCCTCTGCCTTCTTCCCGTTAACCAATTTTTAATCCATTTGGCAACTTCCCCACCTATTTCATGTGAATTTAACTTTCGAAATAATCTTTGATAAGGTATTCTATCAAAGGCCTCTGCAAAATGTAAATAAATAACATCCACTGGATCCCCTATATCTATCATTTTAGTAACCCTCTCCATGAATTCTAATAAATTTGTTAAGTACAATCTAACACTTGTTTATTCACAAAACATCTCCATGAACATTTGTCATTTCCAACTGCAGACATTGTTTACTATTGTTGTAAACACACAGACAATTCATTCCTCAACATTTTCATTTATGGAATATTTTGGAGGTCCTCTGTTCAGTTCAGTTCATCCCGTAACCCATCAGGTCGTTGGGGCACACATGAAGACATGAAAAACCCACGCCAGCTCTCTCTGTCTGTCGCTGCCTGACGTATCTCACCGGGACGAAGGCCTGACCACTCAGTGATGTTGTCCACCCATCTCTTCCTTGGACGTCCTCGCCCTCTCTGACCTGGTACGGATCCAAAGAGTATCGAGTTGGGAATTCCGTTTGACCTCGCGACGTGCCCGCACCAGGCCATCTTTCGTCTTTTGATAGTTGTGAACAGATCTTCAAAAGGGTCCTCTGTAACAAACAAAAATGTTTGGAGGTCCTCTGTAACAAAAGATAATGTTTGGAGGTCCTCTGCAACAAAACATAATGTTTGGAGGTCCTCTGCAACAAAAGATAATGTTTGGAGGTCCTCTGCAACAAAAGATAATGTTTGGAGGTCCTCTGTAGCAAAAGATAATGTTTGGAAGTCCTCTGCAACAAAACATAATGTTTGGAGGTCCTCTGCAACAAAAGATAATGTTTGGAGGTCCTCTGTAACAATAGATAATATTTGGAGGTCCTCTGCAAAAAAAGAAAATGTTTGGAGGTCCTCTGCAACAAAAGATAATGTTTGGAGGTCCTCTGCAACAAAAGATAATGTTTGGAGGTCATCTGCAACAAAAGATAATGTTTGGAGGGACTCTGCAACAAAAGATAATGTAAAGAAAGAATAAAGAGCATCCGGGGTAACAAAAAGGTTAAGAACAGCTGTATTAGATGACCCACTTCTCTTGCAGATTTATGCACAAAATCTGGATGCCTGTCTGTCGGCCGCAATGGGTCCTGCCATGTCAAAGAAACAAGCGGCCTCTTTTAAAAAGTTTGTTGTTTATCTGAGCAAATTGCTTGCATGACAAGTTGATTGGGAGACGAGTCAGGTGAACAGTATGTTGAGAGATGAGTCAGGTGAACAGTATGTTGGAAACCAGAATGTCCTGATGATCATATGTTATTCCCGACAATCTGTATTAAAGCTGAGTAGCGCCTTTGTATATCCATATTGTGTAATCTAATTCATACTGTCTTTATTTTATAGGAACTTTACACAAACCATGTACTTTCGCTGTTCTATAATGTTAACCATTTTTGACCAAGATGCATCACTTTCAGCCACAGTCATACTGCTCATGATATGATATATTTTACCAATGAATCGAAATCTGTTCTCTCTCTGTGGAGGGTCGGTCTTCAACAAATATGTCCTGCCATTTTGGTCTATGCCATGTGTTCAAGGTCTCTACTCTGCTGATAGAGGGAAGACACAACAATGTCTCTTATGTGGTTGTCATCTTTCTTTACGGTGGTTGACATCTTTCCTTAGGGTAGTTGACATCTTTCTTTAGGGTGGTTGACATCTTTCCTTAGGGTGGTTGACATCTTTCTTTACGGTGGTTGACATCTTTCCTTAGGGTGGTTGACATCTTTCTTTACGGTGGTTGACATCTTTCCTTAGGGTGGTTGACATTCTTTCTTTAGGGTGGTTGACATCTTTCCTTAGGGTGGTTGACATCTTTCTTTACGGTGGTTGACATCTTTCCTTAGGGTGGTTGACATCTTTCTTTAGGGTGGTTGACATCTTTCTTTAGGGGGGTTGACATCTTTCTTTAGAGTGGTTGACATCTTTCTTTAGGGTGGTTGACATCTTTCTTTAGGGTGGTTGACATCTTTCATTTCTGGGGTGAACATGCAGCAGTGAGTTACCTGACATCAGCCAGTGACTCATAGTTAGCTACTTGCATCAGGGTCAGTGACTCATAGCTGGCTACTTGCATCAGGGTCAGTGACTCATAGCTGGCTGCTTGCATCAGGGTCAGTGACTCATAGTGAGCTGCTTGCATCAGGGTCAGTGACTCATAGTTAGCTACTTGCATCAGGGTCAGTGACTCATAGTTAGCTACTTGCATCAGGGTCAGTGACTCATAGCTGGCTGCTTACATCAGGGTCAGTGACTCATAGTTAGCTACTTGCATCAGGGTCAGCGACTCATAGCTGGCTGCTTGCACAAGAGTCAGTGACTCAAAGTTAGCTACTTGCATCAGAGTCAGTGATTCATAGCTGGCTGCATGGACCAGTGTAAGTGACTCATAGCTGGCTGCATGGACCAGTGTAAGTGACTCATAGCTGGCTGCATGGACCAGTGTAAGTGACTCATAGCTGGCTGCATGGACCAGTGTAAGTGACTTATAGCTGGCTGCATGGACCAGTGTAAGTGACTCATAGCTGGCTGCATGGACCAGTGTAAGTGACTCATAGCTGGCTGCATGGACCAGTGTAAGTGACTTATAGCTGGCTGCATGGACCAGTGTAAGTGACTCATAGCTGGCTGCATGGACCAGTGTAAGTGACTCATAGCTGGCTGCATGGACCAGTGTAAGTGACTCATAGCTGGCTGCATGGACCAGTGTAAGTGACTCATAGCTGGCTGCATGGACCAGTGTAAGTGACTTATAGCTGGCTGCATGGACCAGTGTAAGTGACTTATAGCTGGCTGCATGGACCAGTGTAAGTGACTTATAGCTGGCTGCATGGACCAGTGTAAGTGACTCATAGCTGGCTGCATGGACCAGTGTAAGTGGCTTATAGCTGGCTGCATGGACCAGTGTACGTGACTTATAGCTGGCTGCATGGACCAGTGTAAGTGACTCATAGCTGGCTGCATGGACCAGTGTAAGTGGCTTATAGCTGGCTGCATGGACCAGTGTAAGTGACTTATAGCTGGCTGCATGGACCACTGTAAGTGACTTATAGCTGGCTGCATGGACCAGTGTAAGTGACTTATAGCTGGCTGCATGGACCAGTGTACGTGACTTATAGTTGGCTGCATGGACCAGTGTAAGTGACTTATAGCTGGCTGCTTGTATTAGGGTCAGGACACACTATTGCAGAAGTCAAGACTGAACTCAACTCCAAGAAGTGTTGTGATGAATGCACCAAAATATACTAACAATGGCAAAGATGTGACGGAATCATTGCAAAGATGTGACAGAATCATTGCAAAGATGTGACAGAACTATTGCAAAGATGTGACAGAATCATTGCAAAGATGTGACATAATCATTGCAAAGATGTGACAGAACTATTGCAAAGATGTGACAGAATCATTGCAAAGATGTGACAGAATCATTGCAAAGATGTGACAGAACTATTGCAAAGATGTGACAGAATCATTGCAAAGATGTGACAGAATCATTGCAAGGATGTGACAGAATCATTGCAAAGATGTGACAGAACTATTGCAAAGATGTGACAGAATCATTGCAAAGATGTGACAGAATCATTGCAAAGATGTGACAGAACCATTGCAAAGATGTGACAGAATCATTGCAAAGATGTGACAGAACCATTGCAAAGATGTGACAGTCATTGTAAAGAAAAGTTAGACTTAGTGACTCTTTGTGTTCGCAATAGATAATCTATTGTTTTTGGGGTGTATCATTGTTTTGGGGTGTATCATTATTTTGGGGTGTATCATTGTTTTGGGGTTTATCATTATTTTGGGATTTATCATTGTTTTGGGGTTTATCATTATTTTGGGGTGTATCATTGTTTTGGGGTGTATAATTGTTTTGGGGTGTATCATTATTTTGGGATGTATCATTGTTTTGGGGTTTATCATTTCCAATTTTAGAGGTTAATCATCTAATATCAGTCAAGTCTTCTTATCTACACTAATTTACTTCTTCTTCTGATCAACATTACAAGCTTGGTGTGTGAATGGTGGACCTGCAATGGCATGAGTTAGAAGAGTTAAACAACATAGTTCATAAGTGTGACTTCGTTTCCCTTTGTCCTGCACAGGCGTTATCTCTTCTAATATAAAGTGTGACTTCGTTTCCCTTTGTCCTGTACAGACGTTATCTCATCTAATATAAAGTGACTTTGTTTCCCTTTGTCCTGTACAGACGTTATCTCTTCTAATATAAAGTGACTTTGTTTCCCTTTGTCATGTACAGATGTTATCTCTTCTAATATAAAGTGACTTTGTTTCCCTTTGTCATGTACAGACGTTATCTCTTCTAATATAAAGTGACTTTGTTTCCCTTCGTCAAGTACAGATGTTATCTCTTCTAATATAAAGTGTGACTTCGTTTCCCTTCGTCAAGTACAGACGTTATCTCTTCTAATATAAAGTGTGACTTCATTTCCCTTCGTCAAGTACAGACGTTATCTCTTCTAATATAAAGTGTGACTTCGTTTCCCTTCGTCAAGTACAGACGTTATCTCTTCTATTAGAAATCTTGCTCCTTTATTATCCATCCTGTCCTTGTACATACTGCCACGAAGTCCTTCTGTGTTTTGGAGCTTAACTTTCCTCCTCCATGAAATACTGTTGAGTTTCAAAATGATATTTAGACAAGTATAGACATTTGTATCGTTTGTCAAAATATTTGGACAAGTTTAGACATTTGCATGTTTTGTCAAAATATTTGGACAAGTTTAGACATTTGCATGTTTTCTCAAAAATATTTGGACAAGTTTAGACATTTGCATGTTTTGTCAAAATATTTGGTCAAGTTTAGACATTTGTATGTTTTGTCAAAATATTTAGACAACTATAGACATTTGCATGTTTTGTCAAAATGTTTGGGAAAGTTTAGACCTGTGCACGTTTTGTCAAAATATTTGGACAAGTTTAGACATTATTTGCATGTTTTGTCAAAAGGATATTTAGACAAGTTTAGACATTTGCATGTTTTTTTGTTTTAATAAAGGACACTAACAAAATTGTCAAATAACATTCAGAAATGTACAATATCTCATCTGGATGTATTTTTGTGTAATCAATTTCTATGTGTGTCTTGTCATGTTTTTACTCTTGGACTTGTACAATTTATGTAGAAAAACTTATTCTTATTCAGTTGTTTTTATTGATTTTGCTTGAAATAGTTTGGACCTCAACAGGCTGGGTGGTGCGATCCAACACACAACTATTTAGTTGTTGTTTCTTGAGCTGGGGATCAAATTTTATTTCGCCCACATGCAACATATTATTAGTTATATCAGAGTAGGTGAGTCGTCAATAAATGGTCATCATGTTTGCCAAACCACTTAGCCGAGAACAGGACTGCAGTCCAACCAACCCACAGTGCGTCCCCGCCCCTCTTTCCTGATGCGAAACCACACAGTATCGAATTTGTCATTCCGCTGGACCTCATCACATGCCCATACGAAGCCATTTTTTGCCTTTTGATAGCCGTGAACAGATCATCAACAGGCCCAATTGTGTTTTCCTCTCTTCGTCGTATTTCTACGTTCGTGACACAATCCTAATATCTAACGTTTAAGAGTCTTCTAAAGCACCTCATTTCCATTGCATGTATTCTGCCCCGGATATCAGCAGTAATGGTCCAAGTCTCACAGGCATACACAAATATTGAGAGCACCAATGAACGCATCAGTCTTGGCTTGGCTTCGTTCGTTCTCAATCTCCCACTACCAAACCCTGAAAGGGCTTAAGTAGCAGAATGAAGTACAGAGAACGGAATGCGTTGTCGTAGTTTACAGCTTGACTGCAATATTTGCACATTTCGGTCCAACACATCCGACTTCAGCAGGCTTTTTTTTAAGCACCGGGTTAGCATTCCCTCTTCGATCCCGTCTCCTTAGCCAGTCTGCCCTGCTGCAGCGTGTTATCCAGGATCACCGTGTGGAAGTGTAGAAGGATCTTGGCAGCTCTTGTTCGCTGGCCCTGACGCTAGCAGTCAGCTATGGGTCGCTGACCACTGCAGCTCATGCGCTGCTCAGCATCTTGATCCCAGCGCATCAGTCTAACTTTTATGCTGAGGGTGAGCCGCTTATCATGCCATTTGGGTTTCAAATACGTAAGCGCCTCTGTTGTCTATGCTATTCTGGCAATTATCTCAGGCTGCGAGCCCTCGTCACTAATCAGTGATCCTGGATACATGATCACACAGATAGATGGATGGATATACAAACACACAGACATCTCTTGTGAATTTCATAAGCTATACCGGCGCTGCTAGTCAGTTTGTGGAGAGTTATAAAGATTTTGCATCACGATACAAAATTAAAGTGTTTCTGAACACACACTCTGTCACTACCAATAACTGTGCCTGACTCCCTGTCATCACACTCTGTCACTACCAATATCTGTGTCTGACTCCCTGTCGTCACACTTTGTCACTACCAATATCTGTCTCCCTGTCATCACACTCTGTCACTACCAATATCTGTGTCTGACTCCCTGTCGTCACACTTTGTCACTACCAATATCTGTGTCTGACTCCCTGTCGTCACACTCTCACTACCAATATCTGTGTCTGACTCCCTGTCATCACACTTTGTCACTACCAATATATGTGTCTGACTCCCTGTCGTCACACTCTGTCACTACCAATATCTGTGTCTGACTCCCTGTCGTCACACTTTGTCACTACCAATATCTGTGTCTGACTCCCTGTCGTCACACTTTGTCACTACCAATATCTGTGTCTGACTCCCTGTCGTCACACTATCACACTCTGTCACTACCAATATCTGTGTCTGACTCCCTGTCGTCACACTTTGTCACTACCAATATCTGTGTCTGACTCCCTGTCGTCACACTCTGTCACTACCAATATCTGTGTGACTCCCTGTCGTCACACTTTGTCACTACCAATATCTGTGTCTGACTCCCTGTCGTCACACTCTGTCACTACCAATATCTGTGCCTGACTCCCTGTCGTCACACTTTGTCACTACCAATATCTGTGTCTGACTCCCTGTCGTCACACTATCACACTCTGTCACTACCAATATCTGTGTCTGACTCCCTGTCGTCACACTATCACACTCTGTCACTACCAATATCTGTGTCTGACTCTCTGTCGTCACACTATCCCACTCTGTCACTACCAATATATGTGTCTGACTCCCTGTCGTCACACTATCACACTCTGTCACTACCAATATATGTGTCTGACTCCCTGTCGTCACACTATCACACTCTGTCACTACCAATATATGTGTCTGACTCCCTGTCGTCACACTCTGTCACTACCAATATATGTGTCTGACTCTCTGTCGTCACACTCTGTCACTACCAATATCTGTGTCTGACTCCCTGTCGTCACACTATCACACTCTGTCACTACCAATATATGTGTCTGACTCCCTGTCGTCACACTCTGTCACTACCAATATATGTGTCTGACTCCCTGTCGTCACACTATCACACTCTGTCACTACCAATATCTGTGTCTGACTCTCTGTCGTCACACTCTGTCACTACCAATATCTGTGTCTGACTCCCTGTTGTCACACAATCTGTCACTACCAATATATGTGTCTGACTCCCTGTCGTCACACTGTCACTACCAATATCTGTGTCTGACTCCCTGCCGTCACACTCTGTCACTACCAATATCTGTGTCTGACTCCATCGCCACAGTGTTTATTGTTCGCGTCGCCGCCGACACCGTTGAGTGTGATAGAGATCACACTGTCAACCTGCACAAGTCCTACACAACTGTAACACACTGAGTCCTACACAGCTGTGACACACTGAGTCCTACACAACTGTGACACACTGAGTCCTACACAACTGTTAGCACACTGAGTCCTACACAACTGTTAGCACACTGAGTCCTACACAACTGTTAGCACACTGAGTCCTACACAACTGTGACACACTGAGTCCTACACAGCTGTGACACACTGAGTCCTACACAACTGTGACACATTGAGTCCTACACAACTGTGACACACTGAGTCCTACACAACTGTTAGCACACTGAGTCCTACACAACTGTGACACACTGAGTCCTACACAACTGTTAGCACACTGAGTCCTACACAACTGTTAGCACACTGCGTCCTACAGCTTATGTTAGAAATAAACAAAGAACGAAAGACAAAGTAGGCCCTCTCATGGACAGTACAGGGAAAATAATAAGTGAGAATAGGGAGGCAGCTAATCTACTCAATCAGTACTTTGTCACAGTCTACACAAAAGAAGACTGCTCCGAGATCCCAGAGCCTATAGATAGTTTTCAAAGAGACATGGATACAGCTGGATTAAGATCAATCTGTATTACAGAGGAAATGTTTTTTTAAAAATTGGAGGGGTTGAAAGTGAATAAATGTCCAGGCCCAGATGGTATTCATCCAAAATTGCTGTATGAAATTAGAGACCAACTAGTAAAACCATTGGCTATATTATGTTCTCAATCACTTACAAAAGGGATTGTTCCACTGGATTGGAAAAATGCAATAGTGATCCCCTTATTAAAAAAGGTTAAAAAATCAGACCCAGCAAATTATAGACCAGTGAGTTTAATGAGCATAGTCTGTAAATTGTTAGAGTCAATAATCAAAGAAAACATTGTAATGCATTTAGACAAATTTAATCTAATTAGAAATAGTCAGCTTGGGTTTACTAGAGGGAGATCATGCTTAACAAATCTATTAGAATTCATGGAGGAGGTTACTAAAATGATAGATAAAGGGGAGCCAGTGGTCGTTATTTATCTTAATTTTACAAAGGCCTTTGATAGAGTACCTCATCAAAGATTATTTCGAAAGTTAAAATCACATGGAATAGGTGGGGAAGTTGCCAAATGGATTGAAAATTGGTTAACGGGAAGAAGGCAGAGGGTGGGCATAAATAAGGAGTACTCTGAGTGATGTGAAGTGAAAAGTGGAGTGCCACAGGACTCGGTTTTGGGACCAATTTTGTTCTTGATATATATAAATGATTTGGACATTGATATGGGATCCATGATTGCAAAATTTGCTGATGACACAAAACTATGCAGTAGTGTCTCATCTAAAGCAGAAGTGGATATATTGATGTTGGATTTAGATAAAATTTGAGAATTGTCTGTGAATTGGCAAATGGAGTTTAATGTAGATAAATGTACAGTCATCCACATGGGTAGATCCAATTTGGAACATAATTACAGAATGGGTGAGAACAATATTTGAAAAAAAGATAAAGAAAGGGACCTAGGGGTTATAATAGATCATACATGTAAGATGAGGGAGCAAGTTTAGGTAGCAGTGAAAAAGGCAAATGCAATGTTAGGTATGATAAAAAGAAATATTAAACATAGGAGCAAGGAAGTGATAGTCAAACTATATAAAGCTTTAGTTTAGATCTAGATTGGAGTACTGTCCAGGTAGAAGGGATATAAACATGCTGGGAAGAATACAAAAAAGAGCGACAAAGCTGATAGTGGGATTCCAGAATTACAGTTATGAGGAAAGACTCAGAAAAGCGCCTGCAGTGTCTGGAAAAGAGAAGAATACGAGGTGACAATACAGGTTTATAAGATGATCAGAGGAACGGATAAATTAGACTATAACAGATATTAGGAAATATTTTTTAGTCAGAGAGTGGTAAATGCTTGGAATGCATTGCCATAGGAATTAGTGAGGGCAGGGACAATTAATGCATGTAAAAAAAGATTGGATGCGCATAGTTTTTAGAGCAAGGTAATATAAATAAAACTGGTTGTATACAGACTCTGCAGTCTTCTAAACCAGTATAAAAGATGTTCAGTTAAGTTAAGACAACACATGGACAGTAATGGATGCTGGAATGGAAAGGGATGGCAGAAAAAAAGTACAATACGCAAACTTGGAAATTCTATTTTTATTTATAAATACATTTCAAACAGATGAAAACCAATCCTCAGTGTTCTAAAAACCATTGAAACAATGTATGATTACACTAGTTGGTAATCTTGCAATTCTGAGAAGGAAAAAGAAATATATAAATAAATATACTGATTACATGAGTGAAAGTGTACTAGCACAACACCAAGCGATGATGTCAAGCAAGGTGGTAGTCACATGGCAGGTGCTGCAGCTTATCAAATATTGAAGATGTTACTACAAGATCTCAGGTTATACGAGACAGAGTTGACCAGTTCCCTTCCCTCACTCTAAATTAGTTGGAAACATATTTACTGCGGGGTACACCTAAATGCAATGGGACTAGAAAACATACCAGGTCAGGTCAGCTAGAAGTGTAAATGAGGGTGAACTTAATTCTAACAAAATTCTATCCAGACATGGACAACTCTCGGCCTCTGACATCACAAATCCAGATCTCAATTCTAACCAAATTATATCAAGACATGGACAACTCTGACATCACAAATCCAGATCTCAATTATAACCAAATTCTATCCAGACATGGACAACTCTCGGCCTCTGACATCACAAATCCAGATCTCAATTCTAACCAAATTATATCAAGACATGGACAACTCTCGGCCTCTGACATCACAAATCCAGATCTCAATTCTAACCGAACTCTTACGAGACATGGACAACTCTCGGCCTCTGACATCACAAATCCAGATCTCAATTCTAACCAAACTCTTACGAGACATGGACAACTCTCGGCCTCTGACATCACAAATCCAGATCTCAATTCTAACCAAACTCTTACGAGACATGGACAACTCTCGGCCTCTGACATCACAAATCCAGATCTCAATTCTAACCAAACTCTTACGAGACATGGACAACTCTCGGCCTCTGACATCACAAATCCAGATCTCAATTCTAACCAAACTCTTACGAGACATGGACAACTCTCGGCCTCTGACATCACAAATCCAGATCTCAATTCTAACCAAACTCTTACGAGACATGGACAACTCTCGGCCTCTGACATCACAAATCCAGATCTCAATTCTAACCAAACTCTTACGAGACATGGACAACTCTCGGCCTCTGACATCACAAATCCAGATCTCAATTCTAACCAAACTCTTACGAGACATGGACAACATGAGAAACCCCTGACCTCATGTGGTAGAACTATTCCCACTAAGAACAGAGCAGTTCACAACAGTTCTGGTGCTCTAAAGCCAGAATGCTTAATGTGAATGGTCACTGTGACAGATAGGTATTCATCTACACAGAAAAGACACTTTTGTATAAAAAAAACCATGACAGAAAAAGACACCAGATCAGTTTTGCTGTGAAAGACAAACTCTCCAACCACTGTCCCACTGTCATGTTCTGGCAATGTATGTTTGCTCATTTCTAGCACAAAGCCATTCTCATCTACAGCAGTGTAAAGCCCTGGTTGTGTTAGTCATCATTAACATTCTCCATCAAGCTCATATCAGAAACCAACCCAACCTAGTTCTGACATGCAATCTAATCTCTTGAGAATTCTGCTGCAAGGAGGGTATCCATGACAACCCCCCTCTAAGTTCCTTCAGAAATGGAAATGATTGGCCATTGACGTAGGAAGCCTGTCCCAAGCACAACAGTTCCTGCAGTTTATTGTACAAGATGAAGGTGGTGGTCTAAAACTAGAATTACCTATGATGACATGGTTTAGGGCCCAACCTATGATGACATGGTTTAGGGCCCAACCCATGATAACATGGTTTAGGGCCCAACATATGATGACATGGTTTAGGGACCAACCTATGACATGGTTTAGGGCCCAACCTATGATGACATGGTTTAGGGCCCAACCTATGATGACATGGTTTAGGGCCCAACCTATGATGACATGGTTTAGGGCCCAACCTATGATGACATGGTTTAGGGCCCAACCTATGATGACATGGTTTAGGGCCCAACCTATGATGACATGGTTTAGGGCCCAACCTATGATGATATGTTTTATGGCTGTTTGGATACAAAGGCTTCTTACTGTGAAAGAAATAATAGACCCACTAGACCACCATGCTTGTCATAAAAGACAGTTAAAAAGAGTTAGCTAGCATCCTCATCATCTAATAAAAATACGGCTACAGAAAACGCTGCTGTAAAAGATGGCTTGCTTTGATACAGGCTTCCCATGAAGAGTCATCTACACTGATGACTTTATGCTCCACAAGGAGCGAGTAAGAAAGAAGGCAGTGTTTCACATCATCATCCTGATCCAGATAACAGACCAACTGAAGCCAACGAACATTCTCTCCTTACTCTCCCCAGTCACACAAGGGAAGTTCAAGACCTACCTGTTAAAAACAGATAAGATTGAATTATCAAATTCTCAACAGCCTTCACAGACCCTCAACAGCCTTCACAGACCCTCAGCAACCTTCACAGACCCTGAACAACCTACACAGACTCTAAACCCCTATCAGAGACTGAAAACACCCTTCACAGACTCTAAACTCCTATCAGAGACTGAAAACAACCTTCACAGACTCTAAACCCCTATCAGAGACTGAAAACAACCTTCACAGACTATAAACCCCTATCAGAGACTGAAAACAACCTTCACAGACTCTAAACCCCTATCAGAGACTGAAAACAACCTTCACAGACTCTAAACCCCTATCAGAGACTGAAAACAACCTTCACAGACTCTAAACCCCTATCAGAGACTGAAAACAACCTCCACAGACTCTAAACCCCCATCAGAGACTCTAAACGCCTATCAGAGACTGAAAATAACCTCCACAGACTCTAAACCCCTATCAGAGACTGAAAACAACCTCCACAGACTCTAAACCCCTATCAGAGACTGAAAACAACCTTCACAGACTCTAAACCCCTATCAAAGACTGAAAACAACCTCCACAGACTCTAAACCCCTATCAAAGACTGAAAACAACCTTCACAGACTCTAAACTCCTATCAAAGACTGAAAACAACCTCCACAGACTATAAACCCCTATCAGAGACTGAAAACAACCTCCACAGACTCTAAACCCCCATCAGAGACTCTAAACGCCTATCAGAGACTGAAAATAACCTCCACAGACTCTAAACCCCTATCAGAGACTGAAAACAACCTTCACAGACTCTAAACCCCTATCAGAGACTGAAAACAACCTCCACAGACTCTAAACCACTATCAGAGACTGAAAACAACCTCCACAGACTCTAAACCCCTATCAGAGACTGAAAACAACCTCCACAGACTCTAAACCCCTATCAGAGACTGAAAACAATCTTCACAGACTCTAAACCTTTATCAGAGACTGAAAACAACCTTCACAGACTCTAAACCCCTATCAAAGACTGAAAACAACCTCCACAGACTCTAAACCCCTATCAAAGACTGAAAACAACCTTCACAGACTCTAAACCCCTATCAAAGACTGAAAACAACCTCCACAGACTATAAACCCCTATCAGAGACTGAAAACAACCTCACAGACTATAAACCCCTATCAGAGACTGAAAACAACCTCCACAGACTCTAAACTCCTATCAGAGACTGAAAACAACCTCCACATACTGTAAACTCCTACCAGAGACTGAAAACAACCTCCACAGACTCTAAACTCCTATCAGAGACTGAAAACAACCTCCACAGACTCTAAACCCCCATCAGAGACTCTAAACGCCTATCAGAGACTGAAAATAACCTCCACAGACTCTAAACCCCTATCAGAGACTGAAAACAACCTTCACAGACTCTAAACCCCTATCAGAGACTGAAAACAACCTTCACAGACTCTAAACCACTATCAGAGACTGAAAACAACCTCCACAGACTCTAAACCCCTATCAGAGACTGAAAACAACCTCCACAGACTCTAAACCCCTATCAGAGACTGAAAACAACCTTCACAGACTCTAAACCTTTATCAGAGACTGAAAACAACCTTCACAGACTCTAAACCCCTATCAAAGACTGAAAACAACCTCCACAGACTCTAAACCCCTATCAAAGACTGAAAACAACCTTCACAGACTCTAAACCCCTATCAAAGACTGAAAACAACCTCCACAGACTCTAAACTCCTATCAGAGACTGAAAACAACCTCCACAGACTCTAAACCCCTATCAAAGACTGAAAACAACCTCCACAGACTCTAAACCCCTATCAAAGACTGAAAACAACCTCCACAGACTCTAAACTCCTATCAGAGACTGAAAACAACCTCCACAGACTCTAAACCCCTATCAGAGACTGAAAACAACCTCCACAGACTCTAAACTTCTATCAGAGACTGAAAACAACCTTCACAGACTCTAAACCCCTATCAGAGACTGAAAACAACCTCCACAGACTCTAAACTTCTATCAGAGACTGAAAACAACCTTCACAGACTCTAAACCCCTATCAAAGACTGAAAACAACCTCCACAGACTCTAAACTCCTATCAGAGACTGAAAACAACCTCCACAGACTCTAAACCCCTATCAGAGACTGAAAACAACCTCCACAGACTCTAAACTCCTATCAGAGACTGAAAACAACCTTCACAGACTCTAAACCCCTATCAAAGACTGAAAACAACCTTCACAGACTCTAAACCCCTATCAGAGACTGAAAACAACCTTCACAGACTCTAAACCTTTATCAGAGACTGAAAACAACCTTCACAGACTCTAAACCCCTATCAAAGACTGAAAACAACCTCCACAGACTCTAAACCCCTATCAAAGACTGAAAACAACCTTCACAGACTCTAAACCCCTATCAAAGACTGAAAATAACCTCCACAGACTATAAACCCCTATCAGAGACTGAAAACAACCTCCACAGACTCTAAACCCCTATCAGAGACTGAAAACAACCTCCACAGACTCTAAACCCCCATCAGAGACTCTAAACGCCTATCACAGACTGAAAATAACCTCCACAGACTCTAAACCCCTATCAGAGACTGAAAACAACCTTCACAGACTCTAAACCCCTATCAGAGACTGAAAACAACCTCCACAGACTCTAAACCACTATCAGAGACTGAAAACAACCTCCACAGACTCTAAACCCCTATCAGAGACTGAAAACAACCTCCACAGACTCTAAACCCCTATCAGAGACTGAAAACAACCTTCACAGACTCTAAACCTTTATCAGAGACTGAAAACAACCTTCACAGACTCTAAACCCCTATCAAAGACTGAAAACAACCTCCACAGACTATAAACCCCTATCAGAGACTGAAAACAACCTTCACAGACTATAAACTCCTATCAGAGACTGAAAACAACCTCCACAGACTCTAAACTCCTATCAGAGACTGAAAACAACCTCCACAGACTCTAAACTCCTATCAGAGACTGAAAACAACATCCACAGACTCTAAACTCCTATCAGAGACTGAAAACAACCTCCACAGACTCTAAACTCCTATCAGAGACTGAAAACAACCTCCACAGACTCTAAACTCCTATCAGAGACTGAAAACAACCTCCACAGACTCTAAACTCCTATCAGAGACTGAAAACAACCTTCACAGACTCTAAACCCCTATCAAAGACTGAAAACAACCTTCACAGACTCTAAACCCCTATCAAAGACTGAAAACAACCTTCACAGACTCTAAACCCCTATCAAAGACTGAAAACAACCTCCACAGACTCTAAACTCCTATCAGAGACTGAAAACAACCTCCACAGACTCTAAACCCCTATCAAAGACTGAAAACAACCTCCACAGACTCTAAACTCCTATCAGAGACTGAAAACAACCTCCACAGACTCTAAACCCCTATCAGAGACTGAAAACAACCTCCACAGACTCTAAACTCCTATCAGAGACTGAAAACAACCTTCACAGACTCTAAACCCCTATCAAAGACTGAAAACAACCTTCACAGACTCTAAACCCCTATCAGAGACTGAAAACAACCTTCACAGACTCTAAACCTTTATCAGAGACTGAAAACAACCTTCACAGACTCTAAACCCCTATCAAAGACTGAAAACAACCTCCACAGACTCTAAACCCCTATCAAAGACTGAAAACAACCTTCACAGACTCTTAACCCCTATCAAAGACTGAAAACAACCTCCACAGACTATAAACCCCTATCAGAGACTGAAAACAACCTCCACAGACTCTAAACCCCTATCAGAGACTGAAAACAACCTCCACAGACTCTAAACCCCCATCAGAGACTCTAAACGCCTATCAGAGACTGAAAATAACCTCCACAGACTCTAAACCCCTATCAGAGACTGAAAACAACCTTCACAGACTCTAAACCCCTATCAGAGACTGAAAACAACCTCCACAGACTCTAAACCACTATCAGAGACTGAAAACAACCTCCACAGACTCTAAACCCCTATCAGAGACTGAAAACAACCTCCACAGACTCTAAACCCCTATCAGAGACTGAAAACAACCTTCACAGACTCTAAACCTTTATCAGAGACTGAAAACAACCTTCACAGACTCTAAACCCCTATCAAAGACTGAAAACAACCTCCACAGACTATAAACCCCTATCAGAGACTGAAAACAACCTTCACAGACTATAAACTCCTATCAGAGACTGAAAACAACCTCCACAGACTCTAAACTCCTATCAGAGACTGAAAACAACCTCCACAGACTCTAAACTCCTATCAGAGACTGAAAACAACCTCCACAGACTCTAAACTCCTATCAGAGACTGAAAACAACCTCCACAGACTCTAAACTCCTATCAGAGACTGAAAACAACCTCCACAGACTCTAAACTCCTATCAGAGACTGAAAACAACCTCCACAGACTCTAAACTCCTATCAGAGACTGAAAACAACCTCCACAGACTCTAAACCCCTATCAAAGACTGAAAACAACCTCCACAGACTCTAAACCCCTATCAAAGACTGAAAACAACCTCCACAGACTCTAAACTCTTATCAGAGACTGAAAACAACCTCCACAGACCCCCAGATTGGCATTAGAACATCTGGTATAGTTTTGACTATTACAAGGAAAATAGGTCATTATAGCGGTAAATTATGTTGTTGTGCATACATGGTGACCAGGCACAGGAAGTTAAGGAGTGTTGTGATCACCTACACCAGTCTAGAAGAAGGTTTAGAGAGGTCTTCAGTCTAGGAAATGTCTTCAGTCTAGGAAAGGTCTTCAGTCTAGGAGAGGTCTTCAGTCTAGGAGAGGTCTTCAGTCTAGGAGAGGTTTTCAATCTAGGAGAAGGTGTAGAGAAGTCTTCAGTCTAGGAGAGGTCTTCAGTCTAGGAGAAGGTGTAGAGAAGTCTTCAGTCTAGGAGAGGTCTTCAATCTAGGAGAAGGTGTAGAGAAGTCTTCAGTCTAGGAGAGGTCTTCAATCTAGGAGAAGATATAGAGAGAACTTCAGTCTAGGGGAGGTCTTCAGTCTAGGAGAAGGTGTAGAGAAGTATTCAATCTAGGAGAAGATGTAGAGAGAACTTCAGTTTAGGAGAAGATATAGAGAGGTCTTCAGTCTAGGAGAAGATGTAGAGAGGTCTTCAGTCTAGGAGAAGATGTAGAGAGGTCTTCAGTCTAGAAGAAGATGTAGAGAGAACTTCAGTTTAGGAGAAGATATAGAAAGGTCTTGGGTCTAGGAGAAGATGTAGAGAGGTCTTCAGTCTAGGAGAAGATGTAGAGAGAACTTCAGTTTAGGAGAAGATATAGAAAGGTCTTGGGTCTAGGAGAAGATGTAGAGATGTCTTCAGTCTAGGAGAAGGTGTAGAGAAGTCTTCAGTCTAGGAGAAGGTGTAGAGAGGTCTTCAGTCTAGGAGAAGGTGTAGAGAAGTCTTCAGTCTAGGAGAAGGTGTAGAGAGGTCTTCAGTCTAGGAGAAGGTGTAGAGAGGTCTTCAGTCTAGGAAAAGATGTAGAGAAGTCTTTAATCTAGGAGAAGATGTAGAGAAGTCTTCAATCTAGGAGAAGATGTAGAGAAGTCTTCAATCTAGGAGAAGGTGTAGAGAAGTCTTCAATCTAGGAGAAGATGTATTAAGCATTTTTCCCATGGCACAGGACATGGAAAATGGGTCAAAGCTGATTTTTAAAAGAACTCCTTAAGTCGTGTATGGAAGGATTAGGGTGCGGGCAAAATATCAGTTTCAGCCAGGAGCGAAATAGGAATCAAAATACTACCATCAGCCATTGTTACATAGCAACGGACTCTCATTGGTTAGCAGGCCTAAATTATCATTATCCGGATGTTCAGAGTATGCAAACCTTTTGTTTAATGTGTAATTTGTGACATTCCACCAAGATTTACACATGAGATGGAATGTTTCAAAGTCAGCCTTTCTGTCCAATGAGATTTGCTGTGGATACTCGACATTACTCCGGATTCAGACTTTGACTGGCATACAGAAGAATGGGACTGTCGAGGGATTTAAAGCAGAATTACTTATGTCATCGGGAGTAGAAACAATTTGTTTTTGGCGTCATATTTTCCCTTCCGCATTAATGGCATTCAATGTTTCATAACACAATATATTTGTCCATAATGAGTACTTTATGTCATAAATAGTTTAATTACATCCCCGAAGGGATCTATCAATCATAATTTTAGCTAAAATTTGTGTCATTTAATTTATTTTATTTTGAAGAAAAAAAAACAATATTTGACATCTGGAGTTATTTGTCGTGGACTGAAAGACACAATTCAGCAAAAATTAGCTCGGACTGCAAAAGGTTAAAGACAGTAATAATAAAGAAAGAGTAACTGAATTGAACACTGATGTTACTGCGAGTTGGACACAGATTTATTGTGAATTGAACACTGATGTTACTGTGAATTGAACACTGATGTTACTGTGAATTGAACACGTGTTACTGTGAATTGAACACTTGTGTTACTGTGAATTGAACACTTGTGTTACTGTGAATTGAACACTTGTGTTACTGTGAATTGAACACTTGTGTTACTGTGAATTGCACACTTGTGTTACTGTGAATTGAACACTGATGTTACTGTGAATTGAACACTGATGTAACTGAATTGAACACTGATGTAACTGAATTGAACACTGATATTACTGTGAATTGAACACTGATATTACTGTGAGTTGAACACTGGTATTACTGTGAGTTGAACACTGATATTACTGTGAGTTGAACACTGGTATTACTGTGAGTTGAACACTGGTATTACTGTGAGTTGAACACTGGTATTACTGTGAGTTGAACACTGGTATTACTGTGAGTTGAACACTGGTATTACTGTGAGTTGAACACTGGTATTACTGTGAGTTGAATTCAGAGGAATGACAATGGTCGGACATGTATGGCTGACAATTAGCGATAGAACAGACACATGAGACTAAACATCAATTCAATTCTAATGGGATGTCAACGTATACATTTTCACATATTTAACATTTCACTTGTAAAAATTATTTTTAAAAAGCCATTGAAACAGGATAAATGTGAAAAGAAATATCAAACAAACTGTAAAAATGGTCATCAAATATAAATCCAGTGTATGATTTTTGTTATGCAAATTATGTAACATCAAACATGTATGTTATATTTTGTTCTTCCAATGTAATCTTTTACAAAAATCAGGTATCATATTTACATTCTTTTTTAAAATGCATAAACGTGTGGGAGTAGATTGGGGGCTACCTCGGGGCACTGACGGACGCAGAATACACTTCATAAATGTGTGGGAGTAGATTGGGGGCTACCTCGTGGCACTGACGGACGCAGAATACACCTCATAAATGTGTGAGAGTAGATTGGGGGCTACCTCGGGGCACTGACGGACGCAGAATACACTTCATAAATGTGTGAGAGTAGATTGGGGGCTACCTCGGGGCACTGACGGACGCAGAATACACTTCATAAATGTGTGAGAGTAGATTGGGGGCTACCTCGGGGCACTGACGGACGCAGAATACACTTCATAAATGTGTGAGAGTAGATTGGGGGCTACCTCGGGGCACTGACGGACGCAGAATACACTTCATAAATGTGTGAGAGTAGATTGGGGGCTACCTCGGGGCACTGACGGACGCAGAATACACTTCATAAATGTGTGAGAGTAGATTGGGGGCTACCTCGGGGCACTGACGGACGCAGAATACACTTCATGTTTCGTGATTTAGGGTGACACATTGGAATTAGACCTAGGATGTGATCAGATATGGAAGTCTGCACAATGGCAGGTCCTTGTATCACTGGAACCTATACTCCTTACTGCAGGTGTTGTTGGTATCAATGTTGCCAGGATGCAGGTGTTGTTGGTATCAATGTTGCCAGGATGCAGGTGTTGTTGGTATCAATGTGGCCAGGATGCAGGTGTTGTTGGTATCAATGTTGCCAGGATGCAGGTGTTATTGGTATCAATGTGGCCAGGATGCAGGTGTTGTTGGTATCAATGTTGCCAGGATGCAAGTGTTGTTGGTATCAATGTGGCCAGGATGCAGGTGTTGTTGGTATCAATGTTGCCAGGATGCAGGTGTTGTTGGTATCAATGTGGCCAGGATGCAGGTGTTGTTGGTATCAATGTTGCCAGGATGCAAGTGTTGTTGGTATCAATGTGGCCAGGATGCAGGTGTTGTTGGTATCAATGTTGCCAGGATGCAGGTGTTGTTGGTATCAATGTGGCCAGGATGCAAGTGTTGTTGGTATCAATGTTGCCAGGATGCAGGTGTTGTTGGTATCAATGTGGCCAGGATGCAAGTGTTGTTGGTATCAATGTTGCCAGGATGCAAGTGTTGTTGGTATCAATGTGGCCAGGATGCAAGTGTTGTTGGTATCAATGTTGCCAGGATGCAAGTGTTGTTGGTATCAACATGACAGATTATGAGGCATGTTTACTGATAATATATGACCCAAGATGGCTTGATTTAAACTTTCATAACATACTTATGCAAATGATAAAAACAGTAAATTAGTGGTTAGAAAAAACAGGAATAAAGAAATCTAGTATACATGAAAATGACTTTGAAAACAAATGTGCAGATAAAGAGACAAGTCGCTGGTTGTTTATCACTTCTTTTCTGGCAAAGGTTGCATATTTCGAAGGTGAGAATAACTTTGAACAGTCAGCTTGAGTCCTTGGTCTAATGTATAAGTGGGCTTGTAGCCAAGGTCCTTCTTAGCCCTCTCACAATTGTAGAAGTGATCTGTGCCAGCGAGGGCCACCTTCATTGGCGACAGGGAAGGCCTGACCATGACAATGGGGCTGATGGCCCAAGCCACAAACTGCATGATAACTGCAACAATGTATAAGAGCGTGTATGGCAAACGTATACGTGGGGCAGGGTAGTCCAGACCTGTTAACAAGCGAGTCATGAAAGTCCAGAAAAATATAGGTTCGTCATTGGTGATGTGGTACGCCTGAGGGAACAAAAATTCAGATGTAAAATCACAAGGTTTTACAATGATTTCTTCAGGACATGTCACATATTATTCATTTCTTGGCCCCAGATGTCTTCTTCTTCTGCTTTCGTTCTCAATCTCCCGCTACCCAGTCCTCAACAGGGCTTTGCAAGTAGCAGGATGTAGTCTGGATAATGGAATGCACTGTGGTGCTAGTTTACACATTGACTACAATATTTGCACCTTTCCGTCCAACACATCCATCTTTGGCAGACCTTAGATGTCAAATATGAAGGTCCAGTTCAATATGTCAGAGATTTCAATGAATCTTAATATCAAACATGGCTGAAACAAAAACTAGGTTCAAATACAGTTTGACATAAGAACAGTAAGATATGTTGAAACGAACATGTTACTAGTCTCTCTCAGACAACTTCCTATCATGTTACTGGTCTCAGACAACTTCCTATCATGTTACTGGTCTCAGACAACTTCCTATCATGTTACTAGTCTCTCTCAGACAACTTCCTATCATGTTACTGGTCTCAGACAACTTCCTATCATGTTACTGGTCTCTCTCAGACAACTTCCTATCATGTTACTGGTCTCTCTCAGACAACTTCCTATCATGTTACTGGTCTCAGACAACTTCCTATCATGTTACTGGTCTCAGACAACTTCCTATCATGTTACTGGTCTCTCTCAGACAACTTCCTATCATGTTACTGGTCTCTCTCAGACAACTTCCTATCATGTTACTGGTCTCTCTCAGACAACTTCCTATCATGTTACTGGTCTCTCTCAGACAACTTCCTATCATGTTACTGGTCTCAGACAACTTCCTATCATGTTACTGGTCTCAGACAACTTCCTATCATGTTACTGGTCTCAGAAAACTTCCTATCGTGTTACTGGTCTCTCTCAGACAACTTCCTATCATGTTACTGGTCTCAGACAACTTCCTATCATGTTACTGGTCTCTCTCAGACAACTTCCTATCATGTTACTGGTCTCTCTCAGACAACTTCCTATCATGTTACTGGTCTCAGACAACTTCCTATCATGTTACTGGTCTCAGACAACTTCCTATCATGTTACTGGTCTCTCTCAGACAACTTCCTATCATGTTACTGGTCTCTCTCAGACACTTTCCTATCATGTTACTGGTCTCAGACAACTTCCTATCATGTTACTGGTCTCAGACAACTTCCTATCATGTTACTGGTCTCTCTCAGACAACTTCCTATCATGTTACTGGTCTCTCTCAGACAACTTCCTATCATGTTACTGGTCTCAGACAACTTCCTATCATGTTACTGGTCTCTCTCAGACAACTTCCTATCATGTTACTGGTCTCAGACAACTTCCTATCATGTTACTGGTCTCAGACAACTTCCTATCATGTTACTGGTCTCTCTCAGACAACTTCCTATCATGTTGCTGGTCTCAGACAACTTCCTATCATGTTACTGGTCTCTCTCAGACAACTTCCTATCATGTTACTGGTCTCTCTCAGACAACTTCCTATCATGTTACTGGTCTCTCTCAGACAACTTCCTATCATGTTACTGGTCTCAGACAACTTCCTATCATGTTACTGGTCTCAGACAACTTCCTATCATGTTACTGGTCTCAGACAACTTCCTATCATGTTACTGGTCTCTCTCAGACAACTTCCTATCATGTTACTGGTCTCAGACAACTTCCTATCATGTTACTGGTCTCTCTCAGACAACTTCCTATCATGTTACTGGTCTCAGACAACTTCCTAGCATGTTACTGGTCTCTCTCAGACAACTTCCTATCATGTTACTGGTCTCAGACAACTTCCTATCATGTTACTGGTCTCAGACAACTTCCTAGCATGTTACTGGTTTCAGACAACTTCCGAGCAAGCTACTGATCACACGGACAACATGCAAGTTATTAGGTCTTGCAAATCTGCCATTAATGGTAAAAACATATGACAGAAATTGACAAGGTTTTAATATACTTTAGAAACTGTTATTGATATGTCACAAGTCAACATTATGTGTCAACATTTACACCATTTCTAACTATACTATAAGATTAACAGGAGATTGCGTTATGCTTAGTGACTAACCACTCCATCCACTTGACCTACTGTTCATCGGCGAGAATCTTTGAGTTACCTTTCTTGAGCCAAATGTGTTGGTCGGTTGTTGTAGGATTTCTGCTACGCCATCTTACTCCTTTCCTCCCTGTAGCCAGATCTTCTTCCTTGAAAGCATGCAGTGCGAGTTGGTCAGGGTGAGAGGATTAAACCATTGTATCTTGAAATGTATTCAGCACAAAGGATAGCTCACACCATATTTCAAATGTCCCCATTTCATCACTCCATGTACTTTTTTGGGGTGTTTTTTTTAATTTGCCCTATTTCTCTGTTTCCCCGAAAGGCACTGTGCGTTGCATTGTTTTTATTTTGCTCCTCTCGGCCCAGTGCATCCAACTTCAGCATGCATTTTATATAAGGGTAAGCTTCCTGCTGCATTTTCTAAGGATTTGCTTCCCCTGGGTAATGCCCGGTGCTGCGATTGGGGAGCAAACCCAGCACCTTCAGGTTCTGAGTCACTGAGCCCACGCCTTGTCTCTCCTAGTGACACCAATTATTTTTTAGACATTTCAGTCCACATGTAGTCATTTTCCTCTCCTAGGATAAGAACCAAGTTTGACATAAATATACCGTTTATCATTAGTTATTATGTTACAAACTGATGTTATACTGTTAGCAGTGGAGATGGTTCATAAGTAAGAGCTGTGTTCAATTTCTTGATAAAAGCCTTTCATCTTCTGTAAAAATACATTCCAGATAGCTGAGCTCTTTGACCTGTTTAAGTTTGATATTGTTTACACCTATGATTAGTGGTGGGAAACGGAGACGCTAAGTCCGGTCAGGGTCAACATACTGACTAGGATGTCGCATCAGCGTCAGGCACAACATACTGACCAGGATGTCGCGTTAGGTCAGGCACAACATACTGACCAGGATGTCGCATCAGGGTCTGGCACAACATACTGACCAGGATGTCACGTTAGGTCAGGCACAACATACTGACCAGGTTGTCACGTTAGGTCAGGCACAACATACTGACCAGGTTGTCACGTTAGGTCAGGCACAACATACTGAGCAGGATGTCACGTTAGGTCAGGCACAACATACTGACCAGGACAATTATCTCTCTTCCATTGAGTGCTCCCTGGAAACAGGCTGTTTTCAAGAAAGTATGACTGATGAGAGGTGGCTTAACATGATCTCATAATAGTTAGCGTCACACAGATGAAGCCAAACATAGCCCAACCGCCTGGAGGACCACAGCCCACATTCATCAGCATGCTCGGGATATAGGAAAGCTACTATAACCTGCCACTTATACCCTCTTCAGGGCACACAAAAGAGTAAACTTACTCATTGTGGGCAATATACAACAACATGATTAGTGGTGTTGGTGATTACTTTAGAGACCGTTACATTTCTTCTTGATCTTATTAAGATGTATCAACTTGAGATGTTACACCATGTTTGGGTATTCGTTGTCATTGCTAAAAGATTGGGCTTGTTACTATTGGAACATTTCCAGGACATCAATTGATGAGCTCTTCTCCTTGGCTGTTCTGGTCTAAAGAGGCGTCACTGGGTATTCCTCTGGAGTATTCATGTGATCTCTTCTTTCATTAGGTTCAGATCATACTTCGTATAACGTCTGAGAGAAATCTCCCGTCTTCATTATTGCTGCTGTCATTGTTTTTGTTTTTCGGCATTCAATTATTTGCCTATTAGTCTTTCACTGATGTATTCTGCTTCCTATAATGAATCTTGTTCTCTCTGGATGTAACGAAAACCCACACCCTGTTTGGCTCTTTCCTTTGTGTCGACACTCCTGCACAATAATACATAGTACCCATTTAACTCTTTGATAATGTTTTTTCTTATATCTGCTGGCCCTAGAATTCTCATCTTTGTTAGTTTTCCATAAATTCTATCAGCTTTTCACCAAAGCCAGTTAAAACACAGCAGTCTTATGTCCCCATTTGCCAGCGGCTTTTAGGGGTAAACCATTATTTGACCGGTTTCCACCTCCTACAGTGTGGGGGTTGAACTTTGGGAGGGTTATCATTTCTATCAGATGTGGTGGAGGTCCAATGCTGAACCTGTCGTGACATGCCTGGGAGGTCTCATCATATTTCTATTCTTTGTCTTCCCTTCCCCCTATCTTAGGCCTACCAACATACAAGGGACAGCTTTAATAAATGCTTACTTTTCCACAAGCCGAGGAGCCAGGATTTAGATGTTCGGCTGCCAAAATATGTCCATGAACTACGTTGCCCACGTAGGTGAAGTCTACAACATTTTTGCCGTCTCTGAAAATATAAGACAAAAATGGTGACAAGTTGGTAGGAATTCATTGTAAAACTAATCCGGCTGGATGAAGATGGATGAAAGACACAGCTTGCTAGAACTGCAGCCCACCTCATCATGTCGTATCTGGTACAACAATGTCTTCACAACAGCTATCATCTTTTACATTTTCTTTTTGCATTCGTCTTTTTTCTCTATTCTCCAAGGCGGTGTATGTTGCACTATGTTTTTACTTTGTGCCTGTCGGCCCAGTGCACCCGACTCCGGCATGCATTATATGTAAGGGTCAGCTTCCTGCTGCATTTTCTAAGGGTTTGCTTCCCTGGGGTAACGGCTGGTGCTGTGATTGGGGAGCGAACCCAGCACCTTCGGATTGTGAGCATGTCTCTTAACCACTAGCCCACACATTCCCCATCTTTTTCATTTAACATTTATTAGACCCAAATCTTGACAATTGTTGGCCTGGAAGTGTTTTTATGTATATTACAGGCATGTCAAGCAACTCAACCATGTCCACGTAAGCTCTCTCCGCAGCTGCTCAGGATCGGTTGGCAGGATAGAGTGCCCAACTCTGTAGTCCTCAGCAGAGAGTAAGACTCTCTGGCATCCATATGCTGCTGCAGAGAGGCTGGTCAGAAGGACTGGACATGTTACTCGCATGACAGATGAGTGCCTGTCAGTGGGACAGAAGAAACAATACAAAGACTCTCTGAAAGTTCTTCCATTGATATCGCCTTCCGGAAGGTGCTGTCTACGAAACCACCCAGCCTGGGGCACTGTCATCACACATGATGCTCGCATCACTGAGAAGAGAAACATTATTAAGGCGCAGAAAAAGCGAGATGCACAACAGGACAGAATTCAAGCTGGCCCAATTACTGATGCTGTTCACGTGTGGTAGAGTTTGTCGAGCTCGGATCGGACTGTATATTCAGATGTGTGCGATGGACATCTATTATGATTATTATGTGTGCATTGTTTGTGAGCATGCTGCATTTATGATAAAATATTTTTTTGTATGCCTTATTTCTCCATTCCCCAAGGCAGTGTACGGTGCACTATGTTTTTATTTTGTGAGTCATGTCACTTAACGTGCATGCGGTACCCTGTTAAATGTAATAACAGTGCACAGAAAACATGACTTGGAGTGTTGCTGCCTACAAGTTCCCATCTTCTACACGTTTCCTACCACCAAATAGAAAATGATAAAAAAATCTCAATTTTCTGAGCAAAATGTTCACTTAAATGTGCGACTTGCTCTATTATTTGTGAGAATTGGTTGCCCACCAAAAGATTTTCTCCGCTCTGAAAATCTGTTATATTTCAAAAAATACAAGGTCAGAAGTTCTGTTCGAAAGCACGATCAAAAGGATTTAATATACATATGAGGTAGCTTCAAAAAGTTGCAGGAAGAGTCTGTGGGTGTTGGAATGAGTAATTATGTTATGGAGATTATAGTTTCTTCTTTCTCTTCAATTGTTCTCAAACTTGCGCTACCAAGCATTGAAAATAACTTTGCAAGTAGCAGGATATAGCTCAGAGAACAGAATACATTGTGTCGTAGTTTACAGCTTGATCCTTCGGTCCAACACATCCGACTTCAGCAATGGCATTTTTTAGTGCTGGGTTAGCCTTCCCTCTTCGATCCCTTCTCCTTGGCCAGTCTGCTCTGTTGCAGCCTGTTATTCAGGATCAACACGTGAAGGTAGAGAAGGGTCTTGGCAGCTCTGGGTCACTGGCCTTGAAGCCAGCAGTCAGCTTTGGGTCGCTGACTGCTAGAGCTCATGCACTACTCAGCATCTTGATCCCAAGTTTTATAAGTTGGTAGTGAACTTGACAAAACAACATGGCCAGTTTAACCTTCACATGTATTCTTGAACAGAAGTTTGTTTGTATGGTTGCTCAATTGTTGTTGTTTGTCCGTTGTTTCAGAAGAGGACAACATTGTCATCTGTCAGTAATGGAATGGGTTCGTATGTGGCTGATCAAATCTTGCTTGATAAAGCATATGGTGATACCACGATGAAAAAATTACAAGTTTTTGAGTGGCACAAGTGTTTCTGTGAAGGTCCATTTAGTGTTGATGATTCACATAGAGGACAACAGCCTACCTCAACAAACAATAAGCATGTTTAGAACATTGTTTGTGACGATAGTAGAAGAAATAGCCTCAGAAGTTGGAATATCAATTGGAAGTTAGAACAGTTTTCTGCATATTGAACTGTACATGCATCAGGTTTGTCAGCACATGGTTCCCAGAATGTTATTTCATGAACAGAAAGCAACGAGACTGACACTGCCAGGAGACCTAATCACTCTGGCTGATCAAGGTGGCTAATTTGTTTTGTCTATTACCAGGTGTAAACAGGTGAAAGAAAAACAGCAAATAGATTATCGCTACACACACACAAAAGACAACAGTATTTTTAAAACATAAAACAGTAAGACAATAGCTCAGTGTAAATATCTCTTACCCTATAATATATTTGGTTTTTCCTTTCTTAGCCATGTCGACCGCTATAGGAACTAACTGAAGATCTCTTGGACCAAATATGCCATGTGGTCTTATAGCCACCGTATGGAAATCGTCCGAATTGGCTTCCAGGACTACCTGATAATAAGACACATATTACTTTGTGATTCATAGTTGGAATGGTTCATTTATATTCAGCCTAGTCTTTTCTACAGTTTTCCTTCATATTCAGCCTAGTCTTTTCTACAGTTTTCCTTCCTTTGCATACATCATTTAATATATGTGAAACCAAATTGAAATCTAGCACACATCAGAATTATGTCAAAGTCCACATTATTTATCTTAATATAATTCTAGCCATTTAAATCATGGAAAATACATTTGCTAAAATAATTTGTGTGAAAATTATTATTTATGATTTATTAACAACCAGTTTTTTGGATTAAAAAATGAAACCCTTTTAGTGTTATATAGAGCCAATCATCATACTGAACTGAATACTGGGATATAAATAAATCAAAAATATAAAATCATTAGGTGTCAGGAGAGATCTGGTTGTACATTGGGATGTTATGAATTCTAGAAGGGCCCTAAGTTCCCAAGAAACAAGACATTTTTTCTTTCTTTCTGCCGTTTGTCCTAAAAAAGGATGTTTCACCACCTGTCACTCTATCAATAACGCCATCCCCGCACTTCATCTCCTTGCGGAAAAACCAGGGATTTCAATCAACCTCTCTACATTGCTTATGTTGACTTCAGGGTCACCTTTGATCTTGACATGTGCGGGAGTCCTCTCGGAAACCTTGATAGGGTTAATAGAGGAGCTCCACCATTGCAAGAGGTCTAACTGACACACTCTTATCATGTCTGACGTCCGCCAGGGATGTGTCTTTGCATCATAGTTGTTCTGCCATGCTATGAATTGGATCCTTGCACATATTGACATGCACAACCAAGCAGTCTGTCAGATGCTTGTGTTTGACCAACCTCAATTACACAGACAACGTCCTCATTGCAAGTTCAGACTATCAAGCCCTGACATGTCTGCAGGAGCACTTAGAACAATCAACTTCACATTTGGGATTGCTCATTTCCTGGGCAAAGACCAAGGTTCAAAGTCTCGCCAGGTCCAGATTCAGTATCAGCTGCAAACATGTCAATCCTACCAAGGACTTGATCTACCTGGGCAGCACACCGCACTTCTGATGAGTGGAAATCACACGAAGGAACGTTCTCATCCATGAACTCTCAGGTCCCAGCAGAATCCCTCCTTGGAAACCAAGCTGCACCTATATAGATTTGTGTCATTCCAATTCTCTTGTACAGCTCTGAAACATGGATGGCCTTACAGGGATATTAGAAACAGAGATTAAAATCTTCAACATGTGCAGCCAAACAACATATCCTTGGAGTTCCCAGGCAAGAACTGATCACTAACATTGAGGTCTCCCATTAGACTGATCACTAACATTGAGGTCTCCCATTAGACTGATCACTAACATTGAGGTCCCCCATTAGACTGATCACTAACATTGAGGTCTCCCATTAGACTGATCACTAACATTGAGGTCTCCCATTAGACTGATCACTAACATTGAGGTCTCCCATTAGACTGATCACTAACATTGAGGTCTCCCATTAGACAACTCTAGAGCATTTTCTCAATGCTGGATCAGCACCGTCTCTCTTTCTTTGACCATGTGGCCTGATTCTCTCAAGATGTTCCGGCTCGGCAGCTTCTAGCCCCCATCGTATAAGTCTTGAAACCGGTTAGATCTTCCTGAAACAGTCTATGCTTAACACAGAACGTTAATACCACTCTCTACACAAATATGAACAACTTTGTGAGACAGAATCTCTGTTTGCATTGAAACATGTTTCTCCTTATTCTAATTGAAGGTGCATGCTTACATAATATAGTAATAATACAGCCTCACTACAAAATGACTTAATAATGCTGTGCCCAATGTTAACATTAAATATTCCTTGCCATACACATTTATTTCAGTCCCCAGACAAAAATTAATCAATCTAACTTGACAAAGTCAGAACAATCAATACAAAATCACCTCAGTCCAAATTTGAAGCATTCAGTTTTAAACAAAACAAAAACGCATTGATTGTCGTTACCTTTTCTTGAAGAATTTTGGTTTCTGTGTAATAGTCTAATGGTTTCCTAGCGTAAGGCAACTCTTCCTCTCTTCCATTTCGGATTCCCTTCCCTTCATATACTACACTGGCAGAACTCGTCAAGACTAACCTCTGGAAGACAAAAGGAGTTACATTTCAAGTGTTTGACATTAACAGAACAAAATTAGGTAATTATGGTTACTTGCTTTATAACACAATAAAACTACAAAGAACTTGTGAATGTAGCAAACAAATATGTAATGACTACAGAGGGATATCTCTGCTGTGCATCGGAGGAAAGGTGCTTGCAAAAATACTTCTCCGCAGATTAAAATCTTCACCTGGAGCAGGGGTTACTGTCTGAGACTCAATGTGGATTTAGAAAGAACCGTGGGACCATCGATATGATCTTTGCTGCAAATTAGATCCAATAAAAATGTCTAGAACAGAATGTTTTTCTCTATACGACATTTGTGGACCTCACCAAGGCATTTGATATTTTAAATCGTAACGGTCTGTGGAGAGTTATGGCCAAGTTTGGATGCCTGGCAACATACGTTGCAATGGTTCGGACAATTTCATGATGGCATGCATGTCCGAGCTATTGATCAGGGAAACTACTCTGCCCCTTCTACTGCCACTATCAGTGTGAAGTAGGGGTGTGTGCTGGCCCTGGTTCTTTTCAGTACGATGTTTTCTGCCATGCCGTGGAATGCCTACAGCGATTGCAACATTGTAATTGAGCTTCACTACCGTACCGACAGCGAGCTCTTCAATCTGAGAAGGTTTAAGGCTAAAACCAAAAGCCACAGAGTGACTGTACACGATTTACTTTATGCAGATGACTGTGCCTTAAATTCGACTTATTTAGCCATCTTCAAACTCATATGAACAGTGAATGTTGACTAAGTGGTCCTCATTGATTACGATGGACGAACAACACGCACATGAAGGTCAAAAAGATGCAGCCCCTACATCATGCAAAACACACAACAGTTAGTCTTCATACTCGACACTCCAGTGCAAATATATACACAAAATTGTTAATATCTTGGCAACGTTGAGACAACTTGAAAGTGGTCAGAATGAAGAATTAATGGAATAACGTCAACAGATTAACAGAAGTGGTACTTCTTAGAACTTGTATTTTTGCCTATGGCGACATATAGGTTTTAATCATGGACTTTATCGCAATTGGCTGAAGAGAAAATTTGAGATTTTGAAGTTTTACTGAAAGGTGCTTAAAATACCATGGATAGAGAAACAAACAAATTAGGATATTCTGCAAGATCGGACCAAAGAAGCAGATTAGCTTATCAAGCAGTTCATGGTTCAAAGGCTGAAATATTGTGGCTACATTAAACGCTACGATAACTTGGAAAGAACAGTAATGGAGGGGATAGCTCCTGACAGGCATGGTAGAGGCCAACCAAGACGAGGTGGATGCAGCACATCAAAGATTCCTTAAAAATAACTTTGAGGAAGGCTGATGAACTGACAAGGGCTCGAAAATCTTTCAGATGGCCTGTAATGCGTGCATTGTTTCACCATCAACTGTTGTTCCACATTGACCACAAAGATATAACTTTTACTTACCAGCCATTTTTATTTTGGGCCAAATGTTCTCACTCAATTGGCATTACTGTGTCAATCTGCCGAAGACGGATGTGTCGGAGTAAATGTAGCAAATATCGCAGTGATTGAGAACGTTCAGGGCTTGGTAGCGGGTGATTGAGAACGTTCAGGGCTTGGTAGCGGTGATTGAGAACGAACCCAGAAGAAGAAAAACTGTGTCAAGAATAGGCACACCTGCTGCAAAGCTCTGTATAGTTTCCTATCATCATAGTAATAAGCTTACCTTTACTCCTGAATAGGCACACCTGCTGCAAAGCTCTGTATAGTTTCCTATCATCTAGTAATAAGCTTACCTTTACTCCTGAATAGGCACACCTGCTGCAAAGCTCTGTATAGTTTCCTATCATCTAGTAATAAGCTTACCTTTACTCCTGCCGCTTTACATGCGTCTATTATGACTCTTGTTCCATCAAAGTTGACTTTATAAAATAGTGTCTTGTTATTGCTCAAAGGTGCAGGAGAGGCACAATGGAACACACAGTACACACCTTCTAAGGCAGGCTTCAGGTCCTGAAGATTGATTATATGATATCAGAATTGTAATATGTTCAAGTCAGCTAAATAGAGGTACATCGTCCTAAAGATTGATTATATATGATATCAGAATTGTAATATGTGAAAACCAAATTAAGTATATGTTCAAGTCAACTAAATGAAGATACATCAAGAAAATATATTAAAATCTGATCAACGACAAAATATGACAATTGGATTAACTGCATAATGCTGCACTGAAAGCATTATTTTGTTTGAAATTGTTAAAATGCTGACACTCTCAATCTTGTATCCTTATATATTTCTGTTTTTTTCTACTTTGCAGTATTGTTGTTTGTTTGCGAATATCCACAATGAGTAGGTTTCTCTTTTGTGCGCCCTGAAAAGGATGTTAAGTGGTGGGTTGCAGAAGCTTTCCTCACATCCCGAGCATGCTGATGAAGGTGGACCAGGGTTCTCCAGGTGGTTGTGCTATGCTTGGCTTCATCTTTGTGTTGCTCACTACTATGGGGATCATGTTGACCCCTCACCTAGTTAGCCAGGTTGCCATGAAAACAGCCCATTTCCAAGAAGTGCTACAAGGAAGTCGAGGTGAGGGTCTTGTCCAGTATGTTGTGCATGACCCAGACTAACATGTCTGATCGATCAGTATATTTTGCCTGACCCTGACTAACATGTCTGATCAGTATACATTGCCTGACCCTGACTAACATGTCTGATCAGTATACATTGCCTGACCCTGACTAACATGTCTGATCAGTATACATTGCCTGACCCTGACTAACATGTCTGATCAATATACATTGCCTGACCCTGACTAACATGTCTGATCAATATACATTGCCTGACCCTGACTAACATGTCTGATCAATATACATTGCCTGACCCTGACTAACATGTCTGATCAATATACATTGCCTGACCCTGACTAACATGTCTGATCAGTATATTTTGCCTGACCCTGACTAACATGTCTGATCAGTATACATTGCCTGACCCTGACTAACATGTCTGATCAGTATATTTTGCCTGACCAGACGTTAGTCTTCCTTCCCGCAGTATTGTCACTCAGCTGGTGTTGGCCTACTATTATTTTGTGTTGTCTAGATAGCTTACTCTTGTTTCTCTCTTGACCCAGTTAAACTGGACCAGTGGCGATGTTTCAAAGTTTAGCACAAGGAGAGTTAGAAGTAGTCATAAAATTAAGACTGCTAAAAAAATGTCTTCCAATAATCATAGATCCATAAAGTAACAAGCATTCAGAGTGCTTTTTAGCTTTACTAGAGTATAAATAACTCCCTTTGACACACATCAGTAGAACCAAATTAATAAAATAGTTATCAAATAAATCCCCTGATCTGACACATTGAACTATGTTAAGTGAATGAAGATAAATCTCACCTCTTTTTTACACAAGTCACCAACAAAAAATTTGATCCTTGAGTCCTCAAATGTTGTTCTCATATCAAAAACTTGAACAGACCCTCCTCTGTCTATTAAGCCTTCACAGAGGTGACGTCCCAGAAACCCACAGCCCCCAATTACTAAACATTTCTTTCCTTTCTGAAGAAAAAAAATATAAACATACTGTGTATGATAAATGATTATATTAGCATTAATGATACTCTGGTTGATATATGCTTTATACTCCATTTCTGCTGATGAAGACCTGGTCATAATTGCAAAGAATATATTCACATATGATAACCTCATTTTTATTTTTTGCCTCTGCCAGATGATGCTTATGGATGAAATACAAATTAATCAACAAAATCAGTCTTGATCACATAAAAGATTAACTCTTGAGGTTCAGCCAGACAGCGTTATGGACAGCGTTGGTTAGTGGTTAAGTGATACGGCTCACAACCCGGCTCTAATCACAGCGCCACCGGCCGTTACTCCAGGGAAGCAAACCCTTAGAAAATTCAGGAAAAAGCAGACCCTTACACAAAATGCATAACAAAGTCGGATGCACTGGGCCGGCAGGCGCAAAATAAAAACATAGAGCAGTACACAAAACAACATATGTAACCTACTATCTGCTTCAGCTATCATTGATTTATTTACTCGACAGCTAATTCAATTCATTTTGTAGCGGACATCAATAATATGTATGGCCTAAACCAGATATGATTAACACATTAAGTACCAGGAGCCAATAATAGCATCACAGAATGTTATTCTATGGTCTAAACCAGATATGATTAACACATTAAGTACCAGGAGCCAACAATAGCATCACAGAATGTTATTCTATGGCAAAATAGCCCTCGCAGCACAAAGACCATGGTGGTGATAGAAAAGGAATTTAAAATTGACCTAAATACCTCCCGAACTAGACAAAGATTTTAATCACGAACAAAAAATAATGAAACCACAGCATGCTATTCAATCAAGAAGTTAACTCCAGAATAAAGTTAGTAACTATTAACATCAGCTGATATATATGGCTTGGCTTCGTTCGTTCTCAATCTCCCGCTACCAAACCCTAAAAGGGCTTAAGTAGCAGAATATAATCCAGAGAACGGAATACGTTGTGTCATAGTTTACAGCTTGACTGCGATATTTGCACCTTTTGGTCAAACACATCCGAATTCAGCAAGAATTTTTTGAGTACCGGGTTAGCATTCCCTCTTCGATCCCTTCTCCTTAGCCAATCTGCCCTGCTGCATCCTGTTATCCAGGATCACCGCGTGGAGGTGTAGAAGGGTCTTGGCAGCTCTGGTTCGCTGGCCCTGACGCTAGCAGTCAGCTATGGGTCGCTGACCACTGCAGCTCATGCGCTGCTCAGCAGATACATATGAGAATAACCGTAAACTGAACTGATCTTCCCCGTAGCTCCACTTGTTGAACCATATGTGCAACACTGTATTTGGCTTACCACCCGTACCAGCTTTTAGAAAGCCTAATTCCAGTCATTTCCAGTGTGGTTTGATAGCAATGGTTCTTGCATGAGGTTACTAACTCTATGTACAACCCTCTTTGGTCACCTCTTACGACATGCAAGGAAGAAAAAAGAGGGCTTATTCTGTTTGGCCTGAGAATCATGTGGATATATAAACTAAATGTACCAACAGAAATGAACAATTGGCTACACAATCAATCTTGTATCAATCATTGAATGATAGGAGCAGGTACACAGCCTTGTTGTAATGACGACTCAGACAAAATGTAAAGTAGCGCATATTGAACTGACAGATAATTCCCATTGCAAATAATAATGCATCAGTATAAACTATATGTTCGCTCGCTCATGATTCATGTGTTGTTCGCGATATGATGAGACGTGTTCCTTGACTGCAAAGGATATATTTTTTCCATAACCATGTCATAAGGAAACATTAAAACGGATCAAATAATATAATTTATGCTAGAATTATTACATATGCAGCTAATAGGTAGTTCTTCATACAAGTAGTAAAAGGACATGTTAAGAGTTAAAACTGCGTTACTGAGTTAGTACACGTGTACTTCACCTTCCCATGCATTTTGTTTCGTCTGTTATAATTTCCAAATGTCATTGCTGTTTTTCATTAATTCATCAACTCTACATGCCATCTTGTTCCGTGCGTTATTCAGTCTCTTTGAAAAGAGTCGTTCAGTATGTAGTTTTTTGTCTTCTTATTTTTAAAATGTGTCCGCATAGGTGTGAACACATTAAGATTAACTGTTTTTATGATTAAAACAACCAAACTATCCATGCTATATCATTACTTACTTAGTCGCTCCTCTTCTACCGTGAGGTGTAGAGGTCATGCTATATCATTTGTATTATTATACTGTAAAATGTTACCGTAATAGTGTTTTTCAAAATGGATAATAAGTTTAGAGACAAAATTAAAAGAACCCATAAGGTTCTCAATTTGCAAGAAAAGTTAGCTGACCATTGCGGCAGTTAGCACAATTGTAAAAAACAAAGCTAAAGTGTTGGAGGAAATTAAAAACGCTATGCCAGTGCCTACCAAACGTATTAGAGAGAAGTACAATTTAATTGGGGAAAGTGTTAAATGTATGGATTGAAGACCAAATCAGCCATAACATTCCTCTAAGTCAAGGTATTTTTTTTCGTTCACCTTACTTCTCTATTCCCCAAGGCGATGTGCGTTGCACTATGCTTTTATTTTGCACCTGTCGGCTCAGTGCATCCGACTTTAGCATCCATTTTATGTAAGGATCTACTTACTCCTGCATTTTCTGAGTGTTTGTTTCCCCAAGGTAACGGCCAGTGCTGTGATGTGGAAAGAACCCAGCACCTTCAGATTGTCAGCCATGTCACTTAACCACACCATCCCCTTTAAGACAAGGTCTGACCCAGATAACAGGTCAAAGTTTATTTTATCAAAAGGGAGAGACGTCAGCCTAAGGAGATGACCACCAAAAGTACCAGAAGTCAGAATTGTCAAAATAGGGGACACAATTGCATACTGGAAAAGGGTGGATCATAATTGTGACAAAAGTTCTAAAGTAAATAGTTGGCCAGAACACCATATAGCCTGTTTCACAGAATTTCTTAGGGAATGAAAAAAACTTCAATGAGGTAAAAACTGTCCATTTTGGGTGTGTGTGTTTGTGTGTGTGTATATATATATATATATTTGTCTACTTACTTAAGACTAATTATAAGGAATTGATCTATTTTTAAAAATTGTTTACATGTTGCACGGATTCATAAGTGATATATAGTAAATTATTTACATTTTCTGTGGAGCTAATGAATGCATCTATCTATAAGCTAAATTACAGACGTTTAGATTTTTGATGACACTCTACTCTAACCTGTTGTAAGAGTGAAGTATGTCTGCAGTGAGTGTTGTGTACTTTGCTCTGCAAGCGTAATATAAATATAAAATTAAAAATAATTAATAGTTGTCGAATTATCATCAAGACGCTCGAATGTGTGCTCATAAGAGTGGTGTGTAACGAAGCAGCTGATACTACTCTACAAAGATGTCTTCTTCTTCTTCTGCATTCAGGAATTTGATCATGCTAGATTTGCAGTCCCATCACTGGATAGCAGCCCCATGGGCCATAACTTCTCCCTGAGCTATGCAGATGCTCCCTCTGGCCAGGTTTAGCACTGCAGGTATTTTTGAGCTGGGCAGTCTTGTCTTTGGAGGTCTGGATTCCAGTTGCACGTGGATTTTTGCTTGTGTTTAATATTTTGAGCTGATAGAGGTGAGTCTGGTGAGCTAGTACTAGTACAGTAAGTAGTCTACAATCATCATTCATTGCGTATTCTCGAAAGATTGGACCATGGAACAACAAAGTATTTTGTTGAACTTTATGTCTTTACTCTTTGATTGAAGTTGTTAGTTGATGGATTCAGGATTGGGTCAGATCTATCGTTCACATCCATATCTTTCCATATTTCAAATATCTGGTTGTTTAATTAATCATGGAATGGGAGTTATAGACCAACAAGTTAAACTGGAGTATCTTTGCGAGTTTGCCCAGTGGAATTATTTGATTTATGATCACAAATTTTGTGCAACCGGTGAGGTCCTTTAGCCTTTTGATGTTTAGTTCAGTTCTTATTTCCTAAAGCATGTGTATTGTGTTAATTTCTGGTGCTATACAATAATTCAAGTAAACAGATGTCAATTGTGCAGATCTCGAAACAGTAAATTATGTCAGAATGAGCCACATTTAAGTTAAAGATACAACAAATTGTAACAAACCATAGAGGCTGCCATTTTTGCCTCAGCAGTTATAACGAACCAATCAAATGAATAAATGTCATATAACTCTTCAATTTATGAAGTCAAATAACATTGGTAGTCTAATTCCATAAACAATGATTTCGTGAAATATAAACTTCTAAACATTGTTAAACATAACTTATCAACTTCTCATGCTCTAGATGAAAAAGAAAGGAGAAGAAATTCTTTAACATTATAATAATGCAAACACAAAAATAGATATATCTTTCAGATGTGGTTTATATAATTACAAAAGATATATCTTGGCATAAACATGAGAAATGTTAATTATACGAATTGGTGCAATGGTGTAAGCAGAGCAGCAAAATAAATATTCGAACATGCTTCTAGTTCACACCATCAGATCAGATCAGATCAGTTGCAACTCAAAATCGAAGGCCGTCTACGCTGGACCTCCAGCCTCGTCTGTCTCTTGTCTTGATGGTGCAATCAGATATGATTTTACATGTTCAGGATTTCTGTTTCAGGGTAACTGTTTGGCTCAAGTGACCATCAAATCACCCGATGGGATCTTATTGCAGGGAAAGAAGTAAACATAAACACGCGAACATATGACTACTCTAAGATAGATGTTAAGAGGCTGAAAGAGGCAGCAAACCACATAATCTGGGAAGATATTGTCGGAGGAACAGATGTTGAACAGGAGTGGGAGAGTTTTAAAACAGTTCTATAAACGCTAAAAGAGGAATGTGTTCCATATAGGGAGGTAAACCCCAAGCGTAAAAAGTGGACAACCAGAATTGTAGTTAAATGTAGAAGAGCTAAAAATAAAGCATGGAAAAAATATATAGAGGCAGGTAAATCAAAAGAAACATATTTAAAATATTTGGACAAGCAATACATATCTCAGAAAGTGAATAAAACAGCAAAAATAGATCATATCTCAGAAAGTGAATAAAACAGCAAAAATAGACTTCGAAAAGAAACTTGCTCAGAGGATCAAGACTGATAGTAAAAGCTTTTCTTATGTTAGAAATAAACAGAGATCGAAGAACAAAGTAGGCCCGCTCATAGACAGCACAGGGAAAAAAATAAGTGAGAATAGGGAGGCAGCAAATCTACTCAATCACTACTTTGGCACAGTCTACACAAAAGAGAACTGCTCCAAGATACCAGAGCCTGTAGATATTTTTCAAAGAGACATAAATACAGTAGGATTAGGATCAATCTGTATTACAGAGGAAATGGTTTTAAAAAATTGGAGGGGGTGAAAGTGGATAAATGTCCAGGTCAAGATGGTATTCATCCAAAATTGCTGTTTGAAATTAGAGACCAACTAGCAAAACCATTGGCTATATTATGTTCTCAATCACTTGCAAAAGGGATTGTTCCGCGAGATTGGCAAGATTTCGGGAGTGATCCCCTTATTCAAAAAGGGCAAAAACGCAGATCCAGCAAATTATAGACCGGTGAGTTTAACGAGCATAGTCTGTAAATTGTTAGTCAATAATCAAAGAAAACATTGTAATGCATTTAGACAAATTTAATCTAATTAGAAATAGCCAGCAATGGGTTTAACAGAGGGAGATTATGCTTAACAAATCTATTAGAATTCATGGAGGAGGTTACCAAAATGTTAGATAAAGGGGAGCCAGTGGATGTTATTTATCTGGATTTTGCAAAGGTCTTTGATAGAGTACCTCATCAAAGATTATTTCGAAAGGTAAAATCACATGGAATAGGCGGGGAAGGTGCCAAATGGATTGAAAATTGGTTAACGGGAAGAAGGCAAAGGGTGGGTATAAATAAGGAGTACTCTGAGTGGTGTGAAGTGAAAAGTGGAGTGCCACGGGGCTCGGTTTTAGGACCAATTTTATTCTTGATATAAATAAATGATTTGGACATAGGTATGGGATCCATTATTGAAAATTTGCTGATGACACAAAACTATGCAGTAGTGTCTCATCTAAAGCAGAAGTGGATATATTGAGGTCGGATTTCGATAAAATTCGAGAATGGTCTATAAGCTGGCAAATGGAGTTTAATGTAGATAAATGTACAGTCATGCACATGGGTAGATCCAATATGGAACATAATTACAGAATGGGAGAGAACAATATTAGAAAGATAGATAAAGAAAGGGACTTTGGGGTTATAATAGATCATACATGTAAGGTGAGGGAGCAAGTTCAGGTAGCAGTAAAAAAGGCAAATGCAATGTTAGGTATGATAAAAAGAAATATTAAACATAGGAGCAAGGAAGTGATAGTCAAACTGTATAAAGCATTAGTTAGACCTAGATTGGAGTACTGTGTACAGGTGTGGAGTCCTTATCAGAGAGGGGATATAGACATGCTGGAGAGAATACAAAAAAGAGCGACAAAGCTGATAGTGAGATTCCAGAATTACAGTTATGAGGAAAGATTTTTTTTAAACGGCTTACAGTGTCTAGAAGAGAGAAGAATTCGTGGTGACTTAATACAGGTTTATAAGATGATCAGAGGAATCGATAAGTTAATAGACTATAACAAGTTGTTTTTTTTTAAATACAACCACCCACAATAACTATAGGGCACAGCTACAAGTTGACTAAAGACGGGTCCAGATTAGATATTAGGAAGTATTTTTTTAGCCAGAGAGTTGTGAATGTTTAGAATGCATTGCCAAGTGAGGTGGTGGAGGGTGGGACGGTTAATGCATTTAAGAATAGACTGGATGCGTACAGCTTCTAGGGCAAGGTGAGGTAAATGGAACTGGTTGTATACAGACTCTGCAGAGTCTTCTAAACCAGTATAAAGACGTTAAGTTAAGTTAGTTCCCACACTTAGTGTTTTCTTTCTCTGGCGAGGTCGCACTCCACTTTCTCCTGAATGAGCACACTTGTCCCCAACACCTGTTGACCTTTTGCATAATAAATGTTGCATCACTATTACTGCATTCTCGTTCTTGAAATATGTACCACTTTACGAAATTACCAATTTCCATTTACAGAACGTCAGTCTCCTCACAACCGTTCTGTTAGACTACATATTTAGCCAGTTCTTCGTCATTGTCATCTACAGAACATCTCTAATGTCGTGTGTCTATCTTCTCCTCGGTCTATCTCGTTTCCAGGTACCAAACCCTCCAGTCTAGATTTGTCCAGACTATTGTGGCCAAAGTATTTACATTTCCTAGACGGTATGCTGTTTACCAGCCCATTTTGATCTATGTCCAGTTCTTTTAGGATGTCTTGTCCACCAATCCCCCCCTTTCCATATACACGGTATTCAGATTATGTCTCTGTAATGTAGAATTTTAATTCGGAAGATCTAATGCTTTAGTGTTTCTGTGATGGTCCACAGAGAAGATGCACGGCCTCAAAATGTGTCTTGTTTGTTCATGTTGCGTCACACATTTTTGGGTTGTTGTATTTTTTACATTTGCATTGTCGTGGCATTCTTCTTCAGATTTCTTCTGCGCCAGTTTTTTGTTTACATTTTTGTCATGGTGATCATTATCTTGGTTTTACTGATGTTCAGAGATCGAGTTTCTGTCAGACGGGCTTTGATGGAGGCGACATTCTGCAAAGGACATGCTTCGTGATGATTTTTTCAGGAGGGGGGGGGGGCCGGGTTTTGCCTTCCTTTCCACTGTAAGCCATACTACCGGGCACACTAGGTGCAGCCAGTTTCCTGGGCCGCCACTTGGAGGAGGAATGGGGTCTTGGTTAGCTCTGATTCGCAGATCCTGATGTAAGGAGCTAGCTATGAGTCGCTGGATGCGCTGACCACTCATTCACTGTGCTGACCGGTCATTCACTGACCACTCTTTCACTCTGCTGACCGCTCATTCACTCTGTTGACCACTCATTCACTGTGCTGACCACTCATTCACTGACTACTCATTTACTGTGCTGACTACTCATTCACTGACCACTCATTCACTGTGCTGAACGCTCATTCACTGTGCTGACCGCTCATTCACTGTGCTGACCACTCATTCACTGACCACTCATTCACTGTGCTGACCACTCATTCACTGTGCTGACCGCTCATTCACTGTGCTGAACGCTCATTCACTGTGCTGACCACTCATTCACTGTGCTGACCACTCATTCACTGCACTGACCGCTCATTCACTGTGCTGAACGCTCATTCACTGACCACTCATTAACTCTGCTGACCGCTCATTCACCGTGCTGAACGCTCATTCACTAGCCAGTTTGATGTGTCGCTAGCTATTCCGACCGTTGCTTCTAACTACTGATATAGTATTTCGATTAGTTGATAACCCACATCTCTTGTTAACATCACGTCTCTTTTGAAGTTACAAAGCATTTGGTGTTATACGGTCAACAGCCTTTGTGTTATCTATGAAGCAAGCTTGTAGGTCTATCTTGTACTCTGCATTTTTCAAGAGAATTCACCATGCTGAAGAAACACGAAATGACAACAACACCGGCGACAAAGATGGCCTGCGACAGAAAACTACACCTCCCCACGACGTCTAACGACACAAGTGGATAGTAGAAGAAGATGAAGATGATGATTGACCATGCTAATGATGTGATCCATCGGGCCTCTAAAATCTTCCTATACTTCGTGTCTTCTTTCAATTTTCTCTCTATCCTCTTCATAATGATCTACGGAAGAGTTCTGCTGGAATATGGCATATCAAAGCAGTGGTTCGGCTGTTAGTGTATAACTTTAGGGCGCCTTTCTTATGAAATGGGGTGTAAACATTTCTGTTTCATGCTTTTGGCTATAGCGCACTGTTCTAGACCATCTTAAATAGTGTATAGTAAATGTCCAGACGTGTCAAGGCGGATCGGGTTCGCCGTCTTCGCAATGAACTATCTTGCCCGCGTGTGGAGCAATGTCAGGCTTTCCCTACAATCTAAACTACGCATCGACCAGTTATGTGTGATCCGTGTATTTTGTGTGATCCGTGTATTCTGTGTGATCCGTGTATTCTGTGTGTTCTGTGTGATCCGTGTATTCTGTGTGATCCGTGTATTCTGTGTTCTGTGTGATCCGTGTATTCTGTGTGATCCGTGTATTCTGTGTGATCCGCGTATTCTGTGTGATCCGTGTATTCTGTGTGATCCGTGTACTCGGTGTGATCCGTGTACTCTGTGTGATCCGTGTATTCTGTGTGATCCGTGTATTCTGTGTGATCCGTGTGATCTGTATATTCTGTGTGATCCGTGTACTCTGTGTGATCCGTGTATTCTGTGTGATCCGTGTACTCTGTGTGATCCGTGTATTCTGTGTGATCCGTGCACTCCTGTATTGCTCCAATAACTGGTTACACACTTAAACGCGACATATCAAGACTTGAGGCTTTTCATGTGCGAAACCAGCGACACATTCTCGGAATTCGCTGACACGATATGCTTGCAATGTCGAGGGCACATCAAAGACAAATCTCCCCTTCATCTTCCAAAATATGTTCCGTCGCCTACTTTCTATCTTCGGCCATGTTGTCCGACAGGATCAGGACGTCCTAGCTCACCAGCTCCTTCCCAAATCATTCTTCTGTGCCAAGACCCACCCACCCGGCCGGCTGGGGAGAAAGAGGAGAGGATGGGCGGCGCCCACACACTTGATGTCTCCGACAGATGGCAGACTCCCCTTCGGTTCTAGACGAGACCTGGCAACAAGCTGCAGCACTTGGTCATGGCCGTAGTCGATCGACGCAACGGACCACTGACGCATAACATTATTATAATAAATCTTGACACTTGTTTCTCTTCCTGCTTGTATGAAGTAAGTTGGTGATTTTCCTTTCTTGTAGCCTTGGATTGTTCAATTGACTTCATTTATTATGGATTTCTTCTTCGTTATTAGACATTCGGTTCATGCTTTTTCCGTAGTCTTCGTACATTTATCTGCAGCATTCTTTCCATCTCTTCCGTATCCTTGCTCTCTGCCAGTGCGTTACAAACTTCTTAGTGAATGGCATGTAATGACTGTTTTTTTTTTTTCTTCGTCGTTCGTTCTCAAGCTCCCATGAGAACGGTTTGACAGGAAGCAGGATGTTAGCCGGAGAACGAAATGCTTTGTTTCGTAGTTTACAGTTTAACTGCGATATTTGCACATTTCGGTCCGACACATCCGACTTCAACAGACAAATTGGAGTACAGGGTTAGCCTCGCTTTTCGATTCCTTTCCCTTAGTCAGTCTGCTCTGTTGCATCATGTTACCCAGGATCACAACGTGGACGTGTGGAAGGCTCTTTGGAGCTCTGGTTCGCTGGCCCTGACGGTAGCTATCAGCTGTTGGTCGCTGACCGCTGCAGCTCATGCCCTTCTCAGCATCTTGATACCTAATGACTGTTTTAAACTCACCAGTCAAAAGTCATAAGCTACCCGTTCCTCGAAAGGTTGTCCTGTACAGGTCTCAACCCTGTCTCCAGTTGTGTAGTCTTGTCACAAAGTGATCAGTGGACGATTGGATTGTTCATGCCCATTGATGCCGCCCCCGCGCGGACATTCTGATGCTGTAGAGGTCTGGGATGTTGGTTCTGTGGTTGGTATTGGTCATCCCTTTCCTGAGCAGCGCGCCACCTTGAGCAGGATTGTAGGTTTCACTACTTCCGCCCGGCCGCCGCACCACTCCCTCTGCCTCCATTACATTATTGTTGACTTGTAATCGGCTGCCCCTTGGGTAAGTTTAGAAACTACACTAATGAGACAGCAGAACATCTCCATGAAAACAGGCTGTGTATAAATATTCCTAGTTAAACTTTGGACCCATCTCTAACATATCTGAGTTGTGGTATTTCGTTTTCACCATTTGTCACAGTTTTCATCATTTTTTGACATTTCTCTTTATGGGTTTTGCACTTCAAACCAGTCTGAAGTGTCAATTATGTCTTATTTCATAACCTTTCTAATCTCTCTTCTGATTTTGATTGTACTTTTTCTATATTTGGTGCTATTGCATTTTGTCTCGAATTGTTTTCGCTAATTTGTTCTTCTTTCTCCGACTAATGAGATTTCTGGAATACCGGGAATCCTACTCGCTATGGGCCTCTGGTTTTACACCATCCAAATGTTTTACTGCGGCTGAGTGTCTCATCACCGTATTGTGATTGCAGTCTTCTGTAAATTTCCGTAAGTTTCACGCTTTCTTTTACAAACAGCTTCATCACAATACGCTGTTTCATGCAAGCACTAACAGTGTTGTCCGCCATTTTTATTTATCTATCACGTGACTGGTCCAAAGAAAGTGGGCCACCTATCAGTAAAAGGGGACACAAGTGCCCCTAACTAATCAAGTCTAATGATAGTAGTTTCAGCACAATATTAACCTATTCAGGTAGGTCAGATCAGGTCATCCCGTAACAGGAGAGGTCGTTGGGGCACACATGAAGACATCCTCACATCTCCACGCCATCCCTCTCTGTCAGATGCCGCTGCCCGTGACTCTTCTGGTCGGAGACTGGTCCATTCTTTTATGTTGTCCTCCCATCTCTTTTTGGGCCGGCCTTTTCATCGTCTGCCATGCGCCTTCCCGTGGAGGATTGTGTTTGCAAGACCACTTGATCTCGATATGTGACCGTACCAAGTGAGTTTCCTTCTTTTGATAGTTGCCAAGAGATCTTCGAAAGGCCCTATTGCTGTTGTAATTCTATCTCGTATTTCCTCATTTGTAACTCGATCTTTGTACGTGACGTTTAAAAGTTATCGGAAACATCTCATCTCCAAGGCCTGTATCCTTCGCTGAAGGTCAGCTGTAACTGTCCATGTCTCACAAGCATAGAGGAATATTGACAGGACCATTGTACGCATTAATCTGATTTTCGTGCGTAGTGCTAACCGTTTATCTTGCCAGATTTTGTTACGCCGTGCAAGCGCCGCTATTGTCTGTGCTATTCTGGCCAACACCTCACATTTTGATCCTTCATCACTGACAATCGACCCAAGATATTTAAAACGGTCAACCACTTCGAGTTCCTGACCGTTAGCTTTTATCTTGCTGTTGAAGCCCGTAGCGTTGTTGGTCATTAATTTTGTCTTTCCAGCGTTTATCTCCATACCATAGTCAAGAGCTGTTTCATCGAGCCTTCTGACCCATTCCTGGAGTTCTGCTTCTGAACCCGCCAACCCGTCGATATCATCTGCAAAACGAAGGTTGGTAATCGTTCGGCCCCCTATCTTGACAGTACCAACGTGACCTCCAAGTGCCTCACTCATAATTCCTTCAAGGAATATATTGGAAAGAGTTGGAGAGAGTGTACACCCCTGTCTCACACCAACTGATGTGCGAAACCAGTCTCCTCGTCTCCCATTCACAAGAACTGCACTAGACGCCTTGTTATACAGGTGTTCAAGGACCGTTATAATATGACCGTTAATATATACATCCTCATGGTTGCCCTAAGCGCTTTATGTCATACCCTATCAAACGTATTCTTAAAATCCAGGTAGAACTGGAACAAAAAGACCCGGTTTCATTTGAAAGCCCCTCGTATTTATATATGTGTGTCATTGTAATTTAACTTATCATTCATTTCATATCGTTACATTTTAATTGATCTCAATTAGTTATTTTGAATTACATCGGTTTTTTGTTCTGCCATGTGCAGAACAGAACTAGGACAACTCCAGAGATCCTCAACAATAGAGTTCCAATGGCTATCCCCCCATTGCGGAATCACAGGAAACGAGAGAGCTGACGCTCTAGCAAAAGATGGCAGCAAAAGGGCCCAATTTAATCACCGAGTACCTTACAGAGAGATCAAGAATATCATCAGAAATCAGTATAGACACCAATGGAGAGAAGACAGAAACATAAGCAGTACACCAGACCCAATTCGCCAACTCAAAATAAATCAACGAACTACCTTATTTAGCCTGAGAGCTGGCCACTGCAGACTACTAGAACATCTGTACCGACTGAAGATCTCACACACCGATGAGTGCCCATGTGGAACAGGAGGCCATTCTACAGGAACGTCCACTCTATAGGGGCATGAGATACCAGACCCCGCCAGAGGGTGCGGAGCTGAGACAGAAGTTGTGGGGCAGCCGCCCCGACCTGGTGAAGATTACAGACTTCATCATGGCGACTGGCCTGCAGATATAGTATGACCAAAAGATCCTGAACGCAAAGAAGAAGAATGGTACGCATGGCTAGCCTATATAATAATAATTTAAACTGTTTGTTTGTTTGTTGTTGTTGTTTTTTTTTTGTTTTTTTTTGGGGGGGGGGAAGGGAAAGATATGGAGGATATCAAAACAAAAAGCCCCTATATTTTTTTTTACAAAAGCGTTTGTACCTTCAGTAAATATACCCCCCCCCCCCCCCACCCCAAAATGGTCCCAAAAATTGATAAGTGTTGGGATTGAACGTTATGAACATCAACGGGATGGGGGGGGGGGGGGGGGGGGGGGGGTATCATGTAAACTTGGCAGAAAGATCATCGAGAGGACAATGAATCAACATTTGACCACAGATAATTGGTTTCTCTTCACAACGTGCACACATCTCTCTGTTGTTTGGTGTGTGTGTTTTCTGTTCTGTTGTCTGATGTGTATGTTTTCTATTGTCTCATGTGTATATTTTATGTTGTCTTTTGTGTAAGTTTTCTGTTGTCTGATGTGTATGTTTTCTGTTGTCTGATGTGTATGTTTTCTGTTGTCTGATGTGTATGTTTTATGGTGTCTATGTGTATGTTTTCTGTTGTCTGATGTGTTTATTTCAAAGTATTCTAAAATATACTTGCCTACATGTGTTACTGCTTCTGTATTAAAAGTGGCCCAATGATGTAATTGATGGTTTTTCATAGTAACAGTGGCCCAATGATGTAATTGATGGTTTTTCATAGTAAAAGTGGCCCAATGATGTAATTGATGGTTTTTCATAGTAAAAGTGGCTCAATGATGTAATTGATGGTTTTTCATAGTTGGTCAAAGGGCATTATGTATCATCCAACTTACGACAAGGCTGAGTTGCTGTCCTTCGTAGTGATTATACACTGTTCTTCTTCTTCTTCGTTCGTTCTCTCACTCCCGCTATCAAGCTCTGAAAAGGGCTTTGCAAGTAGCAGGATGTAGTCCGGAGTACGGCATGTGCTGTCGTAGTTTACAGCTGCACTGCAATATTTGCACCTTTCGGTCCGACACATCCGACTTAAGCAGGCATTTTTTAGTACCTGGTTGCCTTCTTTCTTCGATACCTTCTCCTTAGCCAGTGCTCTAGTTTTGTTTTTGCGTTCGCCTTAATTCTCTATTCCCCAATGCGGTGTGCGTTGTGCACTTGTTTTTATTTTGCGCCTCTCGGCCTAGTGCATCCGACTTCGGAATCCATTTTTATGTAAGGGTCTGCTTTCTCCTGTATTTTCTAAGGGTTTGCAGTGGTGTGGTAGGGAGCGAATCCAGCACCTTCGGTTTGTGAGCCGTGTCGCTTACCCACAAGTCCACGCCGTTCACGTCTGCTCTAATGCTGCCTGTTATCCCTGAATATAGTATGGAGGTGTAAAATGGTTTTGGCAGCTCTGGTTCGCAGGTCCTGACATTAGCGGTCAGCTATTGGTCGCTGACCGCTGCAGCTCATGCGCTGCTCAGCGTCTGGATCCAAGTGATTATACCAAGTCTGGCCTACAAAATGTCCATTTTGTTTTTCTTTCTATCTTTTTCTTCTTCCTTTTGGTTCGGTATTTATTTATTTATACAATTTATGCTTGCATGCCATAGCAAGATTCTGCTGCAATATATTTTTTTCAATATTGGCAATTATAACAATTTGCTCAGTCTGAGCTATGAATTTTTCTTTCAACACCAGTGCTTGTACTTCTGGTAATTGATTGCATAAGATGAAGTAATGTACAGTACTAATACAGTACTTATACAGTACTAATACAGTACTAGTACAGTTGAGAGATTATACAAGAAAACAATATAGTTGATACAACATCCACATCCTAGTCATATGTAACAGATCTTAGCTGTGTAGATTTATTAGGGATATGATTTTAGACATGTTTTATTAAAGTTAGAAAGGGTGGGGGTAGAGCATTGATAGTCAGTAGCTGTTCATTGTTTCTTATAGAATTAAACTAAGAAAGCTAGCTAGTACAGATGTACTCAAATCTGGACATCAGAATGCTAGGAATGCATAGCGTTAGTTTCCAAGCCACGCAGATGTTAAAACTACGTAACCTTGCATAACGCCTAGATGCCTGTTACAGCATGATCAGTAGTTACGACTGAGATCAAACATGCTATTAACTGCTTTTTCTGAAATCTCGGGGAGAAAAAAAAACATAGGTACGAGATCAGGAAAAAGCCGCGGATATAGATATTTTGGAGAGATCATTCGGGTGCGAGATGGCAGAGAAAGAGGACAGGTTTATTCAGTTGCGAGCCGCGGAGAGAAAAAGTCGACACCAGTCGGCAGTGAGCAACTAGAAGAACAGGACCGTCTTGAAAACGGTGAAGAGATACCAAATATATTTTTGGAGCCCAGAGAGAGAGAGAGGGAGAGGTTTTGACAGACAATCTTTCACCATGAGAGTCCAGATGTTCAGCAGCGTATCAGGGAGAGATAAATAGTCATGAAATTGATGTTTCGCATAGCAACTGGTAGAAACAGATATAGTAGCGTGTCACGAGGAACACGCACGAGTTAGACATCTTAGATACTATTATTCGCATCGCTGCTGAGAATCCAGCGTCTTGACAGAATTATCTAAAAAAACCAGCGTCTTGACAGAATTATCTAAAAAAACCAGCGTCTAACTAGAGATATATTTGACTAGCACAGCGATCCAGCTCTTCAACGATCACTACAAGCCACCGTCGACGAGGAGAACAGGACCACGGACGAAATCTCGTGGGTTGCAGAACAGAAACGAATCTTCTATTCTGTGGCAATCCACATAACGGCTCGTCTATCAAGTAACGGCTCGTCTATCAATTGTACAGTTTGACTATCAAGTAACGGCTCGTCTATCAAGTAATGGTTCGTCTATCAATTGTACAGTTCGACTATCAAGTAACGGTTCGTCTATCAAGTTGTAGTTAGTAATCAAGTTTCTTTTAGTTTAGTTTAGTTTATAATTTCTTACAGCCAGACAGGTTTTGTTTTGAGTGAAGATTGGGGAGTCAGTTGTGAATGTGTAGAAATAAAGTTTCATTTTTGTATTTTATTTTCAATTAGTGTCATAGTTAATTTGTTTGAAGTGAGAATATAGTTAGTGCAGACCCCTTGTACCATCTGCTACGGTAGGTCAGCCAGCTAGAGCTGCTACACATAGACTGAACTAAATAAATCTTCTCCTTCACAAAGACTAGCTGTGAGCATTATTTTGTTGTTACTATTATTAAATTTCAGTGCGTGTGTGTGCAATCTAAGTGATGATACTCCACTAGTCTTAAAAAAGTGGGTTTTAATTCATCAAGTTTTCTGGCTCACAGCCTTAGATTTTAATATCTTGATTGGAATACGTGGAATCCTGGTATTCAAACAGGCATGTTAATTTCTGCTGCCATATAGCCCACTGCTTCGGCTATATGTAGTAGGTTTTAATATCATATTACATATATTTGGGGGATCCGGGGTGTGTTTGCCATAGCTGATAGTTTAGGTGCTTCTCTCTAAACAAATGAATGAAAGCACAAAATGGGGGGGGGGGTAATGTATGAATTCCGCAGGTTTCAAACGCTCTCAGATCTCAAGGGAGACGAGACCGGTGCCTACTCCTTTAGGTGATGGACCATAATCTTGGATGTCCGTTGTACATGCTTGTGCATGTAAAAAAACTCTTGGTAGTTGAAAATAGACAAGAATACGAATTCCTACCTAATATTAGACGGCATGAAGGTCCAAAGGAGTTGGCTCCTCCTCATGCAAAGACACAACAGATCAATGACATATTTGGGAGCATACACGATCGCAAGTATAATAATAATAGTTGATCATCGCAAGCAAAGATGGCAACAGGATCAGGCTTGTGATATGTGATCTCATATGACTGTAAAGTCCTATCCCAGTATGGCAGACTCTGCCCCACTTGGGACACATATGTAAGGAGTCGACTGTAGAGCCATTGTGTGTTCTGTTCTTTTCTGCGGCTCGTCTTCTCTATCTGTGATGATGTTTCACTCTGCAATCTGAGCACCTTGTGTAGTGTTAGTGAGCCAGGTGGAACTGTTATGTGCAAGCATCTCACAGGAGGTGATGTCAATGTTGAAGCTTTTCAGATACATTTTTAAGGAGTTTGTTATTTTGTTTGTTGAATGTTCTCTGTATCATCCTCAATACCCCTCACTCCTTTCTGGGCAGAGGCCAAAGACAACCCTCCTCCAGCAAGTTCGGTTTTTAACTACTCTTTCTGCTTCTCTCCAGTTGAGGTTCAGAGGCCAAAGTTCATTTTCACAGTATCTTCTCTAGGTGTTTCTTGGTCAACCTTTCTTCCTCATGCCCTGTGGATTCCATGACAGAGTCTGTCTGGTCACATTTGATAGTGATTTATGTAGTGCTTGTGTCCTATCCAGCCCCATTTCCTAAGTTTGATGTGTTGTTCCACTGCTTGTTGTTGGCTCCTTTCCCTTAGATCTTCATTACTTATCATTTCATGCCAGTCATTAACCATTATTCTTCTAAGTTACAATTCAATTGAAAGAAGCAAAGAGTAATCAGCGTCAGGTGAAATATGCAGATCAAGACACAACCTCTCATCAGCGCTCATGCTTCTGGAAACAGGTTGCTTAACAGCAGTCTAGCCTACAAAATGGGGATTGACATTGTAATTGTCAGGACATTGTGAGGAGTCATGTATTGTACTACAGGAAGCAGAATCATGCTCCGCCTTTTCAAGTACACTTAAGGATGTAAGAAGAGCCACTGTAACCCACTACCAAAGAAACATCATCAAGAGTTGTCTTAACTCAGCATGAGTAGCTTAGAGTTGTCTTAACTTAGCATGAGTAGCTTAGAGGTGTCTTAACTTAGCATGAGTAGCTTAGAGTTGTCTTAACTTAGCATGAGTAGCTTAGAGTTGTCTTAACTTAGCATGAGTAGCTTAGAGTTGCCTCAACTCAGCATGAGTAGCTTCGAACGACAACAACAAATTCAATGAATATATGTTAGATACCAGTTTTCAAATCTCCGTATTTGACTATCACTTTAGGTGCTTCATATCTGCACCTCATAAAACATTTTGTATTCTTTTATTGATCACTAGAAAATGAAAATATGCAATTCCAACAAATATATTTACTAATTGTCAAAATTCAGTTGATAATAGCCATTTTTATATAAAACTAATAATAAATAAATGTCTAAATATAGAAGCTGATATGTAAAACTATAATACATTTCAGAGAATCATAACCCTTTATAAAACTTTAGTTGAAATGAAATCAAAAGAAAATAACATTGACCCTCTTTCTGAAAGGCAGTAACAGAATGTTGTAATTCTCTGAAGCTTTCTGGAGTTGATGTTAGTATCAGGCAAGCCATAACAACAGTCAACACAAGTGATATTTGGTCTGGGAAGAACTGGCCCATTTAAAAATTCTATACGGGATCAAGATGCTGAGAAGCGCATGAGCTGCAGTGGTCAGTGACCCATAGCAGACTGCTAGCGTCAGGGCCAGCGAACCAGAGCTGCCAAGACCCTTCTACACCTCCACGCGGTGATCCTGGATAACAGGCTGCAGCAGGGTAGACTTGCTAAGGAGAAGGCATCGAAGAGGGAATGCTAACTCGGTACTAAAAAAATGCATGCTGAAGTCGGATGTGTTGGACCGAAAGGTGCAAATATCGCAGTAACCTACGACACAACGCATTCCGTTCTCTGGACTACAGCCCTTTCAGGGTTTGGTAGTGGGAGATTGAGAACGAACGAACGAAGTCAAGCCAAGCCAAGCCAAACATTCTATACAAATCATAATGGGTTATGCATGGGGCTAGCAAAGCCAAATTATCATGTAATAAGAAAGCACTGTTGTATGACCAAGTGTACATAAGTGCTTCGAGACAAGTTCTCTATAAGTTGGTCAGCTGTGGTGCTTCCCTATGCTTTGTATGGAGCAAAATGAAGACAACAAGAAGAACTGGATGAATCTGAAATGTTCTTTTGCCAGGCTAATTTCTTTCTGGAAATCAGAAATCTTTTAGATTTGATTTATTACTTAATAGCTTGCAGCGGTAACTGATATGATGCGGACTTGTTTGTCTGCTTGACGTCAACCTCCTTGAAGTGGACACTTGGTTCTCGTGTCCAATACTGCTCGCTGAATGTGTCTCCAGCAAATGCTAAATATAGAAAAATGAAATTAATTACAACATGGCACAAAGATATGTGGTGAAAAGAAATTAGTTGAATGACTAATAAATATTTTAAGCTGTAGTTTTCTGAGACGTTAAAAGTTTAAAAGTGCCATTTCTGTAGTGGAAAATGTGTATTTCTATATTCCTCGAGGCGGTGTGCGTTGCACTATGTTTTTATTTTGCGCCTGTTGGTCCAGTGCATCCGACATCGGCATGAATTTTATGTAAGGGTCTTCTTCTTCCTGCATTTTCTAAGGATTTGCTTCCCCGGGGTAACGACCGGTTTTGTGATTGAAGACCAATTCCAGCATCTTCGGGTTGTGAGCCATGTTACTTAATCCTCAGCCCATGCCGTCCTCTAGTAACAGATAGTTAATTATTACATTCTCAGTACAGCTACAAGATTGTTATATTCTCCCCACAGAAAGAGAATTCTTACACTAAAGCAACAAAAAATATGTTAAAATGTTGATATAATGTTATTTCAACATTTATACGCCGAAGTGCCATTTTATGGTATACACAAACAAAATAGTCAATGTAAAAGAATGATATTTGTACTTCACACTTAAAATCATTTCCAGACGATTGTTATTTCTTTATTTTCCTTTTTCAAGATGAAAATAACTAAACTGTGATTGCTTAAGTAGATATTTTGTTCTTTAAATTTATACAACTTTAGCACAGCTAACTTGACCCTCTAAAAATATTTTGCAAATTAGAATATTCAAGCAGAATTGCTTATTGATTATTTTTTCTTCAAAAAAATCAATCAGTAAAAATAAATATGAATCAAGATTAATTGGTCTGACACTACTGAGTGGTAAGTCAACCGCAAAGTTTGCCGCTCGGAAAAGGAAGGGGGTAGTAACCTGGCCAAAACATAGCCCTCTAGGTTGCTCCATCAGAGAGAACCACAAGCCACATTGTAGTTTTTTTTTCTTTCAAATCCTTCCAAAAAGCCAATACGACAAGGTCAGTGGCCCATATATGACAAGGTCAGTGCCCCTTATATGACAAGGTCAGTGCCCCTTATATGACAAGGTCAGTGGCCCATATATGACAACGTCAGTGCTCCTTATATGACAAGCTCAGTGCCCCTTATACGACAAGGTCAGTGCCCCTTATACAACAAGGTCAGTGCCCCTTATACGACAAGGTCAGTGCCCCTTATACGACAAGGTCAGTGCCCCTTATATGACAAGGTCAGTGCCCCTTATATGACATGGTCAGTGTCCCTTATACGACAAGGTCAGTGCCCCTTATACGACAAGGTCAGTGCCCCTTATACGACAAGGTCAGTGCCCCTTATACAAAAAAGTCGGTGTCCCTTATATGACAAGGTCAGTGCCCCTTAAATGACAAGGTCAGTGTCCCTTATATGACAAGGTCAGTGCCCCTTACACGACAAGGTCAGTGTCCCTTATATGACAAGGTCAGTGCCCCAACAAGGTCAGTGCCCTGACAAGGTCAGTGCCCCTTATATGACAAGGTCAGTGTCCCTTATACGACATGGTCAGTGTCCCTTATACGACAAGGTCAGTGCCCCTTATACGACAAGGTCAGTGCCCCTTATACGACAAGGTCAGTGCCCCTTATACGACAAGGTCAGTGCCCCTTATACAAAAAAGTCAGTGTCCCTTATATGACAAGGTCAGTGCCCCTTAAACGACAAGGTCAGTGTCCCTTATATGACAAGGTCAGTGCCCCTTACACGACAAGGTCAGTGTCCCTTATATGACAAGGTCAGTGCCCTGACAAGGTCAGTGCCCCGACAAGGTCAGTGCCCCGACAAGGTCAGTGCTCCTTATACGACAAGGTCAGTGCCCCTTATACGACAAGGTCAGTGCCCCATCTACGACAAAGGAATTAAATGCAATATGCCCACCAGATAACACTGAGCACATCACGAAGGTGCCCTCACCTCCTACAACTGGAATACATGTGTGATGGTTTGGAGGACAGGTGTCACAACGTGTCCTAAACTCTACCTGAAATTTCTTTCAATTTATATTTTTCTAAAACAAATATTACCAATCATCATCATCATCATCCCTTTCACAAAATTATAACATCCACAATCTCATGATTTATTTTCATGGGTTCATCACCCCCACTCCCCAATCTATTTCACCACCACTCCCCAATCTATTTCACCACCACTCCCCAATCTATATCACCCCCACTCCCCAATCCATATCACCCCCACTCCCCATTCTATTTCACCCCCACTCCCCAATCTATATCACCACCACTCCCCAATCTATTTCACCCCCACTCCCCAATCTATATCACCCCCACTCCCCAATCTATATCACCCCCACTTCACAATTTATGTCACCCCCACCACCACCCCACATTATATCACCACCACCACCCCCCATCTCCCACCTATTATATCCCCACCCCTGCACAGGTTATATCACCACCCCCATATGTTTTATCCCCACTCCACCCATGTTATATCACCACCACCCCCATATTATATCACCATCACCCAACCCCCCATGGTATATCACCACCCCCATGTTATATCCCCACCACCCCCACCCCCATGTTATATCCCCACCACTTTACATACTCTGTTGGCACCCCTCCACATCCAATATCACCCATACTCTAAAATGTGCAATAAAGATATGAGCAACAACAAAGAAAGTCAAATAAACTTGAACCAAAGAAATAAACTTGAACCAAAGAAATAAACCTGAACCAAAGAAATAAACTTGAACCAAAGAAATAAACTTGAACCAAAGAAATAAACCTGAACCAAAGAAATAAACTTGAACCAAAGAAATAAACTTGAACCAAAGAAATAAACTTGAACCAAAGAAATAAACTTGAAACAAAGAAATAAACTTGAACCAAAGAAATAAACTTGAAACAAAGAAATAAACCTGAACCAAAGAAATAAACTTGAACCAAAGAAATAAACTTGAACCAAAGAAATAAACTTGAACCAAAGAAATAAACTTGAACCAAAGAAATAAACTTGAACCAAAGAAATAAACTTGAACCAAAGAAATAAACTTGAAACAAAGAAATAAACTTGAACCAAAGAAATAAACTTGAAACAAAGAAATAAACCTGAACCAAAGAAATGAACTTCTTCTTTGCATTCGGTTTCGTATGCTCGTTTTATGCCACCAGATGGGCTGTCTCTATGAAGTGAAAAGAACTTACAATTGTACATTCTTATTATGATCTCTGTAAGACCCATTTGCAGAATACCATTATAAACACTGCATTTCACACCATCCTACTTTGCAATATGAGGTTGCTAGTCCCATGCATGGCTTACCTTAGTTATCATTCATAATGTGCTTGGTAGAGTGTAGTAGTCGCACTCTACATAAATGTGCGCAGACAAGCACACTAGTGCTAGCATGTACAGCAAATACGTGATGTAGAACACATTAATCTTCCTGTATTTTCTTTCCTTAAGACCAAATCAATGATCTCCATTGAACCTATCTCATTAACTCCTATCCATACATTTATTATGTTGATCTATGTTTGTATGTCTTTTTCACTTAATAACTTAACTTAACGTCTTTATACTGGTTTAGAAGACCCTGCAGAATCTGTATACAACCAGTTTCCTTTACATTACCTTGCTCTAAAAGCTATGCGCATCCAATTTATTCTTAAATGCATTAACTGTCCCTGCCTCCACTACCTTCCATGGCAATGCATTCCAAGCATTCACACCTCTCTGACTAAAAAAATACTTCCTAATATCTAATCTGGACCTCTCTTTAGTCAGCTTGTAGCTATGCCCTCTTGTTATTGTAGGTGGCTGTATTTTTAAAAACTTGTTATAGTCTAATTTATCCATTCCTCTGATCATCTTATAAACCTGTATTAGGTCACCACGAATTCTTCTCTTTTCTAGCCAATGTAGGCCGGTGTTTCTGAGTCTTTCCTCATAACTGTAATTCTGGAATCCCACTATCATCTTTGTCGCTCTTTTTTGTATTCTTTCTAGCATGTTTATGTCCCCTCTATGATAAGGACTCCACACCTGTACACAGTACTCCAATCTAGATCTAACTAATGCTTTATACAGTTTGACTATCACTTCCTTGCTCCTATGTTTAATATTTCTTTTTATCATACCTAACATTGCATTTGCCTTTTTCACTGCTACCTGGGCTTGCTCACTCACCTTACCTGTATGATCTATTATAACCCCTAGGTCCCTTTTCTTATCTATCTTTCTAATATTGTTCTCTCCCATTCTGTAATTATGTTCCATATTGGATCTACCCATGTGGATGACTGTATATTTATCTACATTAAACTCCATTTGCCAGCTTATCATATCAATGTCTAAATCATTTATATATATCAAGAACAAAATTGGTCCCTAAACCGAGCCCTGTGGCACTCCCCTTTTCATTTGACACTACTCACATCACTCCTTATTTATGCCCACCCTCTGCCTTCTTCCCGTTAACCAATTTTCAATCCATTTGGCAACTTCCCCACCTATTCCATGTGATTTTAACTTTCCATTTTATCCTTTATCTATCCCCTTTAGCTCCCCTTTATCTATCATTTTGGTAACCTCCTCCATGAATTCTAGTAGATTTGTTAAGCATGATCTCCCTCTAGTAAACCCATGCTGTCCTTCTTTCCTTCCATCAAGAATTGTGTACATTTTTAGGGAGAAGTTGGACGAGTTCCCAACTGGACATTATTACCATCCTAGTTTGTTCCTCCATTTATGTCAACACTATTTTCAAAATAGCTAAAAAAAATTTGCACTTTTAAAATTTTCTGACATTTAATATTCAAAGAATCTTATTATCTATTATTTATTCTAATTTCCTTTGTTTTGTTGATATTGATTTGTAGTCCAGTTTTGTTAGAGAACAGTTAACAAGAACAAGCTGTACATCAAGTCTTACCACAGGTAGAGAGAGGCAAACATTTAATGTGATCAACCAAAACTGCAACAAACAAAGTCCAAAGAGGTGACACAGGAGAATGGAAGTAAAGAAAATACGCTCAAATATTAAAAGGTTGACAGCTGATGTACGCTTCAATCTAATCTGTGACAGTAGGTGGGTACTTTGCCCAGATTTCTTTCCAGCCTGAGGAGAAATTATACAAGAGTTTAAAGCAAAAAGGCGGGTGTTGAGTGTTTAAGAGACAATAGTTAGGACAGTGATTCTGGCTGTATTGCATTAACATGTTAATTTACTGAACATGAAGAAGAAAATATATTTTATAAAGTGCAAGTCTGACTGTATCAGTTAGTTATAACAACAGCACTGGGAGCTAAAATAATAATAGAAGACTTACGCAGTTCTGACATATTATCTGTTGTGCTACTCAGATGAATAGGTTCTATGGACAGCTTCCTTCGACTTGTGGAATGCCTTACACAAAGGTCACCAAGAGTAGGTTTTATGCCAAATCTTGCAGGATTAGCCCTTCTTTCATCACGACGATGTTCTATGTGATCGTTAACGATCTTTTGTGACTGAAAGTGTGAAAGACAAAACAAACTGTCAGCATTTTCCGTGATTCTCATGCAGACGACATTGACAGGTTAAAAACATGAATATTAGTTATTCTAAAGTTTTAGCTTATTTCTCTTCTGTAAATGCCAAACCTAACCTAGACAATGGTTAACTTGGAAGGTAGTTCATTTAGAAGGTAGACTGACTCAAAACTAAAGATGCTGGGTAGTTAAGACTTGTTAACTTGGAAGGGGACTCAGTGGTCTCGAGGTAAGGTGTCCGTCTTGGGTGCCGGAGGTCACGAATTCGAATCACAGTGAAGACCCAGATTTTTTTCACATGGATCTTCTGGTAAAAATGCCCCTGATCTCTGGGTAGTGAGATGGTCTCCCGTGTTCAGTGTCAGCACGTTAAAAATTCCTTGGCAGTTGGAAATAGAAAAGAGTAGGCTTAACGGCCTCTGTTCTGATAAAATTCAAGTTAAAAATCTGCCCAAGTTATTTGTACCTTGACCCAGGTGATTTGTTAACAGCAGTCATAGATGGCGCTTAACAGGCTGTGAGTCTACTTAGCTCTAGTGTTTGAGTCTATTAAGATGGACATGCACATCAGTTAAACCACCCCCTGAAACTGGTTGTATACAGATTCTGTAAAATCTTCCTAATTAATATAAATACGTTTAGTTACGTTAAGTAGCTCATTTAGAAGATAGACTGACTCAAAACTAAAGATGCTGGGTAGTTAAGACTTGTTAGCTTGGAAAGTAGCATATTTAGAAGATAGACTGACTTAAAATCAACCGCTGCCTTGTAGTTACGGTGAGGGTAGCCAAAGGCTAGTGAGAAAACCCAAAGTAAACAAATTTGCAAAAAGCAGGCGATCCAGGCCAAGCAGCACAAATATCGCAGTACAACTGTAAAATGCAATACAATTTAACTCATGCTCATTAGTGCAAACACCAAAGAAGAAAAACAATAAGACGACCCGAGATGTCTGATAAAGCAGCTAATAAGAACTTAATATGTAGATGCTAGAAGCTAAAAATGTAGATGATGCAAGCATTTGTCTTAATTTGTCTGTCTGGTTATACTTGGAGCATGGGGTCATAACAGATGCTCTTTATCTGTTCCTATTCTGTACCATCCTCTTGACTTCCATCCATGAGACCTTGGATGAACTGGCTAACCTCTTCCACCATTCTCCGCCAGGTATTTGCTGGTCTTCACTCTTGTCTCTCTCTGTGGGTTTCAATCCAGTGCATGCCTGGGTATACTGTCCAGCTTCTTTCTGAGAGTGTGTCCTATCCATCTCCACTGTCTATCCTCAATTTCCTGCTGTATTGGTTATTGTCATGTTCTCTATCAAATATCTGTGTTTGCCATTACCTCTGACCTTCTAACACAAAGAATACAACAAAGACATTTGTTGATGAAGATGATAAAAGCAGAATTGGTTAATGGAACAAGGCAAGAATTAATCAGATAAAAGAGAATCGGTACAACACCAAGAATTGGTACAAGACCAAGAATCGGTACAATACCAAGAATCAGTAGAAGACCAAGAATCGGTACAAGACCAGCAAAGGAATATCAAAAGACAAAGACTAATATGATGACTGATTCACACCATGTGAAGCATAGTGTCACCATGACAACTACCAACTAAGCTTGTATCCGAGCATTTATAGTTGCAGTTTCAATAGCAATAGTTTTACACGATGAGGTAGTTACTAATCTAATGCACAACCCTCTTTAGTTACCTTTTACGACATGATTGGAAGGATTCAGTGAACCTATTCTTTTCAACTCAGGTGCCATTCAGGTGACGACTAATTCAGTGTTAACTTATTCTGATCAATGAAAAAACTTCAGTGTATGCACGACAACTGGTGACCAGAAATTATCAAAAAGAAAATATATTCAAACAGAAGATCAATATGAGAGGATACAAGACATGCTTATCAGAGAGGGGATATAAACATGCTGGAAAGATTACAAAAAAGAGCGACAAAGCTGATAGTGGGATTCCAGAATTACAGTTATGAGGAAAGATTTTTTTAAACCAGCCTACAGTGTCTAGAAGAGAGAAGAATTTGTGGTGACTTAATACAGGTTTATAAGATGATCAGAGGAATGGATAAACTAGACTATAACAAGTTTTTTAAAATACAACCACCAACAAGAACAAAAGGGTACAGCTATAAGTTGACTAAGGAGAGGTCCAGATTAGATATTAGGAAATATTTTTTTAGCCAGAGAGTAGTGAATGCTTGGAATGCATTGCCAGGGGAGGTGGTGGAGGCTGGGACGGTCAATGCATTTAAGAACAGATTGGATGCGTACAGCTTCTAGAGGAAGGTGATGTAATTGGAACTGGTTGTATACAGACTCTGCAGAGTCTTCTAAACCAGTATAAAAATGTTAAGTTAAGTTATGCTAAAGATATAAAAGATGACAGAGAATTTACAGACTAAAATGTATTTGTTACATTGTATACTAATACTGAACGCACATCTGTCAACTTGTCAATTTAGGTCATATTTTCTAAGGTGTTTTATTATTTTCACTGGTGTAAGGATTTGCAATCGTCCTGTAAGGTGTTTTATTATTTTCACTGATGTAAAGATTTGCAATCGTCCTGTAAGGTGTCAATCATCCTGTAAGGTGTTTAAACTAAATTTCTGTAAAGTTTTGTGTTGTTTCCTAATGCTTTTGGAGTTTGCAAACTTCTAACAAAAATAGATTTCACCAAAGTTAGGTCAATTAAAATAATCAATCAAATTAAACTCACAGCAAGCAGATTATTCCACTAGTAATGTTTGTTCAGTCTAGGAAGTAAAGGCGGTCGGTGTGATGCTGACCACATCGTCCACTAAGTGCCGTGGGTTACAAAATAATATGGGCCTAACACCATATTTCCTATGCGCCGCATGGCGTGACGGGATCTTTACTTTACTTTTTTAAAATGTTTGTTGCTATTCAACTCTTGATCTTATATAATCTGTCAGTAATAGGCTTGGCTTGGCTTCGTTCGTTCTCAATCTCCCACTACCAAAACCCTAAAAGGGCTTAAGTGCTTAAGTAGCAGAATGTAGTCCAGAGAACGGAATGTGTTGTGTTGTAGTTTACAGCTTGACTGCGATATTTGCACCTTTCGGTCCAACACATCCGACTTCAGCAAGCATTTTTTTAGTACCGGGTTAGCATTCCCTCTTCGATCCCTTCTCCTTAGCCAGTCTGCCCTGCTGCAGCCTGTTATCCAGGATCACCGCGTGGAGGTGTAGAAGGGTTTTGGCAGCTATGGTTCGCTGGCCCTGATGCTAGCAGTCAGCTATGAGTCGCTGACCACTGCAGCTCATGCGCTGCTCAGCATCTTGATCCCTGTCAGTATTATACTTACAAATAATGTATTTTTGTTGTTTTTGTTTACATTCGAAGTAGTTTAAATATATGAGTAAACCTTGCTATAGTTTACAGTAGCAGCAGTATAGAAATGATGATAACATATAACAATAGTAAATATGATAAAATATACATATATTACCATCATAAATTTTGTCTACTGGCAAACTTCTATTTTATGAACTAGAACAATGCTCAGTTACAATTTCATATCTTAATCACATCTTGAGGTGGTACAACGTTTCAAATATCTGGGATCACTGATCAGTAAAGAGGGATCGCAGCCAGAGGTAATTGCAAGAATAGCACAAACAACAGCGGCGCTGACTCGGCTGAAACCTATATGGCGAGACAAGCAGCTCGCCCTCGACATAAAAGTTAGACTAGTGCGCTCTTTGGTGATCTAAATATTTCTGTACGCCTGCGAGACCTGGACCATTACAGCAGATATCCAGGGCAGAATACATGCAATGGAAATGAGGTGCTATAGAAAACTCCTAAATGTTACATATAAAGATCGTGTCACGAACGTAGAAATACGTCAGAGAGTTGAAGACGCTATTGGTCCTTTTGAAGATCTGTTCACAGCTATCAAAAGACGAAAGATGGCCTGGTGCGGGCACGTCGCGAGGTCCAACGGAATTACCAACTCGATACTCTTTGGTTCCGTACCGGGACAGAGAGGGCGAGGACGTCCAAGGAAGAGATGGGTGGACAACATCACTGAGTGTCAGCCTTCGTCCCGGTGAGATACGACAGGCGGCGACAGACAGAGAAAAATGGCGTGAGATTTTGGGAGTGTCTTCAAGTGTGCCCCAATGACCTGATGGGTTAGGGGATGAACTGAACTGAATCACATCTATTTCACACACAAAAAGCATGTGAATACCACTTCATATTTGATTTTCATTGCTCATAGTCAAGTAAACTTCCATTTTTGTTTTTTAATTCTGAACCAAGGGCACCATGCTGGATTAAGTTTGTGATTTATATCATATTATGTTAGCATTTAATGCCATCAAAGTGGTCTTCAGGGGGGTTCTGTGTATGACGGAGATGAGAATAGTACCTCTACCACACTGACAGCATGTCACAAGAGATGAATAACTTAACTTTTCTGTCGCTCCATTTGTTGAAGCATAGGTCCAATACTGAATTTGGCCTACCCTAACCCTAAACCCTAACCCTAAACCCTAACCCAAACCCCTAACCCTAACCCTAAACCTAACCAACTTTTAGGAAAACCTGATTCCAGTCATTTGTAGTGTGGTTTCATAGCAATTGTTACATGATGAGGCCACCAGCACCATGCACAACTCTCTTTAGTCGTTTCTTATAACATACAAGGAAGGAAACTGGCCATATTGTTTTCCCTGAGAACCACTCAGGTAGCGATGACTAGCTCTGAAGTCTAAACTTTAAATAGTAGAAGACTCCCCAATCCAAGGTCTTGCACACCACTCCATACACATAGGCCAAAAGTCAGTTAAGTGGAGTTAGCTTATAGGGTTTCTTCTTCTTCTTCTTCGTACGCTGGCTAACAGGGTTTGAAAAAACACATTTGATGCAGTGCCTCATGATGATAACCATATAAAAGAACGAACAACTCATTTTCCCAGGGATAGGAAGAAGAAGAAGAAGAAGAAGGAGATGTGTTTCATTAATAAGGTTCTAGAATACGTATGTACATATATATGTTGTAATAGTGTCAATAGTGTTAGGGAGCCACGTAGCTCCCAGGTCGATCCAGCCTTAAATGTGTACCGGTTCAGTCTGGGAAGTAAAAGCGGTGAGAGAGCGGAGATGGCTACCACCCTCATATAGCCGAGCCTTTGAAATGTGAGATCGCTAACACCTCACACCCCTACGGCAGTAATGCTATGGGTTACTTTACTTTACTTTTAGTGTCAATATTTTTCTGGTCTTACCTTTATGATTGTCCTGTCAGAGTACCAGCTTGGCTACATACAAATGAAAAGGTGTTAGGATTCATATATCAACCAGTTATCATACATACTACAATAATTGCAAGACAAAAAGTTGTAAATGTGAATATTATTGAAAAATGAGAGTGAAATAATTGTAACCACAATAAGTCTTCTTCTGGACTTTTCCCTTTTGATCCAATATAAATACATGGCCGTAACTGCCACAATTTTTGGCTCTGTCCTGGAGTTTCACATTTTTAAAGTAATGAAAGTCTGTATTGTCTTCAATATCTAATTTCTGTAATTATTCATAAAACTTCCTCTATATTACTGCTAGTGTATGAGTTTTCAGTCCACATTTTGTAAGAGTGTTTCTCGTAGAGTTATCTTGCTATCATTTCTTTCATCAGATTTCTCTTTTCTTTACGGATATTTAAACTGAGTGACAACGTCCTTTCTTGTAGATTAATTCTTCTCTGATTATTTTATATGAAATTTTGTTTGCATTTGTTTTGTCGCTTATAATTTTTAAATAACAGTATATGTACTTCGGATTGTTCATCTTTAGATTTAATTTAGAATGATACATGATTGATTGATTGATTGATGTTGATGTCTACTGATGTTTCATGACAAATGGAAAATCATGCATGCTAAATAATTATTTAAAGAACTTGAGGTCATGTCATAGTAACATTTGATCTTGCTAAAGTATGTCGTCAGTTTAATACAGACTGTACGGAAGCGTACAGAGCCTTGAGTCGACTGCTGTATTTGTTAGAGTCATTAAAGTTGAGGTCTGAAGACAAACGAGGAAGAAGAAGAAGAAGATACAGACTGAAAGCTTACCATAAGTGCACATCTGGAGATGATTAGACTTAAGTATATCCTCTGTTCTATACAAATTTGGTATTACCAGTTGCACACTTAACCCCTCTGCAGGCGCGGTCATTGTTAACCTGGGCTCCTACCGAGCCAGTATAGTAGATTTTGATTGCATCTTTATGTGTGAATCTTGGGCTTAGAATCTCTTGGCAGTGCCCATCTCCTCTCCAAGCTGTGGTAGACCAACATCGGCATCTGACCTGGAGGAGTACATCTTCCCAGGCGAGCCATTGCCTCGTTAGCCTAAAGCCTGGCAGCTCTTGTTTGGACCCCAAGGTTGGCTTGTGAGTGCACTTAATCGGCAAGCTAATTCATTTGAGCCTTCCAAAGAAGAGCTAGCCGACCCCAACACCGCTGGATTGCGATGCCGAGCATGAACACACCTACAAGTGGGAGGTGAGGTAATAATTGAGGCCCTGACATACATCTATAACAGAATTTGGCGAACAGGAGAGTGGCCAACCATCTGGACGAAATCAGTGGATTTACCTTTGACTAAATCAGGGAACCTAAAGATGTGTTAGAACTATAGAACAATTGACAAAGAGCAAGCAGGGTTTCGAGCGGGAAGAAGTACCACTGAACAGATGTTTAATCTGCGGATATTGAATGAGAAATACTTAGAGTATCAACAACACATATATCATGTCCTCATCGATTTCAAAAAGGCATTCGATAGAGTATGGCATGCGGTGCTATGGACAACAATGAAGCAGTACAAGATCAACAGTAATATTGTGAAGGTAATTGAGAACCTTTATGAGAAGGCGTCAAGTGCAATTTCTGTAGACGGGTTACTAGGCGAATGGTTCCGCACGTCTGTTGGGGTGAGACAGAGTTGTGTACTCTCTCCAACACTCTTTAATGTATTCTTGGAAAGAATAATGGAGCCGGCCCTAGAGGGACATGTTGGTACGGTCAGAATAGGGGACAAGACGATTACAAACCTATGATTTGCAGATGATATAGACGGTCTGACAGACACGGAAACGGAACTCCTGGAGCTGATTAGTAGATTGGACAGAGTGGCGCAGAGCTATGGCATGGACATAAATGCAGAGAAAACAAAGCTGATGACTAATAACACGGAAGGGTTCACATCTGTGATAAAAGCAAATGGTCAGGAACTCGAAGTTGTACACCAGTTCAGGTATCTGGGATCACTGATCAGTGACGAGTGTTCACCAGATAATTGTCCGAATAGCACAGACAACAGCGGCACCTACGCGTTTGAAACCCATATGGCAGGATAAGTGGCTCGCTCTCAGCATAAAAGTTAGATTAATGCGCTCATTGGTGCTCTCAATATTTGTGTGTGCCTGTGAGACTTGGACCATTGCTGCGGATATCCACTGTAGAAGACATGCAATGGAAATGAGGTGCTTTAGAAGACTCCTAAATGTTACATATAAGGATCGTGTCACGAACGTAGAAATACGAAGAAGAGAGGAAAACGCAATTGGTTCTTTCAATGATCCGTTCACGGCTATCAAAAGACAAAAGATGGCTTGGTTTGAGCACGTCATGAGGTTCAACAGAATTACAAATTTGATACTGCATGGTTCCGTACCAGCAAAGAAAGAGTGAGGATGCCCAAGGAAGAGATGGGCAGATAATATCACTGAGTGGTCAAACCTTCATCCCAGTGAGGCACGACTGGCGGCAGCGGACAGGAGAGATGATGTGGGATTGTGGGAGTGTTTTCAAGTGATCCCCAACGACCTGATGGGTTACGAGACGAACTGATACAGACTGAAAGCTTACCATTAGCGCATCTTTGGTGATGTTTAGATCAGCAAGAATTTCTGGAAGTCTCAGATTATTTTTCAGGGCCTTAGATAGTGTTGATCTTTGGTGCATTGGAAGACGCATCTGATAGGCATAGTCTGTGTAATCAACTTGCCCTTCTGGAGAAATCTTCTTAACACTGAAATATGTTTGTTTATATTAGTGAAGTTCATTGTTACTCTTTTAAGTTGTATTTCATTGATAGAAAAAGGATACTTGGCTTACTGGGACTATTTCAGTGCAATAAAAGTCCTATTTGTCAGAAACCATTTTATTAGTGACAGAAGCTGGCTTTTATGTCTATTCTTCTTTGTTTTCTTCTTTGTTGTTCATTCTCAAACTCCCGCTACCAAACCCTGAACATTCTCAAACTCCCGCTACTAAGCCCTGAACGTTCTCAATCTTCTGCTACCAAGCCCTGAACATTCTCAATCTCCCGCTACCAGAGAGTGGTAATACCTCCCAGCAAAAGCGTCTACAGATGGCACATAGTGCAGTGAGCCATATGAGGTCGAGCGTTATCTTGCAGGAGCAGAACTCCCTTTGTGATCAAGCCCTACGTACACTAACCTTCCGAATATGCAAATGTCCATTTTTATTTATCTGTCATGTGACTGGCCCATGTCAAGTAGGCCACCTAGTAGTAATAGGAAACAAGTGCCCCTAATTAATTAAAATAGTTCCAGCACGTTATAACCCATTCAAGTAGAACTAGAACAAAAAGTGTTGGTTTTTTTTTCTTTTGCGTTCGCCTTATTTCTCTATTACCCAAGGAGGTGGAGATGGTATTCACCCAAAATTGCTGTATGAAATTAGAGACCAACTAGCAAAACCATTGGCTATATTATGTTCTCAATCACTTACAAAAGGGATTGTTCCACGGGATTGGAAAGATGCAGGAGTGATCCCCTTATTCAAAAAAGGCAAAAAATCAGATCCGGCAAATTATAGACCGGTGAGTTTAACGAGCATAGTCTGTAAATTGTTAGAGTCAATAATCAAAGAAAACATTGTAATGCATTTAGAAAAATTTAATCTAATTAGAAATAGTCAGCATGGGTTTACTAGAGGGAGATCATGCTTAACAAATCTATTAGAATTCATGGAGGAGGTTACTAAAATCATAGATAAAGGGGAGCCAGTGGATGTTATTTATCTAGACTTTGCAAAGGCCTTTGATAGAGTACCTCATCAAAGATTATTTCGAAAGTTAAAATCACATGGAATAGGTGGGGAAGTTGCCAAATGGATTGAAAATTGGTTAACGGGAAGAAGGCAGAGGGTGGGCATAAATAAGGAGTACTCTGAGTGGAGTGAAGTGAAAAGTGGTGTGCCACAGGGCTCGGGTTTGGGACCAATTTTGTTCTTGATATATATAAATGATTTGGACATTGATATGAGATCCATGATTGCAAAATTTGCTGATGACACAAAACTATGCAGTAGTGTCTCATCTAAAGCGGAAGTGGATATATTGATGTCGGATTTAGATAAAATTCGAGAATGGTCAGTAAGCTGGCAAATGGAGTTTAATGTAGATAAATGTACAGTCATCCACAAGGGTAGATCCAATTTGGAACATAATTACAGAATGGGAGAAAACAATATTAGAAAGATAGATAAGGAAAGGGACCTAGGGGTTATAATAGATCATACAGGAAAGGTGAGTGAGCAAGTTAAGGTAGCAGTGAAAAAGGCAAATGCAATGTTAGGTATGATAAAAAGAAATATTAAACATAGTAGCAAGGAAGTGATCGTCAAACTGTATAAAGCTTTAGTTAGACCTAGATTGGAGTACTGTGTACAGGTGTGGAGTCCTTATCATAGAGGGGACATAAACATGCTAGAAAGAATACAAAAAAGAGCGACAAAGATGATAGTGGGATTCCAGAATTACAGTTATGAGGAACGACTCAGAAAAACCGGCCTACAGTGTCTCGAAGAGAGAAGAATTCGTGGTGACTTAATACAGGTTTATAAGATGAATGGATAAATTAGACTATAACAAGTTTTTTAAAATACAGCCACCTACAATAACAAGAGGGCATAGCTACAAGCTGACTAAAGAGAGGTCCAGGTTAGATATTAGGAAATATTTTTTTAGTCAGAGAGTGGTGTCTGCTTGGAATGCATTGCCAGGGGAAGTAGTGGAGGCAGGGACAGTTAATGCATTTAAGAATAAACTGGATGCGCATAGCTTTTAGAGCAAGGTGATGTAAATGTAACCGGTTGTATACAGACTCTGCAGGGTCTTCTAAACCAGTATAAAGACGTTAAGTTAAGTTAGGTGTACGTTGCATTGTTTTTATTTTGTACCTGTTCACCCAGTGCATCCGACTTCGACATGCATTTTATGCAAATGTCTGCTTTCTCCTGCATTTTGTAAGGGTTTTCTTCCCCAAGAAAATGGTCGGCGTTGAGATGGGGAGCGAACCTGGCACCTTCAGATTGTGACACACGTCACTTTACCACTAGGACATGCCGTCCCCTATAAAGTCTTGGTTTGATCTGAACGCCCCTCGTATATACATTTATTTTACGAACTCACAATATCACCAAATTTGTGAAGAATTGCAAGTGATAACGTGTCACAAAAGTGATGTCACTAACACGGACATTATGACAGACATCACAAAATGACAAGAGTTTGTATATACCTTCTGCTTGTAAGACATTCGTATAGGCTTTCTAATAGTTTGACTGCTGCTCCCTCTTTGCAAAAAATGGTGCCATTGACATCTTCAATGCTCACAGCAATTTGGTTTTTAAGAATAAACTGAAAATATAGAAACATTTATTAATAAATTATTATCTCAGAATTCAGGAAGAACCCCTTTTGCAATGACCAAGAGACTTCGGGATTGTATCCCAGAATTCAGGAAGAGCACATTTGGCAGCAACCAGTTTTAACAGATAAGAGACTTTGATCATAGAAGCGCCACTATTCTTCCAACAGACACTAATGCAATGGTCCTGGAGAATAGACGGACTGTCTTCTAAATCAATCTCAATTCGTGACGAGACGAATGTTCTCACTCACATGTGATCAGATCTCTATCTCATTTGATTCTGAGGGTGTCCACCAGTCACACCTTTAAGCGTGTATGCAAGGCTCTAGGTGTATGATGGGATACCACCCCCCGTAAACTCTCTAGATTCTCTAGAATTCCCCTTTGCATTGTCTTTTATAGATTCTTTTCTTAGCTTTAGAAACACACATGACTATCTAGTGGTCCTCCCCAGTTGGCTGGGTAGTCATCACTCTAATTTGGTCCCACTCAATCTAGAATCCCATTGGTGTCTATAGGTCATTGTCACTTTAAATGTGACAGCATGCCGTGTGAGTTCCTCTCGTCAAGGTAGCCCCTATCACTATTGTCTGATACCAGAATGGTCTCTCTGACACCCACCCCCACATCCCCCTAATGTGAATATTTAGCTCTCACTTTCTTTTCGACCTAGTGTCGACGCCGGTAATTGTTCCTGGGGTGACCAGGGCTCGTCCACCAACGTTCAGGCTACTTTTGATTCCCAGAGAATGCAGTCCCCAGCCCAATCTCACCTGCCCTAAACATGCATGCTCCACATGGAACTGGAACTGTCACACAGGTGTGAAGTAATCATTTTTATATCTATTTAAATTTCAAATAGATGTGAGAAATGTATATTTCCAGTATATGTTCAAATTGAGGTAATATCTCAATACTGACATTTGTACATTTGCCCCTACATATTCTATAAGTAGTACTAACACATCCATTAATGTCTACTCTACAAACTATGACATACCTCTTATACTTACATTTTTCAAGATAAACCAATTTTTTTTCTTATTTTCTAGTGAATCTGCTTTGTAAAAAGAAAACATCTGAATATCTTGTGGGAAGTACCAGGAAAATATTTCAGCAATGAGGAAGCCATTTGAAAGGTCCCTGTCAGATCAGAAAGATGAATTACATGACAGTGTTAGTGAGTCAAATAAACAAGGCTGAAACTTAATATAGATCAATATAACATTCATCCAGCCAAAACTGACTTAATGAATATGTTGAAATGCTATAAAACAATTTTACTATCCAATTTCCACAAATAAAGTGAACTTATCTTCAGTTTTATGAAGAATGATTCATGATTACTTTTCCCTCTATGTTTTGTGATCGCAGTTACAAACAATTGTCAAACATGGCAAATTAAATTGATAATAATCTAAAAAAGTATCATATGATTTTAATTGAAAGCTATAGGCCTACTTTTCATATGTTCAATTCTGATATGTTGTGTACTTGGTTACTTTTCCATTTTGATTCCATGGGATCATAGGGGTGTAACAATCACACTCCACTGATTACTAATTTGGATTGTCTTCTTTAGCTTTACAAATAAAACTTCAGTTACATTGGCTTTCTCTTCCACTGCTCTTCACCGGGTACTATTTTCCCACCTTAATCTCAGGATGTATCTGTTGTTGCCATTTTTGTTACTGTAAGAACTATAGCGTGTTTGTTTTCACATTTTACAATCTGATTCACGATTCCTGTAATTATCCATCTGCAGTAGTGGCCCTATGCTTCATGTGAAGAAAAAAGGAAATAAACAGAAGAATAACAAATATATCAAGTTAAGTCTTAATATAAAGATCGATTAATTCTGGCTTCAGTCTGGCTTCACCCCGGGCCGTTCTACAACCGATGCTATCCTTGGTCTGTGCGTTCTCGCTGAACTGCACCGCACCTTCAATCGCCCTTGCATAAGTGGACTTAAAGTCTACCTTCAAAAGAGATATGGCTAGATGAGGCTCCAACCTTCTTAGGAGTTTCCTTAGACCAACGTCTGACCTGGAAAACGCAAATTTTAAAGACCCAGCTGAGGGTGAGGCTATGCATGTCCATCATGAAGAAACTTGCTGGTACTACATGGGATGCTGACGGAAACACACTAAAGAAATTATACACCGGCAGAGTGAGTTCAGTTTTGGAATACGGCATTGCAGCTTGGTCCACGGTATCTAAATCAAACTTTGACAACATAGGGCGCACCCAGGACCAAGCAACCCGCATCATAACAGGAGCCCTGAAGTCCACCCAAATAAAAGACCTGAATGCTTTGACTGGGCTACAGCAAATGGAAGACCGCCGAGACTGCAGAATCCTACAGCAAGCGGGAAAATTTTAAAAAATCATGGACCACCCGATGCACCACAGACTAAATGGGCTGAAAAGAAAAGTTGTACAGTCCAGGCAAAAAGAGAAGACAAAGTCAATGCTGCACTTTTAAATGAAAAAATAAAACCTATACCAGCATGCTCCATCTGCTACCTCTGGAAAGGAAGACCCTTTCCTTATCTTATACGAAATATCCCCAACATTCAAAGACAAAAAGTCACAAACAGAGGAACAGAAAAAACACATAGTTACAAATTACATCAACCAAAAATTTCCACCAACAGCCTGGACACACGCCTATACGGATGGCTCAGCTAAAGATACCATTTGAAATGGGAGAGGAGGCATCACTATGAAACTAAAAAACAAAGTATACTCAGCATTTGCCACTAGCAGACACTGCAGCAACTTTAGTGCCGAAGTCAGTGCCCTGAGACAAGCAGCTGAAATCCATAAGGTGCAGGCAGAAAAGCAAGTGGTCCTTTTCACAGACGCCCTCACAGTGTTAATGGCGCTCAAGAACCAGCACAAAAATGAACTTGGTGCTCTGGCAGACTCGCTCGAACGCCTGTCACAGTGCTTAAAAAAAAAAAGTCCAGTGGATACCAGCCCACTGTGACATTCCAGGCAATGAGGAGGCAGACAGACTTGCCAGAAAGGGAGGAATGCTGCAGCAGAGTGATACAGAAATCACATACAATGAGACTAAAGCCTTTATCAGGGCAACGTACAGTGCAAAATGGAGAAAAAAATCACCATGGCCACATAGAAAATGATGCCTACTATCAACTCTCCAGGCGAGACCAGGTGATTATTATCCGGCTACACACAGGTCACAACAGACTTAGATGCCATCTGTACAACAAATTCAAGATTGGCACTACAGACCTTTGTGCCTGCGGTACAGCCCCCATGAAGGCAGAACATATTTTACAGTCCTGTCCACTGTATACTAACAAATGAAGTAGCATTTTGCAACAGCCAGTGTCCTTCCACGAGAAGCTGTACGGAAGCGCACAGAGCCTTGAGTCGACTGCCGCCTTCGTTAGAGTCATTGAAGTTGAGGTCTGAAGACGAACGAGGAAGAAGAAGAAGTCTACCTTCGACTCGGTTGATCGGCCAGCTTTATGGAAAGCCCTTCAGGATATAGGCACCCCAACCTACATGTTGAACCTGATCAAGGAGCTACACAAGGACACCGATGCCAGAATTCAATTGGGTGGCACTCTCATGACAGATTCCCCACGACTTCAGGTGTCAGACAAGGATGTGTTCTTGCCCCCAACCTATTCTGCAGGGCAGTCGACTGGCTTCTTGACCGCCTCAGCGCACATCAGGATGGTATAGCTATTTATCAGTCCGCGCATCGGGATGGTATAGCTATTTATCAGTCCGCGCATCGGGATGGTATAGCTATTTATCAGTCCGCGCATCGGGATGGTATAGCTATTTATCAGTCCGCGCATCGGAATGGTATAGCTATTTATCAGTCCGCGCATCGGGATGGTATAGCTATTTATCAGTCCGCGCATCGGGATGGTATTGCTATTTATCAGTCCGCGCATCAGGATGGTATAGCTATTTATCAGTCTGCGCATCGGGATGGTATAGCTATTTATCAGTCCGCGCATCGGGATGGTATAGCTATTTATCAGTCAATCTTCACTGATCTCGTTTACGTGGATGACATTGTCATGTTCGGCACAGACAGATCTGCGCTGAACCGTTCTCTGGAAATGTTAGACAGCGAAACGCCCTCCCTAGGCCTGTCTATATCCTGGACCAACACCGAAGTTCAGAACCCCATTTCCGACACAGCACCCCAGGGTATTGAAACTCAAGGTCACACTGCGGAGCGCACCAACGAATTCATGTATCTCAGTAGCATGATATTATCCGATGGGCACAGTGGTCCCGATATGTCAAGGCGGATCGGACTAGCTGCGTCTGCTATGCCCGACCTCTGACATGTGTGTAGTAATGGTAAGATCTTCCTTGGGACAAAAACCCACATCTACCAGTCCTGCATGGTCCCAGTCCTGCTTTGCAGCTCTGAAATCTGGACATTGCTGAAACATGACATGTTGAGATTGGAAGTCTTTCACATGTGCAACCAGCGGAGCATCCTGGGCATCCGATGGAATGACTACATCCGCAACGTTAAGGTATCTGCTAAAATAGACCTCCAGCCAATCTCAGAAACACTTGACCAGCTGAGTTTCATTGTTCTGTCATGTTGTAAGGCTGGACCAGGAAGCCTCTGCACACAAGATACTACACAAGTCGTTCATCCTCGACCGGCTGGAGGCCGTCCCCAAACAGTATGGCTCCAGCAAGTAGCAACCTACTCCTCCGTCCTGGACGAGACCTGGACCCACATCAAAGCTGTGGGTCACGGATGTGGCCAACCGACGCAACGGGCCTCAGACGCATAAGCCAAGCGAACATAATATTTATATTATTATTAATTCTCTTGTAAACTATAGACCCATCTATGATCTTATCTAGTATTTAGTAGTAGACCTGAAGTAGCTACACATAATATATCAAAGTTAAGCAAAGTTAATTAATTACCACTTAGGATTTTTTATTTGCATCGTAAGGTCCAGGCTTTGCACCCATTTTAGAACTTCTCTTGGCAGTCCAGACATCCTGATTTGAGAGGGCTTAAAAATCTAGGAGATTCACAACTGATTCGTAAACAGGATGTTGCATGAATGTTTCTCTTAACGACGATTAAGTCCGCAGTAAATAAATATATTGGGAGTATTCCGTGAATAAATCGCTTCATTGAGATTTTATTTATAATAATCTATTTATTCTTTTCATCATCATCATTATCTTTCCACTTGTGTCGTTAGACGACGTGGGGAGGTGCAGTTTGCTGTCGTTTGCCAGGTTTGTCGCCGATGTTGTTGTCATTCCGTGTTTCTTCAGTGTCTCACTGACACCATATATCCATCTTTTACATGGTCTGCCTCTTGCTCTGCAACCCTGCTGTCTGGTATTGTAGATACGAGCAGCTGGTAACCTTGGTTGCATTCTTGTCAGGTGTCCGAACCATTTAATTCTTTGCCTTTCTGTGTACTCCATACATGGTGTTGCACTCACTGTGTGTCTGATTATTTCGTCTCTCACTCTGTACAGCCGTGTGACCCCGACAACCTTTCTCAAACACCTTAACTTAACTTAACTCAACGTCTTTATACTGGTTTAGAAGACCCTGCAGAATCTGTATACAACCAGTTACATTTACATCACCTTGCTCTAAAAGCTATGCGCATCCAATTTATTCTTAAATGCATTAACTGTCCCTGCCTCCACTACCTCCCCTGGCGATGCATTACAAGCAGTCACCACTCTCTGACTAAAAAAAATATTTCCTAATATCTAATCTGGACCTCTCTTTAGTCAGCTTGTAGCTATGTCCTCGTGTTATTGTAGGTGACTGTATTTTTAAAAAAAAACTTGTTATTGTCTAATGTATCCATTTCTCTGATCATCTTATAAACCTGTATTAAGTCCCCACATATTCTTCTCTCTTCTAGACACTGTCATTCCACATACCATGATTTTTTCTTTCCTGTGCCTTGGTGAGAGTCCATGTCTGACACTGGCTGGTAGCAGAGAGTTGGTATAAAAATACTATTTATCAACTGTCTCTTTGTCTTCATTGGAATGTGTTTGTGTCTTAGTAATGGTAAGAGCTGACAGGAAACCGTATTAGCTTTCTGTGTTCTTGATTCCACCTCTCTATCTAGTCTTACATCTTGTGTGAACACGCTGCCAAAGTATTTGAATTCACTGACTCGTTTAAGCTCTGTACTTTTTATCTGTATATATAGTGTTTTCTCTATTCTACTGATTTTCATTGTCTCCGTATTTGCTGTGATAATCCTCATATTATATCTATCGCAGACGTTGTCAAGGGCATTCAGATGTTCTTTGAGGTTTTGTTTATCGGAATGAAAGAGACTCTGATCATCTGCAAAAAGTAGCTCGTTCATTGTGGTGGTTTCTGGTTTTGGTTCAGTTGTTATTTGATCCATGTATACAATGAACAAAAGTAGTGACAGTACACATGCCTGCCTTACCCATGTCTTAACTGCAAACCACTTAGAGAGTCCGCTTGGTGTTCTCACAGAACTTTGACTATTTTCATACATTGTTATTATATTGTTTAATAACTGTCCTTGCATTCCAGTGTTTTCCAGGATCTCCCAAAAGTTGTTTCTATCCACTCGATCAAAAGCTTTCTCATGGTCTACAAATGCGATGTTTTGTTCCTGATTAAATTCAATAGTTTGTTCACAAATCTGTCTTAGACAAACAGGACGTCTGTACAACCTATTCCTTTACTGAAGCCAGACTGTGTGCCCCTTAATTGTCTTTCGACTTTTGGTCTTGTTCTGTTTTCCAGGATCTTCGCATACATTTTACTTATATGGTTCAATAGAGATATTGTATGTGTATGTTTCACGGTCTCTTTTGTTTCCTTTTGTCTTCCAAATGGGTATGTCGTTGTTGTTGCTTAGATGTTTGCCTCACTAGTTTCTACTGGCGGAGGCGCGCCATTTTCCACCCCAGACCGTAGTCCATTGGGCGATATCAGGACGCATAAACCAGTGCTTGGATGAATGCATGCGTCTGTATGTACCTATGCTAGGTTTGTGCGCCCTCAGAAGCTAACCCAACCAAAGTGCAATGGAAGGGCCTCACCATGAGGGCGCGTGTGAAAGTTGTGCAAGAGTGTGACTGTAGGATAGAGTCAAATGAAACAGAGTGAGGTGGGAGAAGGGGAAGAGTGGCCCCCAGGGTGAGAGATTATTCTCCAAATGGGTATAACTACCGATTTTTGCCACTCCTTTTCATACATACCAACAACAACAAATAATAATCGTTCTCAGCTTGAAGTCTTGTATGTTTAAATCATGTTGTCCAAGGGTAGTACGTGTGATAAGAAGGTTATGTTCATTTAGTTCAATTGCCATCTCTGAATCGAAGGACCAATGCACTGGCTCTCCAGCGACGTCTGTTTCTTGTCATGACGATGGTACAATATGCCATGTTTGCCCTTCCTAAATTCTCCCACTTATAGCGTGGTTTACCCCGGCCATGTTTGCCCTTCCTCAATTATCCCACTTATAGCGTTGTTTTCCCCTGACATGTTTGCCTTTACCCCTGGCATGTTTGCCCCTGACATGTTTGCCCTTCAGCTTTCCTTGTGGTAATTTGTTTCAACAAGGTGTTATCTGTTTTGTCTTTTACTGTGGTCTAAATACATTAGACTGTGTCAGACTGATTTCGTTCATTTTCTTTGGGCACATTCTTCTTCTTCTTCTTCTTCTTCTTCTGCGTTCGTTCTCAATCTCCCGCTACTAAGTCCTGAACAGCGCTTTGCAAGAAGCAATATGTAGTTCGGAGAATTGTGTGCGCTGTATCGCTAGTTTACAGCTTGACTGCGATATTTGCACATTTCGGCCCAACACATCCGTCTTCCGCAGGATTTGCGCCGCTAATTTCTCAAAGATTTCCGTATCTGCTTTCTTTTTCTTCCACGAAATGCTCCCCATTCGTCTACATATCCTAATTTAAAAGACATAAATTATTTTCTCCTACTGTGTTTGTTTTAAAATTGTCCACGTTTCTATACCATATTCAGTAAAGACGAGTATATGTATATACATAAAACATATGATTACTCTTGTTGTCAATTTGTGAGTGGCTTGTTTGGATGTCAATATATGACTCGCATTGATAAAAACAGATTTGACCATCTACATTCTCTTCATGATTACTATTCCCCATCTGCTATTCTTCAGTATTATATTTCCAACATGTGAGAAGCTCTTAGCCTGTTCCCTCATTTGATCATTTGTTCTTGTCTGTAGAGCAGATTTTATTGTCTACCTTGCTAATTATCATATTTTATTGGTTAACATTTCCAAATCCATAAACACTTTTGTGTTTTACTTGAATCACCAACTACTGTAAGTGTAGTTTTTGTCACTTTCAGCTAGTAGATATTTCGCATAACTTCGATTATTTATTGACACTCGACCGATAATAAGTTCTGACATTTCCTCTATCTGTTGCAAAATATGTTCTGTTATCCAAATGTTAAACAGACATGGGGACAGTACACACCCTTATTACACCGCTCTTTTTAAATCTATACAGGATTAAATCGTGCTGGCCAGATCTTACAGTGGGCGTAGCAGTTTGCTCCCATGTACAGCATGCATATCCGGTCTGGTTTAAACTCTACTTTCTTTTTAGCGAGTAAGGACAAAATAAGTAAGCCAGTTTAGCAACTCTACTGTCTACCCAACTGTGAATGGTTCCTGACTTTTGTCAGTGTTAGGGGAGTCGTGGAATGGAGCTGTTCATCTCACCTAATCAAAGCGATAGCCTCGTACAATCGGGATCTAGTTTTGTTTATTTATGGAGCAGTTTTACGGACTTCACCCTCCCCAAGCTCTATTGATTCTATTTATTAGCAAGTTCAAGTCATTGTAAACATTGTTGATGTTGACTGTTGTTAAATAACTATCGAATAGAGTATCAGCACGTTGTGCTGACAAACTTTAGCACTTCCAAGCTTGTACATAAATAAAGTGACTGCGCGGCATATACCTTATCTTATCCATGTTTTATCATCGGCGCCCCTTTTAGTTTGGTAATAAAAAAAGTTATATCAGGATGTTACATTGTAATAAATTATTAATAATAGTAATAATTATGTATAATAATTATAGATAGGTCATATGAAATAATCAGCAGCCAGGCTTACACTTTGTGCAGCGTAAAAAAAAGTTCATCTCTGAAAAGGGCTGAGCTTTCAGCTCATCACCCAGTCAGTCAGTTTCAGTTCAGAGTTTCCTAACGCCACAAGCAAGAATATAAAACAGTAAATGACCACTAGTCGTATCTTCTATCTTCACTCACCTTTAATGCAAGCAATGACTTTATGGCAAGCCTCCCTATTTCTATTGAGTTTTTTAATACAAGACAAATTCATCATCTTGTGCACTATCCATGCAGTTTTTTCTGCAACACAATGTTTCATATACAATATAGACGTGGTTTTTTTTGTTTTTCCAGTCACAATTCATAGTGGCCAAATACTAAACATTAACTACTGATGATGACAGATGGTATATATTATTTCTAACTGTTCCATATCCATGACCAGTTTCTGCATCTTTCATTGCACCATTTATTTTAATGTTTTGTTCAGTTCAGTTAAGGTGCCATCTCTGCATTGAAGGTCGGCTGCAATGGATCTCCAGTGTACTCTATCTCTTGTCGTAATGGTGCAATCTGACAGGCTTTTTCCAGTCCCATCTGCTGATGTTATTCACCCACTTGTTGTTGTGTGTTTGTCTTATTTCTCTAATCCCCAAGGTGGTGTGCCTGTCGGCCCAGTGCATCCAACTTCAGCATGCATTTATGTGAGGGTATGTTTAATCCTGCATTTTCTAAGGGTTTGCTTCCCCGGGGTAACGGCCGGTGCTGTAATGGGGATCAAACCCAGCACTTTCTGGTTGTGAGCCGTGTCACTTAACCACTAGTCCACACCGTCCCCCTATCCACCCACTTAAAGTGTTGTCTGCCTCTTGAACTGCCTCCCAACCTACCCTCCAGTATGGTCCTCAACAACGAGGTATGTCTTGTTATATGACCAAAATAACGTAACTGTCTAACCCTGATTTCGGTCATTAATTCTCTTTTCAACCCCCTTTTTATCAATACCTCCAAATGTGTTTTCTGCTCTTTCCAATATTCTTTCTATATACCCACATTTTGAAGGTTTCAATACTTTTTTCCAACTTGTTATTGATTGTCCATGTTTCTGCACCATAAAGCAGTGATAAGCATTCATAACACCTGACAATTCTTATTTTCAAATTATGATTTATCTGTTTGGATGTCAGAATGTGTCACATGTTGTCGAATACCATCTTGACTATACCTATTCTCTTTCTGATATCTTTTTCACAACTGCCTTGTTGCGTTATTAAATGACCTAGATAGGAGAAACTCGGTACCTGTTCCAGTAGTTGATCTTTTATTTTTATCTGCATAAGTGGTTTCTTGTCACTGTTTGGTTAGGTTTGCAAGTTTGTAGTTGTGTTAAATTGTGAATACGATCATACTTGATTTATGCTGTATAGCTGACTCCTTGTTTAGTTGTTTGCGATCTGTGTTAAACTCTTAGCCTAATCTTGTAAGATATGTTAGGCTTTCTTATATGGTGCAATATGCAGGGATTTTTTCTCACTGCTTGGTTTTCTTGTTAAAACAACTAATACTTCTTTAAAACTTAACTAATAAAATATGTGTTATTTGTTTTACATGTTCCAATTCCTGTCATATTGACATTATCATATTTTGTTTAAGTTACTTCTCTAAATGAATGTGCTTTAGCTTTATAAATTTGGGAGATAAACACATATCGTAATACTGTTTGTAACTGTGCCTGTTCCGTAACTATTTGACGGTCATCAATTAACAGTGAAGACTAATGGCATGCCATTTTTGTAGGGACCAGACATGAGCTTATTATTATGGCAACAAAATACTATGAATAGTAAATAGATGAAATTTGTAAATTTATAAAGATGAGAACATTCATATTGTAAGTTAGCAGCACTATAGAGGACCAAGAAGACATACATGATGTCAATTTTAAGAACAATGGTAAGGTTCAACATCATGGAGCATAGAGTGAAATGGACATGTGTCAAATATTTGTCTGCTCATGTACCAAAGATGTACATTTTTAGACAAATCACCAGTGTCCGTCATCATGGCTATTTGAACTTTCATAAATTATCATCTGGATTGAATAAATCCTGGTATCAATCCTGGAAGCAACACAATTTGGTAGTAAACAATGCTGCTGTTACATTCATTGATCAGACAAGACAGTTTCACAGCTGTCATCAAATATTTCAGTATGAAACTGCTCACAAGTCATCGTTTAATGTAGCCTCCTTACTTGCAAATGTGGAGCGGCCTGAAGAAGTTCAGGAGTTATTTCAAAAACTCATATCCCAAGATCGAGCTAGTCTTGCCAAGTCCATAACCCTAGTAGAATCTACTCACTCTGGAAAACAGAAACAGGCACAGCTGTTGCTGACCAAGGTATTAGAACACACTGTTCAGCACGATCAGCATTTGCTCAAAGGACCAAGATCTTTCAGAGTTGGTAAGTTAATGTCTCGTAGTAAGTAAGTTTGTGTCATTTTGCTCAATGCATATTCCAGGATATCTCAAATAGTGGTTTTTATTATTTGTTTTATCACAGAAGATACCCACAATTAAAACATGGGTTGCATTGGCAAAGATGGCAGAGAAATACAGAAAATGCTAACCTTAAAGCATATCAGGATAGAACTAAGGAAATCTTCTTCTTCTTCTTCTGCGTACACAGTCAGACAGTAACCATTATTTTCTCGAAAAAAGCGGCGGTCATCCTGAGACTCTCGCCACTAGAACTAAGGAAATAATAATAACTACTTATATATGGCAAATTGCACATTATGGGATGGAAACATGCTCTAGTAATGAAGGATGAAAGAAACGTGGATGCTTTTGACATGTGGTGCTACTGCAAAATGAACCAAGTGAGTTGGACAGAAAGAAGGTCCAATGACAATGTCCTCACTGAGGTAGGTGAATAAATACGAATATTGAAAAATGATACAAAAACAAAGATTGAGTTGGCTGGAACACAATATGAGACATGTAAGTCTTCTACAGAAGATACTAGAGAGCAAGATCCAGGGGAAGAATGTAACCAAGATTCACTTTTACATCTCAGACATGCTGAGACATTAACGTATGAGCTTTTGCTGAAATGAAGAGAACTGCAGAGGATAGGGTCAAATGGAGAGACATGCTGAGAAAACTTACAACCAATAATACTTTTGTCTTGCAAACCAGTTAAAAGTAGCTGAAGAATGACAAATGAACTGACCTTGATGAGGACATGAGATGAAATAGTCTGGTGCTCTCTCTGGCCAACTTCTACACCCCAGGGTAAAGAGGACTATTCTAATCTGTTTCTGTCTCTAGGAATTGACATCACTGCACTCTTGGCACACCCATAGGTGCTCAGTCTCTCTCAGCAAATGGCGTAAGGTATGGATGCTGATGGTCCCTGTAGCTCGATGGTTGTACACTCTCCTGCTCTGTCCTCTCATGCGCCCTACTCCGCTCGAACTTCATTTAATGTCAAAACTTTGCAGTCTGTGGATTGCTGCTTCATCTATTGCGGTGTCCTCATCCAGCAGGCGGTCATTGATTGATTTCAAAATGTCACTTCTATCCATCACTAATGTGCCCATGATGGGAGCTTGTGAAGCCATGATGTCAGCTCTTTCGTTGCCCTGAACCCCAGCATGACCAGGACAGTAGATCCATGTCAATGCTTGGAGGTTTGAGGCCTCAACAGCTGCTATCCACTCATACCTAAGCCATCCCTTCTGTACCTTCTGAAGTACGGCTTGCGCATCTGTCACAATGACTGCCCTTGTTATAGAAGTCTCAGATATCCATCTTAGCGCTATGGTCACTGCTTCCGTCTCCATTCTCATACTGGAGGTGATTGACATGTATGCCCTAATACACTTGGCAACAACCTGTCCTCTCACTCTAGCCAAAAAGCCCCAGCCTGATGTCCTGGTGAGCCGCACTGATCTGTCGGTGTATATGACGGCATCACTATGCTGCGTGTTCTCAGTTATCAGCTGATTCAACTCGTGCTTGGCTCTCCCATTGTACCATTCTCTGCATTCCTTGCCGAAGGTTATGACGACTCTCTGGTTCTCTTATCACTCTATCACCAGTGTGGACTCATTCTTCCCCCTTAGCTATCGTCTCAGCTGGGGTGACATGTCCGATTGTTTTCTCTGCCTGTGCCATCCCCTCTCTTGATTCTTGATCCCTTGATGTCTGAGATACTACTGTACAGAGGGTGCCACGTGTCTGTGGGTAAAGAGGAGCATCAATGTAACTGTATTAGTAAAAGTGTAGGTTTTATATCAGTTATCATCAAATCATAAATCTAAACTGTTATCCTTAGGTTTATCAGGCCCTCCTGGATCAGGGAAGAGTACTTTTATTGAAGTGTTTGGTAAATACCTAACTGCAAATGGGCATAGAGTAGCTGTTCTTGCTGTGGACCCTTCCTCTTCCACTACTGGAGGTCAGTTTACATGTTTATGGCTATTGTTATGTCATTGATTGTCAGGATTACGTGGGCATGTAGAACGAAGGCAATGTTCATTTTATTTTTAGGGACCTATATTTGTATCTCACTAACCTTAGTGGGAAAGAAAGAAAATAATCCAACTGTGCCCTACTGTGCATGTTTTAAAAGGTGACTATGAATGGTTGTGCATGGGGCTAGCAATCTCATGCAAAAGAAAGTGCTACAGAAACTCCTACTGCAAGAGCTCATTGACTTATTGGTGCAGGCTTTCTGCAGGGGTGTCTTCTGACACCCATCTTATCGATAACTTATCATAACATCCTCTGATGTTTATCATAGTTTCCTGTTCTGATGTAGTTTCTGCAGGTCTGATGTATAGGACAGATCATGGGTGCTAGAATGTTCTTATTTCCAGGCAGTCCCAGAGCCTGCTCCAGGGAACCTTATCGAATATCTTTCCAGGTCCAAGAAGCAGAGGTGCATTTCATCAATATACTTTTGTCTGCTCTGAAACCACACTGGATTTCGTCCGCAGTGTTATTGCCAGCACTATGTTGAACAAGAGAATAACATGTAGAGTGCTTTGATGGTTCAACAAAAAAACCAACACGACTTTCATTATATCCTGTTTGGCTGCATGTACACCCATCAAGTAGAGCGAGTGATTGTTGCAACTCACAAACACTGCCAGGATGATCTTCTCGTTTATTCATTGATGGACACCACGTCTGTGCTCTGTCATCACATCAGCTTTGTCATATTACTGTGACCGACACTCTTGTATCTTCATTTTGTTCTTCTCTAGCTGTTGCAAAATGTCTTCAATCCAACTCTCAGTATCTTTCTGGCTTATCTGGATAAAGCAGAGAAGGGACTCCAACACAAAATGAAATCTATATACCTGGCTTTCGGTACTTGACATCTGCTCACTCAATGTGGGCCTGATCAGGAACCGGTTCAAACATGAGAGCATAGTCCTTGGTCTGCTCACTCGCTGTGGGCCTGATCAGGAACCGATTCAAACATGAGACCATAGTCCTTGGTCTGCTCACTCACTGTGGGCCTGATCAGGAACCGGTTCAAACATGAGAGCATAGTCCTTGGCTTAACAAATGCTTCTCGATGAACACTGGATGCCATCATATGGATGAATTCGGTCTCGTTCTAGACACTCGGTGAAAGATATCTGTGGATCAAAAATGACTTTTCACATTAATGAGGTGTTCTTTCACGCCATGGTCAAATTTGGCCAGTAGTTTCAGTAAGAGTAAGGAAATTTCCCACATTTGAGTAATCGTTAATCTGAAGTGACTCACCGTGTCCTTGCAAAACCAGCTTCTCAGATGCAAGAAATTTTATGCAAATGATTCTTGTCAAGATACCATGTCACTTCTGCATCTCCTTCTGTTTATAACTGAAGTTCTGCTTTGGTAGCTCCTCTGTTTTCAGTCCATTTATTTCCATTTTTTACCAATTTGTGAAACACTCTCGATAATTCTTGACATTTTAATGAATACTAACATTTTTAAGTGCTTCCCACTGGTTGAATCCACTTTTGTACTCCGATGAGGATTGATGGAACAGATAAGACAACAGATAGAAAACTGCTTTTCAGTAGGGTAATAGATAAGCCAGTCACTTCCTCACTGTGACCATTTCCCAATTTCCTCTTGAGCCAAGATTTGTTCATTGCGTGGTTGTTTATTGGTAGAAATGACCCCTCACTGTTCTGGAAATACTTTGAACCTATTTTATTAATGTTCTCAATGTGTCAGGCAGAATTGTTTTCCGTTATACTTGTCGAACCTCAGAAGTCTAGTGTCAAGCTGTTCAATCACTTTTGATATAACAGTTCGTGTCTCTTTGACATCATCCAATTCACCAGATTCAGTGTCGTCATGTTTGACCTGGTCAGTTAAAATCTTAACATAACCACCACTGTCTTCCACGCCTGTAGGCAGCCTCCATCTTAATCTCATCATACTCAGATTTATCTGACAATGCTTCCAGCTCAGCTTCTATTGATTTGTACCTAATCCACCTTTGGATTTGAATAAGTAGGGGCTGTTTGAGATGGATTGTCTGATTTGATTAGAAACTGCTCAGTGGTGCCCATAGCACACGCCATACCTACCATACCATCCCTTCAAATGTAATTTTAAATGGAACCTGAAATTAAGAACAAAATATCTTCAAATAAAACACAAAAAAGACTGTTCTGCTCTGAATAAAGCTGCTTGATTAATGAAGGATGCCATAAAAGCATAAAAATCCTGTGCTACCCATGTCAAACTTGGTCCGAATCCAAGCTCAGGAGAGGGAAATTCAGTTCAGTTCAGTTCATCCCGTAACCCATCAGGTCGTTGGGGCACACATGAAGACATGAAAATCCCACGCCAACCCTCTCTGTCTGTCGCCGCCTGACGTATCTCACCAGGACGAAGGCCTGACCACTCAGTGATGTTGTCCACCCATCTCTTCCTTGGACGTCCTCGCCCTCTCTGTCCCGGTATGGAACCAAAGAGTATCGAGTTGGTAATTCTGTTGGACCTCGTGACGTGCCCGCACCAGGCCACCTTTCGTCTTTTGATAGCTGTGAACAGATCTGCAAAAGGACCAATAGCGTCTTCAACTCTCTGACGGATTTCTACGTTCGTGACACGATCTTTATATGTAACATTTAGGAGTTTTCTATAGCACCGCATTTTAATTGCATGTATTCTGCCCTGGATATCTGCTGTAATGGTCCAGGTCTCGCAGGCATACAGAAATATTGATAGCACCAAAGAGCGCATTAGTCTAACTTTTATGCCGAGGGCGAGCCGCTTGTCTTGCCATATAGGTTTCAGCCGAGTCAGCGCCGCTGTTGTTTGTGCTATTCTTGCAATTACCTCTGGCTTCGAACCCTCTTCGCTGATCAATGATCCCAGATATTTGAAACGTTTTACCACCTCAAGTTCCTGCCCATTTGCCTGTATTACAGATTGAAACCCTGCTACGTTATTGGTCATGAGCTTTGTTTTATCTGCATTTATTTCCATACCAAAACTTAGGGCCGTTCTATTCAATCTACCAATCAACTCCTGGAGTTCCCTTTCTGTGCCTGCCAATACATCAATATCATCAGCAAAGCGGAAGTTTGTGATAAGCCTGTCACCTATTTTAACCGTGCCAACATGTCCTTTTAAGGTCGTCTCCATTATTCTCTCCAAGAAGATATTGAAGAGGGAAATTACAAAGTGTTAACTAAGAGATATGTTTCTGCTCGAACAATGGCTAAATGAGATGTCTAAGAGATATGTTTCTGCTCGAACAATGGCTAAATGAGATGTCTAAGAGATATGTTTCTGCTCGAACAATGGCTAAATGAGATGTCTAAGAGATATGTTTCTGCTCGAACAACGCCGGCAAGATGCAGTAGCACATGAGCTTATGGCAGACAGCTATCCATGACTGCTCAAGACCTTATTCTAGCTCTATGCGGTGACTCTGGAAACAGGTTATGCTGGTTACTAGTGTAGTCTGACCAAGGGATAGGGATCACTTTGCGAAGGCAAACCCAGTACTAAAAAAAGTCAGCTGAAATCGGATGTGTCGGGCCGCATGGTGCAGATATCGTAGCCTCAGTATAAACTACGACATAACTTCCTTTTCAGGACAAACGCCAAGGAAGAAAAAATCCTAGTCCAAGATCAAATGTGAATGTTGCAAATTTTTTTTTTCTTTTGCATTCGCCTTATTTCTCTAATCCCCAAGGCGGTGTGCGTTGCACTGTGGTTTTTATTTTGCGCCTGTCGGCCCAATGCATCCGACTTCAGCATGCATCTTATGTAAGGGTCTGCTTCCTCCTGCATTTTCTAAGGGTTTGCTTCTCCGGGGTAACGGCCGGTGCTGTGATAGGGATCGACCCCAGCACCTTCGGATTGTGAGCCGTGCCACTTATCCACTAGGCCAAGCCGTCCCCCCGAATGTTGCAAATAATCTGGCAGATGTTTATAAACTTATATTGTTTGTATTTTTTGTAGGTTCCTTATTAGGAGACAAGACTAGGATGCCAGAATTATCACGGGATATGTGTGCATACATACGTCCATCACCTTCTAGTGGCACACTGGGAGGTGTCACGCGGACCACCAATGAAGCCATTTTGCTCTGTGAAGGGGCAAGATATGATGTTATTATTGTTGAAACTGTTGGTAAGAAAATGGCATGTCTTCTTATGCTTTCTCTGTATTTCGCAACTGTGCAAGAGAAACTTATTTAGCATGAAATGTTAGAGACTTCCTCTCTTTAATGAGGTTGGCTAGTCAGCTCCCTTCATCACAGTGCAATTTGTTTTCTAACATTTAGTCAGGTGCCCATTTACAGATAGGTTACCATCATCTTCTTGTTTGATAAACTGGTGCTGTACTTCTAGTCTGATGAAGTCTATGACGGAGAATTCGAGGTGACAATATAGGTAATTAATGGCAAGGATAATTAGACTATAACAAGTTTTTTCAAAATACAACCACCTACAAGAACAAGAGGGCATAGCTACAACCACCTACAAGAACAAGAGGGCATAGCTACAACCAACTACAAGAACAAAAGGGCATAGCTACAACCACCTACAAGAGGGCATAGCTACAACCACCTACAAGAACAAGAGGGCATAGCTACAACCACCTACAAGAACAAGAGAGCATAGCTACAACCACCTACAAGAACAAGAGGGCATAGCTACAACCACCTACAAGAACAAGAGGGCATAACTACAACCACCTACAAGAACAAGAGGACATAGCTACAAATTAACTAAAGAATGGTCCAGATTGGATATTAGGTAATATTTTTTTAGTCAGAGAGTTGTGAATGTTTGGAATCAATTGTAACAGGAAGTAGTGGAGGCATGGACAATTAATGCATTCAAGAATATGTTTGAATGCACATTGCTTTTAGAGGATAGAAAACTAAATGAAACTAGTTGTATACAGACTCTGTGAAGTCTTCTAAATGAGCATAAAGAAGTTAAGTTAAGAGACTGCGCTTCAGATCTTTGTCTGCCTCCCACAGATTTTCGAGTATGGTCGCTTCCCAGGGCCAGACTGCCTCTCTTTGGTCTGTATAAATGAGGTCAGCATCTAAATCAACAACTACACCACAGCTGTCACACAAAAGAAGATTCAACACCACACGATGCCTCGCAACAAAGTGAACTAACAAAATCATTTATCTGTCATTGTACCAAATAGATTTATTGAGGTCAAGAATGATTTAACTTTTTCAGGAATTAGGCTTTCGGTTTTTTTCAGCAGAAACTAGAATCAATATTTGCATTTAAAAGAGTGTTCGTATTATGCCGCGGTAGAAGTTTAATAACAACACAGCTGCTCCGATTGGTATTCACAAACCATCATTAACTCAGGAACAGTAGTTAGTGCACTTGCATCCCAACCAAGTGATCTGGACTCGGTCCCCAATTGGTGCATGATTTTTTTATCATCGCAAAAATGGCATATGAAATTGACCTAGCCTCAATAATTGAGTATCAGATAAACATGAAATTGACCTAGCCTCAATAATTGGGTATCAGATAAACATGAAATTGACCTAGCCTCAATAATTGGGTATCAGATAATAAAGGCAAATGCAATGTTAGGTATGATAAAAAGAAATATTAAACATAGGAGCAAGGAAGTGATAGTCAAACTGTATAAAGCATTAGTTAGACCTAGATTGGAGTACTGTGTACAGGTGTGGAGTCCTTATCATAGAGGGGATATAAACATGCTGGAAAGAATACAAAAAAGAGCGACAAAGATGATAGTGGGATTCCAGAATTACAGTTATGAGGAACGACTCAGAAAAACCGGCCTACAGTGTCTCGAAGAGAGAAGAATTCGTGGTGACTTAATACAGGTTTATAAGATGATCAGAGGAATCGATAAATTAGACTATAACAAGTTTTTTAAAATACAGCCACCCACAATAACACGAGGGCATAGCTACGAGCTGACTAAAGAGAGGTCCAAATTAGATATTAGGAAATATTTTTTTAGTCAGAGAGTGGTGTCTGCTTGGAATGCATTGCCAGGGGAGGTAGGGGAGGCAGGGACAGTTAATGCATTTAAGAATAAACTGGATGCGCATAGCTTTTAGAGCAAGGTGATGTAAATGTAACTTTTTGTATACAGACTCTGCAGGGTCTTCTAAACCAGTATAAAGACGTTAAGTTAAGATAAACATGAAATTGACCTAGCCTCAATAATTAGGTATCAGATAAATCAGGAAAGTAAATGTGACCAGCATGATGCCGCCAACATCACTCCTAGTGTGCCATTGTCATAACAAATATGGGCCTAACATCATATTTCCCATTGCCACTTTGCAGATTTTTTTTTTTTTTTTTTTTTTTTTTTTGCGTTCGCCTTATTTATCTATTCCCCAAGGCGTGTATGCGTTACACTGTGGTTTTTATTTTGCGCCTGTCGGCCCAGTGCATCCGACTTCAGCATGCATTTTATGTAAGGGTCTGCTTCCTCCTGCATTTTCTAAGGGTTTGCTTCCCCGGGGTAACGGCCGGTGCTGTGATGGGGATCGAACCCAGCACCTTCTGGTTGTGAGCCGTGCCACTTAACCACTAGGCCACGCCGTCCCCCCACTTTGCAGATAAATGGGATCTAAACTTTTTACAACAAATCAAGTACTTTTTGTGTGTTTGCTATTAAAGACTAGCTAATGGTATATTTTTTATTTGGAAGTTGTACCTAAATCAGAGGAATGTATGTTGCTCACTGCTCTACCACCATTTTGAAGATATCTTGGATATAATTAATCTTTTGCTGCTTAAATTTCTTGTTGAGGTGTTGGTCAATCTGAGTTTGCTGTGGCAGATATGGTGGACATGTTCTGTCTTCTAATCCCGCCTGCAGGAGGAGATGAACTACAAGGTCAGGTTTTAGTTGAACTACAAGGTCAGGTTTTAGATGAACTACGAGGTCAGGTTTTAGATGAACTACAAGGTCAGGTTTTAGTTGAACAACAATTTACATAAACAGACATGCATAACCAGTAATAATTATTACAACAATGGTGAATAATAGACGACTAAATGTAGATCATTAGGGAAACAAGTGCACTGGCTTCACAGCTGAGTGGTTGGGGTTTTGTACCCAGTTGGTGCAGGATTTTTCCTGTACGAAACGACTTATGAGGTTAACCGATCCTCAAAAATTATTTTTTTAAATAGTCTTTTCCCATCAGGCTTGGAATTGAACCCACAGCATCCCATTCTGGCCGCCAGATTAGTTCTTATCCATTGAGCCAGTCTGAGATCATGATCTAACTAGTGCTGTAGATGTGTATGAACTTACTACCAGACATTTTATTGTCCTATCTACATGACCTTACTACCAGACGTCCTATTTATATGACCTTACAACCAGACATTCTATTGTCCTATTTATATGACCTTACAACCAGACATTCTATTGTCCTATTTATATGACCTTACAACCAGACATTCTATTGTCCTATTTATATGATCTTACTACCAGACATTCTATTGTCCTATTTATATGACCTTACAACCAGACATTCTATTGTCCTATTTATATGATCTTACTACCAGACATTCTATTGTCCTATTTATATGACCTTACAACCAGACATTCTATTGTCCTATTTATATGACCTTACAACCAGACATTCTATTGTCCTATTTATATGACCTTACAACCAGACATTCTATTGTCCTATTTATATGACCTTACAACCAGACATTCTATTGTCCTATTTATATGACCTTACTACCAGACATTCTATTGTCCTATTTATATGACCTTACTACCAGACATTCTATTGTCCTATTTATATGATCTTACTACCAGACATTCTATTTTCCTATTTATATGATCTTACAACCAGACATTCTATTGTCCTATTTATATGACCTTACAACCAGACATTCTATTGTCCTATTTATATGATCTTACTACCAGACATTCTATTGTCCTATTTATATGACCTTATTGCCCTACATATTCCATTATCCTTTGTGGTTGTTCTATAGCCAGTATAACGTATTTTCAGCTGCTTCCTCTTTGTCCTTGATTGTTTTTGTTCCTGACAATCCTTTCAGTTATAACTGCTTCAGTTGGTTCTTGAAGTCTCTTCAGTAGAAAGTGCATTCGTTCTTGTATCCTGATAACAGGATTAGATATCACATTAACAGAGGTCACTTATGTGGAGCAGTAGCACGATAGTTATCGATGTGATACCTGTTTCTCAGTTCAAAGTGAAGAAAGTTCAAATCTCTTTCAAGGAATGCATTACTGTGCTCCCTCAGATCTTTGATCAATACCTGATAGCATCTTTAAGGGCAGCAACAAACTTCACCCGTGCTTCACCTTCATATAGTGCCCCAGTTGTAGTTAATGGTTTTCATTTAGGCGTCTATCGTTCTACATCAAGGTGTCTTAGGTCAGCCTCTCTTTCACCCTTCCTCGGGTCCACAACACAGTGAGGCACTGCTGATAGAATCGATTCTCTTCTTATGACATGGTCGATCCAGTTGCGATCAGTTATGATAATGTGCATATCCTCTTGGTTGCTCAGTATTTGCGCCTCCAAACCGTCGACTGCCTGAGTACGGCGGAATTGTCAGAGGACAGTTTGAGACAGAAATGCTAACCCATAAATCCTGACATGTGTTGTTGTCACAGGATCTTTGTCTGGAACACAACAAATTAGAACAGCACTAAACGAAAGTGGTCAACTATGAAAGTAGTCAACTACGAAAGTGGTCAACTGCGAAAGTAGTCAACTACGAAAGTGGTCAACTACGAAAGTGATCCACTACGTGAGGAAAGGGAGATACAATGGAGCTTAATAAGCCACATAACAGAAGCTGCGGGTTAAATATTAATTCATTGTACGAGGTCTGTGCTTCTATGTGGTCATCGATACAGTTTGCTATCTTGCTGCAGTGCCTTCTTAAGTCTAACTAGGTCAAGTACCAATTTACAGATGGTAAACTTGAGGAAAAAGTGACTAGCAATCCGTAGTAATAATAATAATATCTCTGCAAGAATCAAATATGACTGAAACTTGACTGATGGCACGTAGAAACTGGTTGTAAACAAATAGCATATCTGGAACCGTAAAGTGATTCATTTTTGTCTACATGTCAGAGATTCCTTGAGTACACTTCTACATGTCAGAGATCCCTTAAAAACATGTCAAGTACACTTCTACATGTCAGAGATTCTTTAAAAACATGTCGAGTACACTTTTACATGTCAGAGATTCCTTGAGTACACTTTTACATGTCAGAGATTCCTTGAGTACACTTCTACATGTCAGAGCTCCCTTAAAAACATGTCAAGTACACTTCTACATGTCAGAGATTCCATAAAAACATGTCGAGTACACTTTTACATGTCAGAGATTCCTTGAGTACACTTTTACATGTCAGAGATTCCTTGAGTACACTTCTACATGTCAGTGATTCCTTGAGTACACTTCTACATGTCATAGATTCCTTGAGTACACTTCTACATGTCAGAGATTCCTTGAGTACACTTCTACATGTCAGAGATTCCTTGAGTACTCTTCTACATGTCAGAGATTCCTTGAGTACACTTCTACATGTCAGAGATTCCTTGAGTACACTTCTACATGTCAGAGATTCCTTTAGTACACTTCTACATGTCAGAGATTCCTTAAAAACATGTAGAGAACATTTCACCATCTATTCTATTGAATTTTGACAAGAAGAAGAAGAATTTTGACAGTACCATTTTTAGGTCAAAGTATCTCGTTTATAGAGAAGTCATTGAGACATTGTATTACATATTTTAGGTATTAAGAAAGGCATAGTGGAAGTAGCTGACCTTGTTATTGTAAACAAAAGTGATGGTGACCTTCTGCCAGCTGCCCACAGGATACAGTCAGAATACACAAGTGCACTCAAATTTATGAGACCTCGGTGGAAAGCGTGGAAACCAAAGGTACTTTTACACATTTTTCTCATGACTGGTTTTTCTCTCATCCAAGATATCAGATTTCATATCATGATGTACTTTCCATGTGTCTTCACCTTGATCTTGTGGGAGAATCGAGTACTTTCCATGTGTCTTCACCTAGATCTTGTGGGAGAATCGAGTACTTTCCATGTGTCTTCACCTAGATCTTGTGGGAGAATCGAGTACTTTCCATGTGTCTTCACCTAGATCTTGTGGGAGAATCGAGTACTTTCCATGTGTCTTCACCTTGATCTTGTGGGATAATCGAGTACTTTCCATGTGTCTTCACCTTGATCTTGTGGGAGAATTGAGTACTTTCCATGTGTCTTCACCTTGATCTTGTGGGAGAATCGAGTACTTTCCATGTGTCTTCACCTAGATCTTGTGGGAGAATCGAGTACTTTCCATGTGTCTTCACCTTGATCTTGTGGGATAATCGAGTACTTTCCATGTGTCTTCACCTTGATCTTGTGGGAGAATTGAGTACTTTCCATGTGTCTTCACCTAGATCTTGTGGGAGAATCGAGTACTTTCCATGTGTCTTCACCTTGATCTTGTGGGAGAATCGAGTACTTTCCATGTGTCTTCACCTTGATCTTGTGGGAGAATCGAGTACTTTCCATGTGTCTTCACCTTGATCTTGTGGGAGAATCGAGTGGTCTGTTACCCTGAGAGCTGTGCTCCTCTGTTGGCAGGTCAAAATGGACAGTGAGCAGGCTAATAGGAAGACATTGTGCACAGCCTGTTGTCCTGCACAAATATAAAAATTGAAATGGTGTTTGTCTCTGAAAATTCTGCATGACTGTAACTTAAAGGGGTTCCAACTTGCTACCATGCAAATGTCTTAAAATAATAGTAATAATCCGCTTACATGACCAAGGTCTGGTACGTCGATTGTCTGTGACCACGATTGGTGGCCAAGTTCCGTGAGGTGTGTAGTTTTTATGAGTATCAGGTTATCTGTTGCAGCCAGGTGTTGCATGGTCGACCCCGGGGGCACTTCATGTGGGACAATATCTTTTAACTACCCTTGATTTTGACAGCCAGTGCAGGATCTGATGGACTGGGAAATCCTGGGGAGGCAGGCCATATGACCGAAGATAGAGAGGCTAAAGAAAAAACTCTACTTGTAACCCAAAGGCAGAACATTACTTGAACTTGAAACTACTTTCGCACCATCAACTGACTTTGAATGTTAACTAATGCGGTCTGTCACTTTGATCAAATTCTTCATTTTTATGTATGGGAAGTGAGACATCATTTTAAGTGAAGAACGTTTAATGAAAGTTACAATCTGTTATCGTTAATTCATCATCATCATGCAACATGCCCTTTGCAGAATTTTGCTCTCATAATAGCCCTTCTGTAAGACTCGATCTTTGGCCAGCTCTCTTGCCTCTTTTATAGTCATCCTATGAGCCTCTTTAATGTCCTGTGTCCATGATCTTCTCGGTGTGCCTCACTTACCAGGAAACATATCCTCCAGTAGAGTTTTCTTCTAAACTATTGCGGTGTTTAGTTTATTTTAGTTTCCGAGACATAATATTGTTTTAGTTGCCAGTTTTATTCTGTATCCAGCTCTTTTAGGATTTCTGTATTGTTCTGTTTTTTGTTTTTGCTATCCATGGTATGTTGAGCTTTCCTTTAACATTTAAGTTTGAGGGGCTCAATCTTTTTCCTTAGTGCTTGTGTGATTGCACATTAATCTGATCTTCGTGCATATGGCTAACTGTTTGTCTTGCCAGATTTTGTTAAGCTGTGCAAGCGCCGCTATTGTCTGTGCTATTCTGGCCAACACCTCACATTTTGATCCTTCATCACTGACAATTGAGGCCAGATATTTAAAACGGTCGACCACTTCGAGTTCCTGGCCATTAGCTTTTACCCCACTGTTGAAGCCCTCTGCGTTGTTGGTCATTAATTTATGTTTTTCCAGTGTTAATTTCCATATCATAGTCAAGAGCTGTTTCATCGAGACTCCTGACCCATTCCCGGAGTTCCGCTTTTGTGCCCGCCAACCCTTCGATGTCATCTGCAAAGTGGAGGATGTAAAAATCAGCCTTATAATGCTGAAAGACATAATAGTCCATCATTTTGAGCAATATTGTTGACTGGCCTCCATTGGTTAAAGGCCCATGATCAGTTACTCCACAAACAAACTACCTTTAGACTTCCATTTTCAACTGTTTTCATAATTTATTTCCAAAATGAGGCTGTATACATGTTGCTCTTTCAATGTAGTTATCTTAATGCAGTCTAACATTTTTGTGCTAAATAATATTTCAACATTACCAAAAATGTCAAACAGGTCACTCGTATATCATCCCTTGAGAAGACTGGAGTGTCTGACTTGTGGGGGGTGATGCGGGAATTTAGGCAGAGCACATTGGCATCAGGTGAACTGGTCAGCCACAGGGAGAACCAACTAAAACTATGGCTGTGGAACCATATTCGGGATCAGGTCATGAACAGGTTTGAGCGGGATCCAAAAGTGAAGACTCTTCTACCCCAGGTGGAAGAATTAGTAGTTAAAAGTCATGTGACTCCAGGTCTTGCTGCTGATTACATGTTGAAATTGTTTGTAGGAGAGAATACTAAAGAGACATCTTAAAATTATCTTATTTGGTAATGTGTTCAAGTAATTACAATTTTGTCTTTCATTTAATGTCATTGCTCAAAGCTACTCGTACTGAGTTGTGTTAACCCTGTATGTTTTCTAGCTAGTGGCATTCTTATATTTTAAAGTGTGCTCGAGAATATGGACAGGGGTTGTCCTGGCTGTAGTGCAAGCAAGGCTCCTAAGTAAACTCCCTATAATGGCAATTGCATTGTCAATCCCCACGTCATTGGCTAGACTGCTGTGACACAGCCTGTTTGCAGGAGCACGAACTAGGATGTGAGGTGGGGAGGTCTTGATTGGTATGTTTCACCTGACCCTGATTACTCTTCGCTTCCACCTTGATTGGTGTGTTTCATCTGACCCCTGATTACTCTTCACTCCCTTTCATTTAAAAAAAGTATTGGATATTTTGTGTCAGTTTTGCATCTGGACAAGAACATGCTACGATCAATGATAGATACTCTGTAACATATAGTGTACACAAAACAAGAAGTGAACAAAAATTATAAATAGATTTCATTTGTGTTTTTGTCTCGGTGCAGTATCTGACCATATCTATTTATAATTTTTGTTCACTTTATGTCTTTTTACACTTTATATCCACAGTGCCTCCGCAAAGTGCAATTTCCTTTAATAAATTTTAGTGTTTGTTTTAGATAATAAGTGTAGCTGTGAGCATGTCTGACTGAACATTGGAACCAATAAAAGTAAAGTATCCCATAGCTTTACTGCCGTAGGGGTGTGAGGTGTTAGCGATCTCACATTTCAAAGGCTCAGCTGTATGAAGGCTGTAGTCATCTCCTCTCCCTCGCCACTTTTACTTCCCAGACTGAACTGGTACCCATTTAAAGCTGTGTCGACCCAGGAGCCGTTGCGGTCTGAAAAAAACATTTTTCTCTCGCTAACCACTGCGCTACGCGGCTCCCTAAAAAAGGCAGACAATAACCATGTCCTATTGAAAATTGGCTGTAAAGGGTTTCCAACATTATTACTTGCCTTGTTTGTACACTCTGAGAAACTATTCTATCCTGTATTTGATGTTTCTTTCCTCATTTGTTGTCTTATATCCTTCTTGCTAAGATGGGTTTCAATAAAAGTGTCATGTCTCTTTATACAAGCAAAATATATTTATTTCTTCGTAATTTTGTTCAGGATTTCTCTGTTAGTTTGTTTCTATTTCCATGAAGTTCACTGCATTATTCTTAATAAACAATAACTTGATGTTGACCTAATATTGTCTTTGTTAAAGAAATGAGAAAAGTAACAAGGTTAAATGCTTTCTTTTATACCTGTACTGTTGTTTGTTGTTTAGAGATTAACTTGACTTGACTTGACTTGACTTGACGTCTTGATACTGGTTTAGAAGACTGCAGAGTCTGTATACAACCAGTTTCATTTACATCACCTTGCTCTAAAAGCTATGCGCATCCAATTTATTCTTAAATGCATTAATTGTCCCTGCCTCCCTCCACTACCTCCTGTGGCAATGCATTCCAAGCATTCACCACTCTCTGACTAAAAAAATATTTCCTAATATCTAATTTGGACCTCTCTCTAGTTCATTTGTAGCCATGCCCTCTTGTTCTTGTAGGTGGTTGTATTTTTTTTAAAACTTGTCTAATTTATCCGTTCCTCTGATCATCCCACAAAGCTGCATTATCACCTCAACTCCTCTCTTTTCTAGATACTGTCGGACGGTGTTTCTGAGTCTTTCCTCATAACTGTAATTCTGGAATTATCAGTTTTGTCGCTCTTTTTTGTATTTCTTCCAATAATGCCCTAAGTATAATGTAGTAATACAATAATGCAGTAAAAAAAGGAATAATAATACTAATAATGTAGAAATATAATAATGCAGCAATATAATAATAATAATGCAGTAATAATAATTTAGTAATATAATAATGCAGTAATAAAAATAATGCAGCAATGACCAATGCAGTAATATTAACAGTAATAATAATGCAATAACTATAATGTAGTAACATAATAATGCAGTAATAATAATGCAGTAATATAATAATAATGTAGTAATATAATGCATGCGTAATAAAAAAGAAGTAATACTAATAATGCAGTAATAAAATAATGCAGTAATAATAATTCAGTAATAATAATGCAAAATTATAATAATAATAATAAGATTACTTATTTATTGATGTCAGAATATGCCATATTTGACATAATCAGCAACATAAAGCCATAATCATCAACATAAAGCGATATTCAGTAACATAAAGCCATATTCAGCAACATAAAGCCATAATCAGCAACATAAAGCCATAATCAGCAACATAAAGCCATAATCAGCAACATAGCCATAATCAGCAACATAAAGCCATAATCAGCAACATAAAGCCATAATCAGCAACATAAAGCCATAATCAGCAACATAAAGCCATAATCAGCAACATAAAGCCATAATCAGCAACATAAAGCCATAATCAGCAACATAAAGCCATAATCAGCAACTATAAAGCCAAATTCAGTAACATAAAGCCATAATATGTTGATTCACTGAAGGAACAAGTGAGATAATTGAAAGCCATAAAGAAAACCAGCTTACTACAAAGAAATGCACACTAAAAATAATAAACCAAGACAGCTTCCTAATATGATGGATGCACAATTTATAAATTGCTTTGAAAGAATGGACAAAAATATACTGGACAAAAATATACTGGACAAAATTGTATAGATGAGAAGTGGCTAGAGACAATTTGAATGTTTGCAGTAAATATATGTATAAAACGGCTTGGTTTCTTAATAAAAAAATTAACAATTTATTGTTGTTCGTGAAATTATCTATGTATCTGATTGATCTGAATACTGTTCTTCTTAGTGCTGTCGAGTTGTCACAGAACGATAGCAGTTTGGGGAGAGTTGCATGTTGTTTAAGTTCATGTTTTTATGAGCAGTTTTGTTTTAATATGTTTCCTTAAATCTGACAAATAAATGACTTTCAAATATTCAATGTCGTGAATTATTCCTTAATAATTGAAGAGTAAAGTTAGGTAACCCATAGCATTACTGCCGGAGAAATGTTAGCGATCTCACATTTCAAAGGTTCGTCTGTATGAGGGCGGTAGCCATCTCCTCTCCATCACCGCTTTTACTTCCTGGACTGAACCGGTACCCATTTAAGGCTGGTCGGCCCGGGAGCTGTTGCGGTTGGAAAAAACATTTCCACCTCAACTGGGGAATGAACCCAGGACCACTCGATGCGAAGCCAGCTCTTCATAATTACAGTTATTTAAATTATTTTTATTTAAATTGTGTTCCATATTTTTGTCACTTGGTCACACATAAACTTACTAGTTTCTAAATCCCCTGTGACATAAACAAAAACAGTCTTGTTTTAGCAGAATCAGAAAAGTTTGAGTCATTCAGTTTCTGTAACTTATGACCAAGAATGCTGTGAACGAGATGACAGCAGCCAGAGACTCATAGTTGTCTGCTTGCATCAGTGAACCAGAGAGGACCAAGACCCTATATACCTCCAACTGCCGGCCCTGGAAACGTGCTGCATCCATACATCCTTGCTGAATAGGGATCAAAGAGGGAAGGCAAACTCGGACCTAACAAATGTGCTGTGCTGACACCTGATGCGTTAGACTTAAAAGATGCAGATATTGCAGCCTCGCTGTAAACTTCAACGCAACACAAAGTCTTTTTCAGGACAAATGACGAGAAAGGAGAAATTCTATAACTTCATTTTTTTAATATAAAAACTGTCCATCTTGCTGTTTATCATTTAAATTCTGGGACGACTTATGTGCATTATTGATTCCATAAGGGAGGTCAGGGCTAGCCTCAGGTTCAGCCAGGTCATTGAAAGAGGTGGCAAATCATGCAAGTACAACAAGCCTCCAGGCAAGGCGATTCAGCTCCCTAAGGAAGTTGTAGAAAACCACATGATCGAAAGAGCGGTGACGTCAGCAAAAATTGGAGACCTGAAGATGGGCTATGGTGTGTTTGCGCTCGGCATCGCAACCCAGCGATATCGGGGTCGGCTAGCTCTTCTTCTGAGGAGCGAAAAGTGAACACACAAGTCAACAACACCTCACCTCTATGTGGTGTACACTGGGAAACTATGGCTGCGAGGCTGTAGGCAAACGAGGCAATGGCTCGCCTGGGGAGATGTTGGCCCGCACCGGCTTGGAGAGGAGATGGGCTCCACCAGGTCAGATATTGGCCCGCACCGGCTGGGAGAGGAGATGGGCTCCTCCAGGTCAGATGTTGGCCTGCACCGGCTTGGAGAGGAGATTTGCTCTGCCAAGAGACAACCGTCCAAGATTCACCCATGAAGACACAATCAACTATACCGGCTCGGTCGCAGCCCGGGTTAACAATGGCGCCTGCCGTCCCACACCAGGGCGGAGGTGATAAGTGTGCTATTGGTGGAACCATAAAGCTGAGGAAGGACAAGCTCACAATAGGAACATGGAATGTCAAAACACTGAACCCATGTGGTAAAATCAATGAGCTAACGCACGAGATGGAGAACTACCGGTGGAACATCCTGGGTATATGCGAGGCTCGATAGAAAAACTTTGGAGAGTTTACCACGGAGGAGGGCCACACGTTCTACTTCAGTGGCAGGGAGGACAAACATTTACATGGAGTGGGGATACTGGTACATATAGACACAGCCAAATGCATATTGGGTTGTCGTCCAATATCTAGCCGTTTTATCATCTTACGGCTAAAGGCAGCACCGTTTAATATTACCATAATACAGTGCTACGCACCGACTGTAGACTACAAAGATTGTGAAATAGAGGCATTCTATGATCAACTTCAGAGTCTGATAACCAAAACGCAAAAAAAGGACATATTGGCAGTCTAGGGTATCGAAACGCAAAAGTTGGAGAAGATGCAGTCCACGACTGGAGGGGAACATGTGGCCCATACGGAAACAAAAAAACTAATGACCGGGGCCTCAGACTCCTAGAATTTGCGCGATGCAATAATCTGTTAGAAGCAAACACGATCGGATTTAACAAGCTGTCTAGTCGCTGGACATGGCATAACCCAAGCAATGAAGTGCACAGCCAAATTGATTATATACTGGTCCAGACGAGGTTTAGATCTAGCATCTACACGGAACGAACCTGAGAAAACAATCCCACCAACACCAACAACTATAAAGAATAACCAACTGATAACGAAGGAAGAGGTAGCTGCAGCGGTAAAGACATTGAGAAGAGGGAAGGCGGGCGGCGTGGAGAATATACCAGCAGAGCTCTTACAGGCAGGTGGGGAGTTAGTGGTGGAAGGCCTGACACACATCTGCAACAACATATGGGCGACAGGAAACTGGCCCGACTTATGGACAAAATCAATGGTTATACCGTTACTTAAGTCTGGAAACCTAAAAGCTGTGCCAAAATTACAGAACAATAAGCCTCATCAGCCACCCTAGCAAGGTCATGCTTAGATTAATCCTCGACCGATTGAAACCCCAAGCAGAGAACATTATTGCCGAGGAGCAAGCAGGGTTCAGACAGGGAAGAAGCACTACAGAACATATATGTAATTTAAGGCTGCTAAGCGAGAAATATCTAGAACAGCAGCAAAAACTGCATCATGTGTTTATTGATTTTAAGAAGGCGTTTGATAGGGCACGGCATAAAGCGCTATGGGCAACTAAGAGGATGTATAAAATCAATGGAAATATTATAACGGTCCTTGAACACCTGTATGACAAGGCGTCCAGCGCAGTTCTTGTGAATGGGAGGCGCAGGTACTGGTTTCGCACATTAGTTGGTGTGAGACAGGGTTGTACACTCTCTCCTACTCTTTTCAATATATTCCTTGAAGGAATTATGAGTGAGGCACTTGGAGGTCACGTTGGTACTGTCAAGATAGGTGGCCGAACGATTACCAACCTTCGTTTTGCAGATAATGTCGACGGGTTGGCGGGTTCAGAAGCAGAACTCCGGGAATTGGCCAGAAGGCTCGATGAAACAGCTCTTGACTATGGTATGGAGATAAACGCTGGAAAGACCAAATTAATGACCAACAACGCCGAGGGATTCAACGGTAGGATAAAAGCTAATGAGTAATGGCCAGGAACTCGAGTTGGCGAACCATTTTAAATATCTGTGTTCGATTGTCAATGATGATGGATCAAAGTGCGAGGTGTTGCAGCTTAATTAGCTTATGCCAAAATCCAGCACTGGTTGTACCATGTTCTCTGTATTCTCACGCCTGCCCTGCATATATACCGGTAAAGTCTTGGCTCTCAAGGTATAATTTCTAACGAGACGTGAGAGCAGTGTCATTAAGTTATTCCCGCAACTAAAATTGCGATATGTAAACTCGACGGTGACCCAATATAGACCAAACGTGTACGTTACCTGGCGGTCACCACCAGCAGAACTCGTCTCTCTTCCCGTCGTGTCTCGTTCATCAAACTCACTTTCACTAAAACAAATGGTATGGTATGCTTTTATAGTTTAACGCTTTTATCTTTTTCACGAAGTGCACATTTATACTCACTAGTTAGTATCAGCCCAAAATATGATCAAAGGATAGGATAGTAATATACTAATTACTATATTAAAATAAATTATATAGTAAAGTAAAGTAATAAGTATTTCCAGGTCAGACATGTAATTTGTAAGACTAGTAAGAGTAAGACTTAAGAGGTGACTTAGGAGGGTTGAGCGTGGTGCTGGCTACCCCATTCTTTAGAAACTTTAATGCACACACAACTAACAAATATAGACAGGTCAACGTTTGATGACTTGGCAAGTGGGTCTATTTGCGGGAGATCTATGCACACACAGGGAGTTGAACAAATTTAAATTTAACTAGCTGATGATTTGGGCCCAAGGGGGCACTCGCACTGCATGGGCTGGACAGTGGCCAGCGACTCAAAGCTGGGTGGTTGCATCAGGATCAGCGAACCATAGCTGACCAAAACTATTCCGCCTCCACGCGGAGAATATGGAAGCAGACTGCAGTACCCACTAACATAACATGGCCAAGTAATAGGGATAGCAGTACGGTATGCCAAAAAGCCAGCTGGCACATTCAACTCGTCTTTAGCATGGCAATTTTGGGTATTGGGTTAACTTTCCAGTTCCTTTTTCGATCCCTTCTCCTTAGTCAAGTTGCAGCCTGATTTCCAAGATCACCATGTGTAGGTGTAGAAGTAGAAGGGTCTTGGCAGTTCTGTGTTGCTGGCCCTGACGCTAGCAGTCAGCTTTGGGTTACTGACTGTTACAGCTCATACGCTGCTCAGCATCTTGATCAACATAACTCATGTCCTTTTTTTTAAATACTATAGAAACATTAACTCATGTTATTTTGTGTTATCTTAGGCATCAACTCCCAAACGAGCGCAACTTTCAGAAGAGGAGAGAAGCAATACACTACCCACGCTGAAGGAGGCAGGCTGGAAATTGGTTGAAGGCAGAGATGCCATTTACAAGGAATTTATTTTCACGGATTTTAATCAGGTCAGTGAAGGACTAGACTATGTGCAGCTGTTTGATTACCAGTTTTATTGTTGTCGGGAGGGGATTGTAAAGATGACACTCAACAGGTTATTATGTTAGTACTGAAGGGGTCGGCGTGGGCTAGTGGTTAAGTGAGACGGCTCACAACCGAAGGTGCTGGGTTCGATCCCCATCACGGCACCGGCCGTTACCCCGGGGAAGCAAACCCTTAGAAAATACAGGAGGAAGCAGACCCTTACATAAAATGCATGCTGACGTCGGATGCACTAGGCCGACAGGTGCAAAATAAAAACTACAGTGCAACACACACACCGCCTTGATGAATAGATAAATAAGGCGAACGCAAACAAAAATTTAAAAAAAAAAAATGTTAGTACTGGTGATGCAGACTTTAAGTTAGTGACCTCCTGTTTCTCAGTTTGATTTTCTCACCCTAGATTTATCAACTTAGTGAAGGAATGGCACTCTAGCTAAGGTTTTGTTCTCCTGACCTTGCAGGCTTTACTGTCAGTCATACACGAGGTTAAAAGAATAGGACAACTGTAACCTTCTAAGCATGTTTGTTGTGAAAGCATCTTTTTTTTTTGTGCTTTCGCCTTATTTCTCTATTCCTCAAGGCGGTCTGCGTTACACTGTGGTTTTTATTTTACGCCTGTCGACCCAGTGCATCCGAATTAAGCATGCATTTTATGTAAGGGTCTGCTTCCTCCTGCATTTTCTAACGGTTTGCTTCCCCGGGGTAACGGCCGGTGCTGTGATGGGAATCAAACCCAGCACCTTCGGATTGTGAGCCGTGCCACTTAACCACTAAGCCACGCCGTCCCCTGTGAAAGCATCTAAAGAAGATTGTACATGGGACTAGCATCCTCATCATTTTAAACCATTGCTACAGAAACTGCCACTGTAATTACTTGGATACAGACTTCCTGAAAGAGTGCCAGTTGAAGTGCTGACCTTGTGCTTCTTATGGAGAGACTCTTTGGTATTTCCTCGTATCTCAGGGTAGTACAGATCGGACACCCGTGTGGAGAGGTGTGCACATTAAAAATCCCTCGGCAGCTGGAAATCAAAATAAGTAGGCTGCTAACGGCTGCTGCCCAGACAAAATTCAAAATTATGTTAAAGATCTACCCAATCTATTACGGGATCCTTGCCAGCGCTACAGAGTTCGTGCATTGTGCCGAGATTCTACGAAAATATGGAGAAGAACAGAGCACTTATGGATTAAACTGTGTACAATGACGCTGATTCCTAAACTAAACTAGAGAATATGACCTCAAGTTCAAGGTGAACTGGCATGCAAATTATGACCTCAAGTTCAAGGTGAACTGGCATGCAAATTATGACCTCAAGTTCAAGGTGAACTGGCATGCAAATTATGACCTCAAGTTCAAGGTGAACTGGCATGCAAATTATGACCTCAAGTTCGAGGTGAACTGGCATGCAAATTATGACCTCAAGTTCAAGGTGAACTGGCATGCAAATTATGACCTCAAGTTCGAGGTGAACTGGCATGCAAATTATGACCTCAAGTTCAAGGTGAACTGGCATGCAAATTATGACCTCAAGTTCGAGGTGAACTGGCATGCAAATTATGACCTCAAGTTCGAGGTGAACTGGCATGCAAATTATGACCTCAAGTTCGAGGTGAACTGGCATGCAAATTATGACCTCAAGTTCAAGGTGAACTGGCATGCAAATTATGACCTCAAGTTCGAGGTGAACTGGCATGCAAATTATGCTGTGACTTCTTTAAACAACTATTGCATTAATTTATTTTCAGGCATTTGGCTTCATGGCACGTGTAGCACTCAAAGCAGAACAGATGGATCATCATCCAGAGTGGTTCAATGTGTATAAAAAGGTACCAGAAGTGACTTTGTATGTCAGTTCTAACAAACTAGTAGGCTTTTTCCACCACATGTTCCATAACATCTCTGAAAATTGGACGGCGTGGGCTAGTGTTTGTGACATGGCTCACAACCAGAAGGTGCTGGGTTCGATCCCCATCACAGCACCGGCCGTTACCCCGTGGAAGCAAACCCTTAGAAAATGCAGGAGGAAACAGGCCCTTACATAAAATGCATGCTGAAGTTGGATGCACTGGGCCGACAGGCGCAAAATAAAAACTACAGTGCAACGCACACCGCCTTGGGGATTACAAAATAAGGCGAACGCACACAAAAAACAAATACAAAATCTCTGAAAATATCTGGTGGCTTCTGTGTTTGAATGTCTTCCCAAGTATTATCTTAAGCTGCAGGATGGTTGCGGTTTATTGACATACACCCAGTTCTTTGAATAGTCATGAAGAAATAAATCTGGTTGTGAACTCAGGTCAATATGAATATCAATTGAAATCAGTTGCATAGTAGGTCTGGCCATATGGGCAGTTGCCCCGCCTTATGCCCATGTCTCATGCCTGTACTCCACTGCAGAACACGCATCATTTTCCAACATTTTTCTAAATTGGTTAACGGCCACTACAACTGTATTACCATCTTTATCCTTAAAAAAGGTCAGGTTAAATTTACCGTTTCAGGTGTTACTTCACACCAAACCACAACCTTGACGGGGTGCAATTCACTGTTATGGATGAATTCTGGATGAATATGGACACGAATTCTCTGAGTCTCAAAACATGGTATTCTGCTTATTAACATGGCTATTTCTGTGAACATTGGAGGCATCACCGATGATCAGGTTGAGAATAAAACTCTTGTCTTCTCTAGCCATCTCTTAAATACAGACTGCACAATTTAGCCCCTGCTGAAAATCTACCTGCTTTCATTCATACACCAGTTATTCCTGAAGGCTCTGCTGAAAATGTTCAATATTTTCTTGCATACATACTGAATATGGTCTCCTGGTTTGTGGCAAATTACAGACAGACCCCTGTTGATGGAAACATTGAGCAAAGTTAGTTTCCTGACAGGGTGATTTTGGAAATTAAATTAAATAATTTGTGTGCATTACACCATTATGATTTTTTCCACAATAAATTTCAAGTGACAAATATTGTATAAATCTGAAACAAAGAAAAGGTAAAGGTATATGATAGCAAAACTTGATTACATTTTTCATTGGTAAGATGGGGCCTGAATATGCAGCAGAGAATGAGCTTGCATCAGGGTTAGTGACCCATAGCTGACCAATATCCTATTCGCTTCCAAGTGGTGGTCCTGTAAACAGACTGTAACCATGCAGCCTGGCTAAGAGATTAGGGATCAAAGAGTGCTAGGCAAACCCAGTCTACGGTATCTAGTATTATATTTCATACTCCAGGGTACAAGAGGAGTGACTATGCAAGTAAGTATTTCATTTGTTCATGTTGCTCTAGGGGCTTCCTATTGGTGATGAAAACATAGTACCATTGCATTCTACATTAAGAAGGGCTGTACTTAGGGGTTAGCAACATTATCATGTAAAACATTGCTGCAGACTATCAGTACCAAGCGATATCTGTATTTGAACACCAGCTAACTGTATTCTTGATTCTGATGGAGCAAACACAGAATGATGTAAGTGCTTATTGGTCCGACTGAAAGGTATAGATGGGATGTGTTCATTGCTGAACATGGAAGTAAGACGTTGAGAAATTATGCAAAGAGGGGAAAGGGTGTTTCTTCTTTGTTGTTCATTCTCAAACTGTCACTACCAAGCCTTAAAAGGGCTTTACAGGTAGCAGGATGTAGTCCGGACAGTGGAATGCGTTGTCGTAGTTTAGAGCTTGACTGTGATATTTGCACCTTTCAGTCCGAAACATCAGACTTCAGCGTGGAATTTGTTAATACCAGATTAGCCTTCTCTCTTCAATCCCCTCTCCTTAGCCAGTCTCCTCTGTTGTAGCCTGTAGTCCACGGGGAGGCACAGACGGTTCTTGGCTTCACTGGTCCTAATGCTAGCAGTCAACTTTGGGCACTTACCTCTACAGCTCATGCGCTGCTCAGCATCTTGATCCCTAAAAGGGTATTTCATATGTCATGATACAGAAATTAAGGGGAAGTAAGAGAAGACCAAAGTGGAGAATAGTTTGCTCTTTGTTAGTTTGAACGCATCTGCAGCTAGACATTTGTAATTTTTTTTTAAATATCATAGAACCAGACAGCAATTTCTGGTATAATTTACACCAGCATATTCACTTATTCTTGCTTAAATCTTTCAGGTCCAGGTAACTCTGAGCACACATGATGTCGGGGGATTGTCACACAAAGATATCACGCTTGCCACTTTCATGGAGCAGATAGCCAACTAGAAAGCTGACCATATCATCCTTTGACCCTTACACCCGACATTATAGACTAGATTTGTTGTCTTAGATAACTAAAGCAAGAAACTAATTTTGTTAGTTCAATCATTTTTTTTTAAAAAAAGGCAATGCATAAATATTAATCATCGTCATCTATCCACCTGGTTCCTCTTGAAACATAGGGCCGGATCAAATGCCATCCATCTGTTACCATTATGTGCAGTCCTCTTGATTTCTGTCCATCAGACCTGACTGAACTGACGTCCTCCTCCAACATTCTTCATCAGTTGTTTCTCTGCATCAGCACTCATCTCTTTTCTGTGGGTTCCCATCCAGTGCATATTTGGTTATGCTGTCCAACTTCCTTCTGAGGGTGGGTCCTATCTATCTGCACTTTCTCTCCCCAGTTTCCTACTGCACTGGTTGTTATAAATATTACATTCAGTTAAAATGAAGGTTACTGCCAGATTTATAGACACTAAATTGAATAGTCTATTACATAAAGTATTCATAGAAGAAACGTATACTAGTCATGAGACATTAGTCTATTACATGAAGTATTCATAAAAGAAACGTATACTAGTCATGACACATTTGTTTAGGATCTGTGTCCCAGGTACAAAATATTGGAGTCATGTGTAGTGATCAATGGAAAGTTCCCTGAATGGTTGTGCATCATGTTACAGGGGGTGTGTGTATGAATTTTTCTTTATATGATCTATAATGTGCAATTGTCCGAATATTGCCAAAGGCTGACCTACTTCTGCTATTCCTCATTTGTGTTGTGCCTTAGCTACTGTGTGACAGGACATCAACACTTTGACCTTGAGAGTTAGCAGAAAGATGAAATTACGCTGGAAATATTTTCTGTAAATTGGGGGGTTGGGGAGGCATATTCGATGAGAGAAATTGTGCAGGTAAATTTGATTCTATTTCAGAAATGTTGGACACCGCAGGAACATTTCTTGACAATCTGGCGTCCAGGATTTGTCATGCCTTGGCATATTAGCATAATGCAGTCAAATGTCATTAACGCAGTAGAACAAAATGAATGATTAATTTATCATTTTTCTTTTGTTTGTTGAAATTGATGGGTATTCTCATAAACATCATTACTACTTTCATCATCATGTTCACAGTCAAGAGTATATATTGAGCTGGTATTCAATATTAACATCTAACGCTGGTTTATCATCTCCGACTTTTGCCATATACCACATCAACTCTCAGCTCCTGAAGCAACAATTCCGTTGCCTGGAAACTATACTGTTACAATTCCACAACACCTTTATAAGTATTCATCGATTTAAGTATGCTATTCATTAACCAGAACCGTTGGATGGACCGGAGATTCCATTTATAAATCAGGTCTAGCCAAATAACTAGATTTTGTTGCTGTGCTGTAACCAAAAACAGGGGGGTTTGGGGATAGTTTTGATTGGTTAAGACAAAGTAGTGTTATGTCTGCGGGAGATAAATGTCCTTTCATCTGGTTTAATGTGTGATTGACGCAGCCTTATTTGACAAAAGTCATGAGTTTCAATGTACCTATGCTGTTGAAGCACTTGGATGTAACTAGTTGTTTACCATAATATTGGTTGCTAAGGAAGCCAATTAAAACACTGTTACGGCAAATCACTTCTAAAAAATATATACTGCATGCAAATAAGAATGATGTACTGCTATAGGGTAACTTCAATATTAAAACATCACTCAAGTCAATTGCACAAACGAATTTGTCTCATATATTTATGCAAAGTTTTACTGTAATGTTTATTTTACTTATATACATTCAAATCTTGTAACTCATAATACTAGAGTTTATTTCACTACATGTTATATGTGTCAACATTCCACTCAGAGAGCTATGTTTTGTAGCAAGTTTTTGTTATACTTCTGCTCTGTATAACTAATGTCCATTGAGAGAACACAGATTATTTTGATGTTATCACTTCCATGTTCAGTATATGCATTTATATTTATTTGCATTGATTAATCTGATGTTTATTGTGATTAAGTATATTAAGAAAGGCTGCTGTCACAGATACTGCTGACTTTAACCCTTTTGCTGCCACACTTTTTTCAGTCAAGTCTGGCCCAGTGCCACTGCATTTTTTGGACATGATCAGTTTTACAAGGACTATCTCCTGTCGACCTATCCGTTAAATCACTAGAATTAGCTAACAAGTCCGAATCAGAGTCATTATGGACCTGGGTATCATCAGCTGCATCGCTCATTGTGAAGTGTTTGTTTCTGTATTGAAAAATCCAATAAAAACGTTATATTTCGTGAAATGGATGATTTTTATAACACCTTGCAAGAAGCGATGGAAAAAGTTGAAAAAAGAGACATCTTGGTCATCATTGGAGATTTCAATGCGAAAGTCGGAGAGGAAAGAGCCGAAGAGGAGAGAAGTGTTCGAGGACCTTTTGGTTTGGGACACAGAAATGAGCGAGGAGAAAGACTGGTTGAATTCTGCACGGAAAACAACCTCTCCATTGCCAACACCTTCTTCAAACAACATCCACGAAGACTGTACACGTGGACCTCCCCGGATGGCAACAGCAGAAACCAAATAGACTACATCCTAGTGCAACAAAGATGGAGATCAAATGTGCTGGCGACAAAAACACTGCCAGGAGCAGACTGCAATACGGACCACGAATTACTGTTTGCAGTTTTCCAAACAAGACTACGAAGGATCTACAAAGGTTGCCAGCCAATACGCTTCGATGTATCAGCAATACCTACTGAATACAACATCAAAGTAGAAAACAAATTTGAGGCGTTGCTTGCTATACAGGAAGAGATGACATCTGAGGAGTTGACATCGTACACAAGGGAGATTTTGATCTCGACAGCAAAAGAAATGATTCCAAAGATATTGCACAAGACACAGAGCTATATAACAGACGAAACACAGAAACTCATTGCAGAAAGGCAACAATTAAAACAAATGGAAAGTAAGGGGACCAACACAGCATATAAAAACTGCGCAAGAAAAGTTAGAAGAGAAATAAGAAAAGATAAAAGAAGATACATAGTAGAAACATGTAAGAATATAGAAAACCTACAACAACAAGGCAAAGAAAGAGATGCATTCAAAGCAATAAGAACACTGACAAGGGAATTCCGTCCGGTTCCACATGTCATAAATGACGAAGAGGATAACACACTAACAGAAACCAAAGACATGCTGAATAGATGGAGAGAGTACTGCAGAACCATGTATGGAGACAGCACAAAGCGCTCAGTTACAATCCTACCAAAGGATGAGAAAGAACCTGAACTAACATTGGAAGAAGTATGCTCTGCAATTAAAAGCCTGAAAAAGGGAAAGTCCCCAGGATGCGATGATATCCCAGCAGAGCTAATACAAGCAGGAGGAGAGGCATGTGCTCGAGTCTACCACAAGCTGTGTAAACAGATATGGCACAGTGCAGAGTGGCCAGAAGCATGGAAGAAATCAATTTATATTCCCCTCCCCAAAAAAGGCAACCTGAAGCTGTGCACGAACTACCGAACTATCGCACTGATCAGCCATGCAAGCAAGATACTCCTGCGAATCCTATTAAGAAGGATAGAGAAAAGGTTTGAATCTGAAATTCACGTAGTCCAGGCAGGTTTTAGGAAAGACAGAGGGACCCGGGACCACATATTCAATTTAAGGAATATCTATGAAAAATGTAGAGAGTTTAATGTAGACCTGTACACATGTTTCATTGATTACACTAAGGCCTTCGACACGGTAAAACATCAAAATCTGTGGAGAATCATGAAGGAAATGGGGTTTCCTCTGCATATAGTCCATCTCATTGAAACATTATACCAAGATCAACAAGCCGCTGTCCGAGTATCTGGGCAAACATCAGATTGGTTTGCAGTACAAAAGGGAGTCCGACAGGGATGTATACTCTCACCTTATCTGTACAAGATATATGCGGAATGTATAATGAGAAATGTGCGAGAAGATGAGAACATTGAAAGTTTCGACCCATTTACGATTGGGGGGTACGAGATTCCAGAGTTACGATATGCAGATGACACAGTGATACTATCAAGAAGTGCGGAAGGGCTAGAGCAGCTACTTTCAGCCGTTAATGGACATAGTAAAGATCAAAATCTGTTCATAAACATAAACAAAACAAAGATAATGACCACCGATAAAACACAATGTCAGCATACATTTACAGTGGGTGGTGAGGAAATAGATCAGGTTACACATTTTGAATATCTGGGCTCCAGAATCGACAAAAATGGTGACTGCTCGAAAGAAATCAGAAGAAGACTAGCTATGGCAATGCAGAGACTGAACAGCCTGAAGAAATTATGGCAGGGCACCAACAAAACGATAAAAGTAAAAGTCTTGAGAGCCTGTGTTTTTCCTGTGGCAGCTTATGGCTGTGAAGCATGGACGATTACCAAAACGTCTAGACAAAGAATCGAATCCTTCGAGTCAAAATGTTACAGAAAGATCCTCAGAATACCCTGGACAGAGAAAAGAACAAATGTAGACATTCGGCAAGAGCTGAGCATGGAGGAGAACTGGTTTATCAATTCCATTTTGGCTAGAAAATGCAAATACTTTGGTCACATCAAGAGACACAACGGTCTTGAGAGGACGGTGATGGAAGGTATGGTGCCAGGCAAAAGAGGAAGGGGTAGACCAAGAAGATGATGGCACCAAGATATCCAGGAATGCCTGAGTATGACAGTGGCGGAAGCTGGAGTTTTGGCAAGGGAACGAGTTTCTTTCAGACAGACTGTGATGGGAGCGACGTTCTACAAAGGACATGCTACATCATGATGATTTCGGACTGTCTGATTTTAAATAATTAAACCACATGTGTAGCCATTTTGTAGACCTCTCTAACTTATGGCGGTAACATTCAGGTAAAGTAAAACCGGTGTTGTGTAGTGAAAATCGCCATGAAAAAACCTCATGCCGCTTGTTGACAATAGTCGTCCGTGGCAGCGAAAGGGTTAATAAAAATGTTTGAGATGTGCTCGAACTGCTGGTTTCTATTGGCTGTCAGACAATCTATGATATTATTGTCACTGGTCTAGCTGCTGCTGAAGGAGCCTTGCCCTTTGACCTCAAACCATGTTGTGGTACCTGCATGTGTTTGTAATCGATGTTCTATATTTAGCTTTCCATTTGTCAGACTGAACTAGGGGAAGGAAGTATTTTCATAATATCAAGTGCTGGCAATTGAAGGAGACCATGGTCACTGGAATCTTCTTCGTTTGTGTTTAAGATATGTTGCACCAATTTTGAAACACCCTAGAGTGCATCATCCCACTAAGAGAAAGCTGATAAATACACTTGTTTAAATCATACATTGTGTTACCAATGTCAATCTTGGTCTTTACTAGAAACACAATAAGAGTAAGATCCAGGACTGTGTGAGAAGTATAGCTGGAAAGACAATCCATGACGGAATCCAGTTAGTGCCCATATTCACATGAAAAAATCAAAAGGTTTAATCATTTAGTCAGAATACATTATGACCAGCTTACAGCGAGAGCATATCATATGCAGGTCTCCGGTCCACTGGCAAGAGGCCAACCTCAACGTTGGTAGATCGAGGGCGTCTCTGGCACACTCAGGATGTTACACCTAATGACAGCACACGCCTCCCATATGATAACAAGAAATCTACACCTGACGTCGCTTGGCAGGAGCAATAGGACAAGAACAAGCACAGCATTTGACAAATGGACTTGGCCTTTCAGCCTGAAACTTGTCAAATATTTGTAATCGAATTAACTGTCCCTAGTTTTTGGTTCTGACCTGGTAAGCCAGCTAATAGTTTCAAGTGAAAGTTGTCCTTCTCATAAATAAATGATTACCTATGACTTCAAGGATGTATCTAGCTGGACAGTTCTGGTTTTAGTGTACCAAAAGCTCTCCCCTTCTCCTGTTAGTTGTGACAGTCATGCATGAGACGATCAGGGATCTGGAATTATTCTGTCCTAGGCTATGTTCCCTTCGGAACATTTAGTTGTGACAGTCATGCCATGAGAAGATCAGGGGGGCTGGCATTCATTGTCTAGGCTATGTTCCCTTGTGAACATTTAGTTGTGATTGTGATCACTTACTGAATTCAACTTCCGGATATGACAGCTTTTGTGAATATTCAATGTTCACAATTGATTGGAAATGGAGATGCTACTTACATGATGTCAGGGTAAAGGGAGGTGTAGATGGAGGCTCAGACCACCACCTGCACTTAGCAACTAGGGCAATATAATTAGGGATTTCAAAGACAGGACAGTTCAAACAATCTACAGAGAAAACCTCCAACATAAAGACACAATGACTAAATTTAAAAAAACTGGGAAAATAGATCTGAAATACATGCATGAGAGTGTAGACATCTGCCTGCCACTCTGGAGTTTCTTATCTAATTCTGTTGAGGCAGTTATTGGGAAGGACTTTGCGAGTGTGTAGTGTGGTTGTGGTGGGATGCTTCACACAGAAAGTATATTAAAAGTCAAATTGTGCTCCAAACTGAACACCCATTTTCTGTGCTTATTTTTCATGTGACTGAAGCATTGTGAAAGTGTTCGTACAAATTTGTGAATCAGCTACTAAGCATGTAGTAAATTGTAACTGCGGAGTGTTGTGCATGAGGCTAGCAATGTTGACTAACATGATTTCTCTTTTTGCTCCAAGTGAAGAATATGGTCACTACGATAGCTGGTCCCTTTACGTGAAACATGTATCCAAGCATTTGATGTACCAGTTTAAAAAGGCAGCCCACCAATATTCACTAGATTGTCCAGAACCAGCTCATGGCTATGCAGGATGCCTGACTCAATAGCAAAGCAAAAGAAATCCAGCGAAATGCACATGACTTGATGTGGTTTACAATGCCCGCAGAGCTTTCTACGGTCACCCGTCCTATCACTTATGTTCTGTCCTTAAGTTAATGCTGATGGTAGGCCACTACTGACAGACAAGATCCATATTCTGGAGCGCTGGGCAGAGCCCTACAGTGTTATCCTAAACTGTCCGTCCACGACAAGCGAACTAGTCACAACACACGATCTTCTAGTTACTATTAACAACAGACGCGATAGTCTGCCCGGTACAGATGAGGTAGAGAAATCAATCAGCCTAATGTCGGACGGCAGAGACCTGGGAAAAAGCGAGCTGCACGAAAGGACAGAATGCAAGACGGCCCAATCACCATCTCTGTCCGTCCACTTATGACAAAGTTTGTCGCCATATATTCGGGACTAATACAGTCATATACGATCACACCTGTCTACACAACGGGGAAATGATACCATCAAACAGACTACAGACGTTTCATCAAATCATCTCATTCATGAATAATGTTATTATGTGTACCTAGTAGGTACATTTAATACTGGCGTGAGTATGGAAACAAAAACATAATCGGGTATGATATGAGTTGTGTCTGTTGATATGACGAAGGCCGACTCCCCCTAAACGCGAGATGCGCACAGAGCTGCCGTAATGGAGACTGATGTTCTATTTCTAAGATTCGACTTCACTGCATTTCGGGCACACCCATAGGTGCTCATTGTCTCTCAGCATATGGCAAAGGATGTGACAATGATGGTTTCTACAGCTCGTTGATTGTACACGCTCCTGCTCCGTCCTTTTTTTGCGCCCCAGTCCGTTCGGACCTCGTTCTATATAAAACAATCTGCAGTCTGTGAATTGCTGATTAATCTATTGCAGTGTCATCTTGTAACAGGCGGCCATTGATAAACCTCAAACTGTCACTCCTATCCATATCTAGTATGCCTGTAATTGGTGCATGTGAAGCCAGGATGGCAGCTCTTTCGTTGCCCTGAACTCCAGAATGAACAGCCAGGTCAGTAGATCTAGGCCAGCCGGTTCAGGTTTGATGCCTCCACCGCTGATAGTGATATCCACTCATGCCGTAGCCAGCCCTTCAGTACCTTCCGAAACAATTATTGGGAATCTGAAACGATGGATCGCCGGAGTTAAATAGGCCTCAGATAATCATCTCATATCAGCAGTCAGTGAACCATTGAATTGATGATTGATCATTGGGGTTCCATCTCCTTTCTCGTAATCGTACTCGGTACTGTGCTGTTAACTGACGTTTGCTGTTCTGTGTGAACCGCTCCGATCGGGGACGATAATCCGTCTCACTCTAGCTGACAAGACCCAACTATTTGATAGATGTATCATTTCGTAACACCGCACCATCACTATATATGATGGTATCACTATACTATCACGTATCAGCTACGTTCTGGGAAGTACATGTCACACGATGATGATGATCTGTTGCTACAATACAATGTGTTCAAGATGGCGGCGTCGGTAGCAACCCCGGCTAAGCTAGCGCTTTCGAAGGAGCAAATAGTCTCTGCCTATAATGAGCTGAGACAACAGCAGAGAATACTGGCTTCAAGAATATCAGAAATTGAAATGGACATGAAAGAGCATGAGTATGAGCTCTTAACCTCTCAGATACGCCGTATTTTCGCATACCTAACTTTACTTTAAGTTTATTTGGAAGGGTTTTCTCTTTGGTTAGAATATATTTAATATGATATCTGGACTATGTACATTTGTAACAAAATTTAAATTATTGACTTCTATTATTTATTATAATTATCTGATTACTACCATGGGATATGGATAGATGAGATTGATCAATTTCTCAGCATCCAGATATATCATTATTGTCTTCTTTGCGTTCTGTGTCCCAGGTATGTTTCTTCCTAACTGTTACTACTAACTATGCATCATCAGAATTACATCGCCATCTGTTGTAGTAGGAGGGCCAAGTTGGTAGTCCTGCTGGCTGTAACGCTTGTTATAGAATTGAAAAACGAACTAGTCTACATAATTCTTCTGTCCTGTAAATGTTTTATTCTTAACAAATCCGCTCCCCCAATAACCCGACTGACCCTAGCAGTGTAATTAAACATGGCAAAGACTGCTGTGATGATGTGTTGTGTTGTTGTCTCCAGTCTTGTGATGGAGGTGTTGAAAGCTGTGGACCCCAACCGCAAGTGTTACAGAATGATTGGTGGCATCCTTGTGGAAAGGCATGTGGGTGTTGTTCTACCTGGCCTCATCAGCAACAGAGAAAAGGTAACAAGAACAAGGTTGAGCTGTGTTCTGTCTTCTTTGTTTTGTAGAAAGATATTGCTGTCCTGTTAACTATCAGAGATCACTGTTTATTATATTAGCTCAAGGTGGACAAAACTAATCAGATGTTGTTAACTGTCAGTTAGCTCATCCTGAATTCATGTGTTCATGTCACACTGATCAGGTGTGGAAAGAGGGACTTACAGTCACGCTACGAAGAAGTGAAGTTTGTGGAAAAATGTATAGATAGATCAGCCACTACCTCAAAAACAGAACAGCCAGAGTTCAAGTACAAGGGCAGATGAGCAAAAAGGTGACACTTGAGCAGGAAGTACCCCAGGGAGGAGTACTGTCACCCACACTCTTCCTGGTGTATATAAATAACATCGCAGAGAATATACCAAGAAGAGTCCATAGCTCTATGTTTGCAGACGATCTGGCTATGTGGACCTCTGAAAAGAATCTCACCATAGCAAGTAATCAGATGCAACAGGCTCTAACATCGCTGGAGGAGTGGGTGAACTCATGGCTGGTCAAAATAAGTGAGGAAAAAACAACATGTACGATATTCTCGCTTTCAAACAAACACCAAAATAAGTCTTAAGGGCAAATATCTGCGGCCAAACGACAACCCAAACTACCTGGGAGTCACATTTGATCGGCGCATGACATGGAAAAGTCAGATCGAGAGAAACCGAATGAGAGCCAGAGAAAGATTGGCAATCATGAGGAAACTTGCTGGCACAAACTGGGGAGTAGACGAAAGTATACTAAAGAAACTGTACACCAGAAGAGTGAGACCAGTTCTCGAGTATGGCATTGCAGCATGGACAACAGCAGCAAAGGCAAACTTTGATAAAATTAGCAAACTCCAAAACCAAGCCATGAGAGTTTAAACAGGAAGCATGAAGTCAACGCCAATTGTAGAGCTGGAAAAGATTACAAATCTGTAATCCATGACCGACAGAAGAGACAACAAAGCCCAGCAGCAAGCAGAAAAACTCAGAAGACTGACTGACCATCCAATGCATAAGAGACTAAATAATTTTGGAAATGGGAAACTAAAGCGGAGAAACTTTGCAGAAATAGCCAAAGCAAAGATGCACAAAGACCCCATAAACGCACTAACAACACCAAAGCCCATCCCTACTGTACGAAAACCTACCTGGAGGCAGCATATATTTCCAGAGGTGGTAGAAAATATACCAGGTATTGGAAACAAAAACTGCCAGACTGAAAAAGAAAGGAGAGATACTACCCTAAGCTTTATATCGAAAAACTACCCAAGCATGGACTGGACCCATGCATACACCGACGGTTCTGTAACAGACACTACACAGAACGGAAGGGCAGGAGCATTCCTGAACCTACCAAATGGCAGAAAAATAACACTGTCATTCGCTACTGGTAAGTACACAAGCAATTTCAGAGCGGAGGCAGAGGCACTGAGGGCGGCAGTGGAAGAAATGGTGACACATAAAGAAAATGAAAGCCATATAGTCCTGCTTACAGATGCTCTGGCCGTAGTCACAGCACTAAAAAGCCAGAAAAACACTGAGCTTAATGACTTAAGAGCAGCACTCTGTCAACTATGCCAGCAGTCCGCACCAGAAAGGGTAGTGGTACAGTGGGTCCCATCACACTGCAACATCCAAGGCAACGAGGAGGCAGACAGACTGGCAAAAGAAGGTGCAAGACTACCACAAACAGATACCAGTATGACGTACGAAGAGTCAAAACGGCTTATCAAAGCCAGATACATGACCAAATGGGAAACTGAACATACCGGCTACACCAAAAACGATGCCTATTACCAGTTGAATAGAAGAGAGCAGGTCGTGGTCTTCAGACTTCGCACTGGCCACAATAGACTGAGGTACCACCTATTCAACAAATTGAAGATAGGTGGCACCGACGAATGCCCGTGCGGTACCGGGAAAATGACCGCTGAGCATCTGCTGCAGAACTGCCCGACATACGAGGATAAGAGAGAGCAGATGTGGCCATCACCAGTGGAACCACAAGACAAGCTCTATGGCAGTGTCGACAGCCTCAGGATGACCGCCGCTTTTTTCGAAAAAATAATGGTTACTGTCTGACTGCGTACGATGAAGAAGTATTGTTGTTGACATCAAGTAAAGTATGCATTTAGTGGAATATTTTTATTCTTTGCGTTCGCCTTCATTTCTCTATTCGCCAGCGCATGAGCTGCAGCGGTCAGTGACCCATAGCTGACTGCTAGCGTCAGGGCCAGCAAACCAGAGCTGCCAAGACCCTTCTACACCTCCATGCGGTGATCCTGGATAATAGGCTGCAACAAAGCAGACTGGCTAAGGAGAAGGGATCGAAGAGGGAATGCTAACCTGGTACTAAACAAATGCTTGCTCAAGTCGGATGTGTTGGAACGAAAGGTGCAAATATCAGTCAAGCTGTAAAGTACGACACAACGCATTGCGATCTCTGGACTACATTCTGCTACTTAGGCCCGTGTCAGGGTTTGGCAGCGGGAGATTGAGAACGAATGAAGCCAAGCCATTTCTCTATTCTCCGAGGCGGTGTGCGTTGCACTATGTTTTTATTTTGCACCCATCGGCCCAGTGCATCCGACTTCGGCATTCATTTTAAGTAAGGGTCTGCTTCCTCTTGCATTTTCTAAGGGTTTGCTTCCCTGGGGTAACAGCTGGTGCTGTGATTGGGGAGCGAACCTAGCACCTCTGGGTTGTGAGCCGTGTCACTTAACCAATAGAAAACGTTGTCCCCATTTAGTGGAATATGCTTTGTACATTGTTACCTGTGCAGGTAACATAATAACAAATTACTGTAGTGCTATTTTTGAAACAAGTAGATAGTAAAGTTATCCAAAGAAAAGCAATTATTGTTATTTTGTTAGAATGTTGCAATTATTGTGAGACATCAGATTTCAACAATTCTATCATCATTTCTTCTTCTTAGATGAAAGAATATAAGGATTCACTTGATAATAGTTTGGGATGTAAAGGAAAAGAAGTCCATCATTTTAGGGAAACGTATGGCATTCAATTCAGAGCAGACGACAGTTCAGGCGGAAGGAAAGAGGAAAGAGCAGGAAAAACAAGTGAGAGGCAGCCAAACATTTTAGCCAGTGTTTGACAGCCTTATCCAGGCAAACATTTTAGCCAGTGTTTAACAATCTTATCCAGGTAAACATTTTAGCCAGTGTTTAACAATCTTATCCAGGCAAACATTTTAGCCAATGTTTAACAATCTTATCTAGGCAAACATTTTAACTAGTGTTTAACAATCTTATCTAGGCAAACATTTTAACTAGTGTTTAACAATCCTATCCAGGAAAACATTTTAACTGGTTTCTTATCAGTTTGTCACAGATGTTAATAGTATTTAATCTGCATACATCAGCATCATGTGCCACGCTCTTGGATTTCCACAACTTGCTCCCAGTGTGCTGTTTATCATTTCTGTCGCTGCCTGCCTTCCATGCTGTGAAAACCGTTTACCATTTTCTCTTTTTGTCATGCGACAAATTGTTCTTCTTTGTGTTCAGGATCTTTTGCCATGCTATATCTGCAGGCTAGTCGCCATGATGTAGTCTTCATCAGGTTGTAGCATCTACACTACAGCTTTGGATTCAGCTCTGCGCCTTCTGGCATCTCATTTCACTATTGAGTGGGCATTTCTGACTTTCCCATATATTTTGTCCCTTCTGAAAACTTAAATGCTGCTCTCCTCATTACACAACAGATTTATTTGTTCTGTTTATGTCATGAAAGGTTACTAAAGAGCCTTGTGCATGTGACTACCAACCTCTAAGACTAAGTCGACCTGTACTTCAACAAGGGGCAAATGCAACTGTGCAGGTCCCAGCTCTGGTATGAGCTGGATGTAGCCGGGAGGAGGGTTTCCTGCTTAGCGGACTAGGTTTGAGTAGCTTATTACTTCATTGCATTGGGAAACATGCAGTAGAGAGTGGTTAACCAATGTGTGAGTCCATCTTAATAGACTCAAACACTAAAGCAAAGTATACCGGCAGCCTGTTAGGCTCCATCTATGCTACTCTAGACAAACCACCTAACCATGGCCGGAGTTATGTCATGTCATACAGTTAGTCGCCTCTTACAACATGCTCTTTGTGGGGCCGTAGTGATATTCTTGTCTTTGTCATAGCACACAGACCTTGGCTAGCAACCTCATCATGTAAAATCATTGCTATTAACAGTGCCACTGCAAATGCTGAGATACAGACTTCCTGTAAAGTGGCCAACTGTAATAGCTGCTCTATGCTCCACATGGAACGATAAGATAAATCAATGCGTGCAATAAGCTGTCTTGTTGCATGGGTTTCCCTCAGCACATCCCCGTTGCTCTTCTATGCTGTCCATAAGATTCTTAACACTCTTCTGTAAGAGCCAATCTCTGTTGCTTCCAGTGATCTTCTTGTTTGCTTCGTGATTGTCCAGGACTCGCGTGTATGTAGAAGTTGAATTGCCTACGTCATCTTTCTTGTTCTCATGAATGTGGCCTACACTCAACAGATCTTGGTAAGAAGATAAGAACTTAGAGTATTTCCATGTTGTCCTACTAATATTATCTGTTTACCCTATCAGGCTGTTTGGGATGAAGTGTTGGTACATTTGTTGCACTATTTATTCATGTCCTTTCCACCCCATATTTTGGAGCATAGGTCCAATAACATATTTGGTTAACCCTATAATAATAATGTTCGCTTGGGCGTCACAGGCCCGCTGCGACGATCGGCCACTACCAAGTCCAACTACTGAGGGTTGTTCATGCGTAGTGTGTTGACCAAGCAAACTTCACAAAATGATACAAACACCGGAGAAAGTCGAGAGCACAGCCAGTCAGGTGTGGCTATCTTACTTTTCCCCTAAGCAGCTGGTAAGGAGAAGTTATTTCAGTCATTTGTTGGAGCATAGTCTAACAACATATTTGGTTTACCCTAACCAGCTGATAAGAAGGCCTGATTCATCATTTATTGTAGCATAGTCTAACAACATATTTGGTTTACCCTGACCAACTGCGCAGGAGGCCTGATTCATCATTTATTGGAGCATAGTCTAACAACATATTTGGTTTACCCTAACCGGCTGATAAGAAGGCCTGATTCATCATTTGTTGGAGCATAGTCTAACAACATATTTGGTTTACCCTAACCAGCTGATAAGAAGGCCTGATTCATCATTTATTGGAGCATAGTCTAACAACATATTTGGTTTACCCTGACCAACTGGACAGGAGGCCTGATTCATCATTTGTTGGAGCACAGTCTAACAACATATTTGGTTTACCCTGACCAACCGGACAGGAGGCCTTTATTCCAATCATTGCAGTGCTGTTTCATAGCAATGGTTTTTACATGACATTGCCAACCCAATGCACAACCTTCTCTTCTTGCCTCTTATGACATGCTGGGTAGGAAACAGTGGTCCTATTCTGTTTTACTGGGAACTACTCAGAACATTTAACTCTGTCTCAGTTTTTATCTGGGGTGGGCTGTTCCTTTCCTTCCCTAAAAGTGAACCAGGTACCCCATTTACAGTTAGGTTGACTGGACACGACTCACAACCCGAAGGTGATGAATTCGCTCACCAATCACAGCCCCGGTCGTTACCCCAGGGAAGAAACCCTTAGAAAATACAGGAGGAAGCAGTCCCTTACATAAAATGTATTCTGAAGTCGGATGCACTGGGCCGACTGGTGCAAAATAAAATCATAGTGCAATGCACACCTCCTTGGGGAAAAGAGAAATAAGCAAACGTAAAGAAAAATACTGGAGAGTACTGATAATGGGAGTGGAACCCAGCACAGTTGTCTTGAGAAGCCAGCAGTCTACCACTCAACCTTTTCAAGTACACACCATTTTATTTCCCAGAAAATTGTCATTACCAGGGCCCGATAGAGGAGCAATGAATAGTAACACCTTACCGTTGCCAGGAATGTCGTAAGAGTGGCTATGGAGGGTTAGGTGATAGTTTCGTGTAGAATAAACTACAAGAAAAATAACACAAGACTCTACACACCTTGGTAGAAGAGGAGTCAGTGAGTAACTTATTGGCTATATTAGTTGTGTGACATTGTTATAGACACACCGAGTTATGACTAAAGGTTTATTCAGCATAAAAGATCCATTATTGTGTACAGTGTTTATGTGGTGAAGTAATCACTTGAAGTGCATGTACTGCACATATGTCCCTGAGCTTGAAAGCCTGTGTGGATGTGGTACGTCAAGTGTCACAGCAGCTGACATTGCTCATCGTGATATATATAAAGCAGGGACCCCAAACACATGGCCCGACCCGTGACTGGCGTCAACAGTTGCATAAGTGCAGAACAAATATTAGACTATATGATGCTTTTTACAACTAATTTTTGTAATTTGGTGGGGTACGTGGATCATCAATCTTGTCCTATATTAATAAACTTGTCCTTATGTAACCCTATATCAATAAACGTGTCCTGATGTGACCCTATATCAATAAACTTGTCCTGATGTGACCCTATATCAATAAACTTGTCCTGATGTGACCCTATATCAATAAACTTGTCCTGATGTGACCCTATATCAATAAACTTGTCCTGATGTGACCATATATCAATAAACTTGTCCTGATGTGACCATATATCAATAAACTTGTCCTGATGTGACCCTATATCAATAAACTTGTCCTGATGTGGCCCTATATCAATAAACTTGTCCTGATGTGGCCCTATATCAATAAACTTGTCCTGATGTGGCCCTATATCAATAAACTTGTCCTGATGTGACCATATATCAATAAACTTGTCCTGATGTGACCCTATATCAATAAACTTGTCCTGATGTGACCATATATCAATAAACTTGTCCTGATGTGACCCTATATCAATAAACTTGTCCTGATGTGACCCTATATCAATAAACTTGTCCTGATGTGACCCTATATCAATAAACTTGTCCTGATGTGACCCTATATCAATAAACTTGTCCTGATGTGACCCTATATCAATAAACTTGTCCTGATGTGACCCTATATCAATAAACTTGTCCTGATGTGACCATATATCAATAAACTTGTCCTGATGTGACCATATATCAATAAACTTGTCCTGATGTGACCCTATATCAATAAACTTGTCCTGATGTGACCATATATCAATAAACTTGTCCTGATGTGACCCTATATCAATAAACTTGTCCTGATGTGGTCCTATATCAATAAACTTGTCCTGATGTGACCATATATCAATAAACTTGTCCTGATGTGACCCTATATCAATAAACTTGTCCTGATGTGACCATATATCAATAACCTTGTCCTGATGTGGTCCTATATCAATAAACTTGTCCTGATGTGACCATATATCAATAAACTTGTCCTGATGTGACCCTATATCAATAAACTTGTCCTGATGTGACCATATATCAATAAACTTGTCCTGATGTGACCATATATCAATAAACTTGTCCTGATGTGACCCTATATCAATAAACTTGTCCTGATGTGACCATATATCAATAAACTTGTCCTGATGTGACCCTATATCAATAAACTTGTCCTGATGTGACCATATATCAATAAACTTGTCCTGATGTGACCATATATCAATAAACTTGTCCTGATGTGACCCTATATCAATAAACTTGTCCTGATGTGACCATATATCAATAAACTTGTCCTGATGTGACCCTATATCAATAAACTTGTCCTGATGTGACCATATATCAATAAACTTGTCCTGATGTGACCCTATATCAATAAACTTGTCCTGATGTGACCATATATCAATAAACTTGTCCTGATGTGACCATATATCAATAACCTTGTCCTGATGTGACCCTATATCAATAAACTTGTCCTGATGTGACCATATATCAATAAACTTGTCCTGATGTGACCATATATCAATAAACTTGTCCTGATGTGACCCTATATCAATAAACTTGTCCTGATGTGACCATATATCAATAAACTTGTCCTGATGTGACCCTATATCAATAAACTTGTCCTGATGTGACCATATATCAATAAACTTGTCCTGATGTGACCATATATCAATAAACTTGTCCTGATGTGACCCTATATCAATAACCTTGTCCTGATGTGACCATATATCAATAAACTTGTCCTGATGTGACCCTATATCAATAACCTTGTCCTGATGTGACCCTATATCAATAAACTTGTCCTGATGTGACCCTATATCAATAAACTTGTCCTGATGTGACCATATATCAATAAACTTGTCCTGATGTGGTCCTATATCAATAAACTTGTCCTGATGTGACCCTATATCAATAAACTTGTCCTGATGTGACCCTATATCAATAACCTTGTCCTGATGTGACCCTATATCAATAAACTTGTCCTGATGTGACCATATATCAATAAACTTGTCCTGATGTGACCCTATATCAATAAACTTGTCCTGATGTGACCATATATCAATAAACTTGTCCTGATGTGACCCTATATCAATAAACTTGTCCTGATGTGACCCTATATCAATAACCTTGTCCTGATGTGACCCTATATCAATAAACTTGTCCTGATGTGACCATATATCAATAAACTTGTCCTGATGTGACCCTATATCAATAAACTTGTCCTGATGTGACCCTATATCAATAAACTTGTCCTGATGTGACCCTATATCAATAACCTTGTCCTGATGTGACCCTATATCAATAAACTTGTCCTGATGTGACCCTATATCAATAAACTTGTCCTGATGTGACCCTATATCAATAACCTTGTCCTGATGTGACCCTATATCAATAACCTTGTCCTGATGTGACCCTATATCAATAAACTTGTCCTGATGTGACCCTATATCAATAAACTTGTCCTGATGTGACCCTATATCAATAACCTTGTCCTGATGTGACCCTATATCAATAAACTTGTCCTGATGTGACCCTATATCAATAAACTTGTCCTGATGTGACCATATATCAATAACCTTGTCCTGATGTGACCCTATATCAATAACCTTGTCCTGATGTGACCCTATATCAATAAACTTGTCCTGATGTGACCATATATCAATAAACTTGTCCTGATGTGACCCTATATCAATAAACTTGTCCTGATGTGACCATATATCAATAAACTTGTCCTGATGTGACCATATATCAATAAACTTGTCCTGATGTGACCATATATCAATAAACTTGTCCTGATGTGACCATATATCAATAAACTTGTCCTGATGTGACCATATATCAATAAACTTGTCCTGATGTGACCATATATCAATAAACTTGTCCTGATGTGACCATATATCAATAAACTTGTCCTGATGTGACCATATATCAATAAACTTGTCCTGATGTGACCATATATCAATAAACTTGTCCTGATGTGACCCTATATCAATAAACTTGTCCTGATGTTGCCCCATATCAATAAACTGGTCCTGATGTGGCCCTATAACAATATACTTGTCCTAATGTGACGCTGTATAAATAAACTTGTCCTTATTTGGTCCTTGAATCAACAAGCATGTCTTTATTTGACCATTAAACTTGTTCGCATGAATCTCTCATGATGGTTCAAGTCTGAGGCCTCTAATAACATGTTTCAGCATGTTTGAACGCTGCGTTTTGATTTCTTGTACAATGTATAATAAAACGTGTATGCGTGTTATGGCTTGAATTGATATGGAACATCACCGAGAGATCATAGTTATAAAGCAAAGCTGAATGTTACAACAAAAATGTTATTAATTTGTTATGTATATTATGGTATTACATTACTGCTTTCTTCATGAGCTTCATATTCAAACTGTTAAAAAAATGTATTTGATAATTTTTGAATCTGTAGACTACACTTGTTTATAGAAGAGAAAAAATATATTTTATAATTATTGCAAACTGTGGATTACACTTGTTTGTTTATAGAAGAGAAAAACAATATTTTATAATTATTGAAACCCGTGGACTGCACTCGTTTATAGCAGAGAAATAAGTGAATGTTTTCTAATCTCTATTTGATGCCAGTAATGTTGTTGTTCTCATGGTGCCTTCCATGATTTGGATACAATGAATTTTGTCATGCTATCTGTGTTAGTTTTATTAACAAGAAATGTTCGCAGTTTTATTAACAAGAAATGTTTGCAGGTACCGTACACAAAATGGCACCATTTATTTATTATAATGAGAGGTAAAGTTGTTAGAATTATCATATTTGAACAAGATGTGTAAATGACATCTTTTATCTTTTGGTAGATCAATTTATTTCTGATGGTTTTTATAAATAAAATGATGCATCATCATCAGACACCAGTATGTTTGTGTGAGTTTTGTTCTTAAACTCTCTAGCTGGTTGGTTAGATGTCAAATTCAGATTAGAAGATTGCTCCACTGATACAGGTAAGACATCTTATATTGTACAAGATACATTTACTGAGGTTATCTAAACACTAATTATTTGATTTGTAGCCAAACTCAGACCCATGTTCATCAATTAAAGTGACAATAGAATATTGAAATACTGTATTTCATGAGGAACAAGGATTGTTTATGTCATATTGTGAACTCCTTTGCTGATCTCACCTCCACAAGTGTTACAATCAAGCATGCAAACATCTCACTACGTAAGAAATATCCCAAAGCAAGTCTGATCTTGGTGATTACCTAATAGAATTTGTCTGTTTTCTTGATCTCAATATTTGTGACATTTCTGGTTGTCCGTGAATTCACTTGAGTGAAAGACAAATATGGACAGATTATCAACGGCAAAGAGAAACATCAAAACAGATAGTCAAAATGTTTTAAAGAAACCCTGAACAGAAATCCACCAATGTCGAAGACTGACATAGAACATCGACATGTACATATAGATCAACCAATAAAATAAGAGGTCATGCGAGCACTCAAACTACTGATGAGTGGGATGGCCTGGGCTAGTGGTTAAGTGGCACGGCGGTTCACAACTGGAAGGTGATGGGTTCGCTCCCCAATAACAGCACCGGCCGTTACCTCAGGAAAATAAACCCTTAGAAAATGCAGGAGGAAGCAGACCCTTACATAACATGCATGCTTGGCTTCGTTCATTCTCAATCTCCCGCTACCAAACCCTGAAAGGGCTTAAGTAGCAGAATGTAGTTCAGAGAACGAAATGCATTGTGTCATAGTTTACAGCTTGGCTGCAATATTTGCACCTTTCAGTCCAACCACATCCGACTTCAGCAATCATTTTTTTGAGTACCGGGTTAGCATTCCCTCTTCGATCCCTTCTCCTTAGCCAGTCTGCCCTGCTGCAGCCTGTTATCCAGGATCACCGCGTGGAGGTGTAGAAGGGTCTTGGCAGCTTTGGTTCACTGGCCCGGACACTAGCACTCAGCTATGGGTCGCTGACCACTGCAGATCATGCGCTGCTTCGCATCTTCTAACATGCACGCTGAAGTCTAATGCACTGGGCCTGCAGACGCACAGTAAAAACATAGTGCAACACACACCGACTTGGGGAATAGAGAAATGAGGCGAATGCAACAAAAGAACAACTATTGATGAATGGGAAAGCAGCAGGACCAGATGGAATCCTCCCAGAAACCATAAAGGACATTCCCAAAAGAGGGACAACTAATAGAGTTACAGAAGAAAGGAAATCTGGCTTCAAACAGTACCTGATGGGGAATAACTCTCCTGACAGTGAGCGGTCCTGGCCAGAAAAATTCTTGATTGTACAAAAGTGATTTAGATGGAACACAGAGAGAAGAGCAGACAGAATTCTGAGCAGGAAGATCTTTCATAGCTCAATTCAGAATTATGATAGAGTAATCAAGGAAGTGGCAGACATTTCTCAATATGTGAACTTTACAGATATTTAAAAAACATTTTATATTATAGACCGAACATCAATTTGGAAATTACTCTATGGTATGCCAGATCAATTTATTACAATTATATCAGATTTCTTAGACTGCCAGAACCATTTATAATTCAAATAGGGATCAGACAAGAATGTCTACTATCTCCAACAGATGGGGACCAGCCAAGAATGTCTACTATCTCCAACAGATGGGGACCAGCCAAGAATGTCTACTATCTCCAACAGATGGGGACCAGCCAAGGATGTCTACTATCTCCAACAGATGGGGACCAGCCATGGATGTCTACTATCTCCAACAGATGGGGACCAGCCAAGGATGTCTACTATCTCCAACAGATGGGGACCAGCCAAGAATGTCTACTATCTCCAACAGATGGGGACCAGCCAAGGATGTCTACTATCTCCAACAGATGGGGACCAGCCAAGAATGTCTACTATCTCCAACAGATGGGGACCAGCCAAGAATGTCTACTATCTCCAACAGATGGGGACCAGCCAAGAATGTCTACTATCTCCAACAGATGGGTACCAGCCAAGGATGTCTACTATCTCCAACAGATGGGGACCAGCCACGAATGTCTACTATCTCCAACAGATGGGGACCAGCCAAGAATGTCTACTATCTCCAACAGATGGGGACCAGCCAAGGATGTCTACTATCTCCAACAGATGGGGACCAGCCAAGAATGTCTACTATCTCCAACAGATGGGGACCAGCCAAGGATGTCTACTATCTCCAACAGATGGGGACCCGCCAAGGATGTCTACTATCTCCAACAATCTTTCTCATAGTGTACTACTTCGTTCGTTCTCAATCTCCCACTACCAGGCCCTGAACGTTCTCAATCTCCTGCTACCAAGCCCTGAACGTTCTCAATCTCCCACTACCAGGCCCTGAACGTTCTCAATCTCCTGCTACCAAGCCCTGAACGTTCTCAATATTCCACTACCAAGCCCTGAACGTTCTAAATCTCCTGCTACCAAGATCTGAAAATTACTTTGCAAGCAGCATGGGATGTAATTCGGAGAACGGAATGCGTTGTGTTGTAGTTTACAGCTTGACTGCGATATTTGCACCTTTTGGTCCCAACACATTTGACTTCATCAGGCATCTTTGGTTACTGGGTTAGTCTTCCCTCTGCGCTCCCTTCTCCTTATCCAGTCTGCTCTGTTGCGGCCTGTTATCCAGGATAACCGCGTGGAGGTGGGGAAGGGTCTTGGCAGCTCTGGTTCGCTGGTCCTGACGCTAGCTGTCAGCTATGAGTCGCTGACTGCTGCGGTTCAGCATCTTGATCCCTTCTTATGGTCATACTGGGCGATGCTGCAAACAACAGATGGCAGGAAATAGAAATACAATGGACATTTGATATGCGTCTGGAACACCTTGATTTTGCTGATGATATATGTATGATGTCACATATTCATGAAAACAAGACCTACAAAGATATACATACTAACATATGAAGCAGCAAAGGTGCAATTGCAGATTACTATCAACAAAACAAAGGAAATGAAAATAAATAATAAACAGAGAGAGCCCATAAAGGCTAATGGCCAGGTAAATGGAGAAGTGCAATGTTTGACCTGCCAGGAAAATCACATTGGCTAAGATGAAGGAACAAACCAAGATGTTAATGCTAGGATTAACAAGGCTATATTTGCTTCCAATTATTATCAATTAATATGGAACTCTGCAGCATTATCCATGGAAAATAAGATGAGATGAGGCTGTTTAACACAAATGTAGGGAAGGTAGTCAAGCATAGCACAACCACCTGGAGGACACCGGTCTACCTTCATCAGCACACTCGGAATTTGAGGACAGCTACGACAACCTGCCACTTAACATCCTTTTTAGGGCGCACAAAAGAGCAATCCTACTCATTGTGGGCATTCAACAACTACACAAATGTCAAGTCTGTCCTGCTATATGGCTCTGAGACTTGGCATGTGACTAGGGTATCACATCCAGGCTGCAGACTTTCATCAATGTCAAGTCTGTCCTGCTATATGGCTCTGAGACTTGGCATGTGACTAGGGTATCACATCCAGGCTGCAGACTTTCATCAATGTCAAGTCTGTCCTGCTATATGGCTCTGAGACTTGGCATGTGACTAGGGTATCACATCCAGGCTGCAGACTTTCATCAACAAGTGTATTTCTTGGATACTTCACACTTAAATGGAAAGAGGTAATGGCAAACAAGGGCATGTGAGACAGCCCACAGCAACAATCAGTACAACAGGAAATTTGGAAGAGAAAGTCAAGATACATATAGGACACACCCCCAGAAGGAAGTAGGACAGTATAACTAGACATGTGCAGATATTGGAATCCACAGGGAAAGAGATGAGTGGGGAGGTTGAGAAACACCTGATGAAGAATGGTAGAAAAGGAAGTCAGTTCAGTCAGAATTCATGGGTGGAACTCAAGAGGACAGCACAGAATGGGAACAGATGGAGAGGTGGTTTGTTAAGAGCAGCTATAATAGTTGTCCATCACAAGTGATGAAGACCACTCTCTTTGTTCAGCCGTGTGGACAGTCGTATCTTTTGCTGTGTCCATCCATCACAAGTGATGAAGACCACTCTCTTTGTTCAGCCGTATGGACAGTCGTATCTCTTGCTGTGTCCGCTGAAATGGGTGACTTGCGCGGTGATTTGGATTAAAGTGAGGAAGAAACTGCGCCTTTTGTCAATCTCACTCACAGAGCCTAAGCTACCTTTTGCCAGTGGCAAGACATTCATCGAGATGACTGGAGATAGCATAGGATGCAGATTTTGCCTCAGGGTTACCACCGAAGCCTTTCCGTAAACATGTAACCCGCAGGGTAGAAAGGTGGGATGGCATCTAACGCAGTTTGTCGTGCCTTTTCGATAACCACAAGAGGTCGTATGGACAACACTCAGCGTGTGAGTGAGTCTGGCATCTCTCCCCAGCTGTATTCAGCTCATCATAGTAGCATCTAAAATTCTCACACGCCAAATTCGTGAAGGTGAACCGGCAGAACTAACCCGTGAAATACGACACAGGTATAAGCGTAGTGCCATTCAGCCGGCGTCCAGACCAGGATAAACGGATGGAAAAAATCACAAACAAAGAACGAAATAACAAGTCCAGACGGAAAACAACACCACGTTTCCGTGAACACAAGTGTAAGTCGTCGACTAGTGTGAATTCCAGGCAAATCCGAGGTCTGGCGGCATCCATAATGATCCAAAACAGTAGAGAAATGTAGACTCGCAGCCAGTTATGGCGCCATCTCTTTGCCATAGCAGCTATAGATGGTGCCTAACTGGCTGCTGGTCTACTTAGCTCTAGTGTTTTGAGTCTATTAAGATAGACTTGCAAATTGATTAAACCAGCCTCCAAGAAACTGGTTGTATACAGACTCTATTAAGTCTTCTAAACCAGTATACAGACGTTAAGTTAAGATGGAGAGCATCTATAGAGCCCAGTGCTCCATGGGGAACAAGCCAGACATATTATTACAATGTTTTTCAACATTTCTCACTGTTGCAGCTGTCTCTGAAGTATCTTCAGTGGCTTGACTTGACTTGGTTCATTCTCAATCTCCCACTACCAAGCCCTGATAAGGGCTGGAGTAGCAGAATGTAGTCCAGAGAGCAGAATGTGTTGTGTCATAGTTTACAGCTTGGCTGCGATATTTGCACCTTTTGGTCCAACACATCCGACTTCAGCAGGCTTTTTTTAGTATCGGGTTAGCTTTCCCTCTTCGATCCCTTCTTCGTAGCCAGTCTGCTCTGTTGCAGCCTGTTATCCAGGATCACCTCGTAGAGGTGTAGAAGGGTCTTGGCAGCTCTGGTTCGCTGGCCCTGACGCTAGCAGTCAGCTATGGGTCGCTGGCCCTGACGCTAGCAGTCAGCTATGAGTCGCTGGCCCTGACGCTAGCAGTCAGCTATGGGTCGCTGGCCCTGACGCTAGCAGTCAGCTATGGGTCGCTGGCCCTGACGCTAGCAGTCAGCTATGGGTCGCTGGCCCTGACGCTAGCAGTCAGCTATGGGTCGCCGGCCCTGACGCTAGCAGTCAGCTATGGGTCGCTGACCGCTGCAGCTCATGCGCTGCTCAGTGTCTTGATAGAAATAAAACTAATCCATCAGTGTATTGAGATCAACAAGACAATCTCACAAAAGACTGATCTATATCATTTTACTATAATGGTATCTCATTGACGACATCAGAGAACGTACCACAAAGTAACCACACAATACGCAAGGGCAGAACTCAGTTTATCTTGTCCCAATAAAGGGCAGAACTCAGTTTATTTTCTCCCAATAAAGGGCAGAATTCAGTTTATCTTGTCCCAATAAAGGGCAGAACTCAGTTTATCTTGTCCCAATAAAGGGCAGAACTCAGTTTATCTTGTCCCAATAAAGGGCAGAACTCAGTTTATCTTGTCCCAATAAAGGGCAGAACTCAGTTTATTTTCTCCTAATAAAGGGCAGAACTCAGTTTATCTTGTCCAAATAAAGGGCAGAACTCAGTTTATCTTGTCCAAATAAAGGGCAGGTATCAGTTTATCTTGTCCCAATAAAGGGCAGAATTCAGTTTATCTTGTCCCAATAAAGGGCAGAACTCAGTTTATCTTGTCCCAATAAAGGGCAGAACTCGGTTTATCTTGTCCCAATAAAGGGCAGAACTCAGTTTATTTTCTCCTAATAAAGGGCAGAACTCAGTTTATCTTGTCCCAATAAAGGGCAGAACTCAGTTTATCTTGTCCCAATAAAGGGCAGAACTCAGTTTATCTTGTCCCAATAAAGGGCAGAACTCAGTTTATCTTGTCCCAAATCACTTTATTTGTACAAGCACATAAAACATCACTTCTATCACAGGTTCAAACAAAATGGTGCACTCAGCAAGTTTTGTTCATGCTTATAATCTACACAAGTTGTGACTAGCTGTGCCATGTTCCAAGTTTTATTCATGCTTATCTTTGAGCCTAGGAATGAAAGCCCACCAGCACCTCATCTAAAGAAGCACACCACAGTCTGTTGATAATAACCTTGACCCTAGTCACATTCTATGTTTTTGTTTGCATCAGCCAATGAAACCACTGAGTTTAATGGTGTTTGTATCAATACAAGTAATCCATTCTTAGATAAGAGATCTAAATATAGACACAGTCATGAGCAAAACAAGCTCCTAATACATGAGACTTGTATGTCCTAGCTCTATCAGATTCTACACAAAACAAGCTCCTAATACATGAGACTTGTATGTCCTAGCTCTATCAGATTCTACACAAAACAAGTAAACAATATATATAATCAGTCATTCCAGAATAGACATGAAGCACAAACATTTGTTGCTAGACTCAAATTGTGCATACTTCAACAACAGCGATATGCTTATTTCAATGGAACCAGAGTTCCAGTCACAGACGTGGATAATTTTATATTTGGGTATAGATGAACAAACAAATGTCTTTTTCAAATGATTAAGTACAGAAAAATGAACCAATGGGAATGTTGAGATGACCTTGTTTGCAACACATGTACCCAAGTATATGCAAATATCCTAGACGGCCAACTGTCATTGGTTGAATAACTGTTTGTGTTTCATTTATCCAATTGCAATAATTCAACTTATTATTAACTTTAGTATCACAGCCAACTTCTCAATATGAACATCTTTGCTTTGACAACTCCATATTACTGCTGTCTCTACCGTATCCTGCAAACAATGATATAACGTCACAACTAATATTGTCTATGATCTGAATATATGTTTACCCCACTTTCTGGGGAGGAACACTAACGTCAGGCAAAATAGACTGATCAGACATGTTAGGGTCAGGCAAAATAGACTGATCAGACATGTTAGGGTCAGGCAAAATAGACTGATCACAGACATGTTAGGGTCAGGCAAAATAGACTGATCAGACATGTTAGGGTCAGGCAAAATAGACTGATCAGACATGTGAGGGTCAGGCAAAATAGACTGATCACAGACATGTTAGGGTCAGGCAAAATAGACTGATCAGACATGTTAGGGTCAGGCAAAATAGACTGATCAGACATGTGAAGGTCAGTCAAAATAGACTGATCACAGACATGTTAGGGTCAGGCAAAATAGACTGATCAGACATGTTAGGGTCAGGCAAAATAGACTGATCACAGACATGTTAGGGTCAGGCAAAATAGACTGATCAGACATGTTAGGGTCAGGCAAAATAGACTGATCAGACATGTTAGGGTCAGGCAAAACATACTGGCCAAGACCCTCACATCAGCTTCCTAGTAGCCCTCCCTGGAAACGGGCTGTTGTCATGGCAGCCTGGCTTACGAGGTGAGGGATCGACATGATCCCAGTAGTAGTGAGTGACACGCAGATGAAGCTAAGCATAGCACAACCGCCTGGAAGACCCTGGTCCACCTTCATCAGCACGCTTGGGATGTAAGAAAAGCTACTAAACCTGCCACTTAATGCGCTTTTTAGGGTGCACAAAAGAGTAACCTACTCATTGTGGGCATTCACAAACAACTAAACTTTCTCTTCCATTTCATTTGACAGACTGAAATAATGTAATCATCCTGTGATTGTATCTAATTCACAAATATTGTGCCTGCAAAATACCAATAAATAAATGAAGTGAGTGTGTGACACTTGGGGGGAACCCAAATCAGTGGACAATCAAGTATTTCTGAAATGAAGAGAAACCCAGATGTATCATATTTCTGACATTCAGCTATTAGATATTCATCCACAACAAAATATTTTCCGTACATGAAAACTAAATGCTCCAGCAGAAAGAACAAGCAAATTGTGTCCAGACAGATCGCATTGAGTCCACATCAGACAGATCGCATTGAGTCCACATCAGACATGTCGCATCAAGTCCACATTTGTTCATAGATGAGGTTTAAAAAGATCCTGCCAAGACACAGCATTATTTGACTGGTCCATTAAGTAATTGTGAAGAAAGCTGTAGATGGTCTCCATATAAAGGATTAAACTAAATATTAGGTGAATGACAATATAAGAAGACATGTCTCAATGGCGGATCAGGCTCAGACATCTTTCTTCTAATACAGCTGTTCTGTTGATCATCAATTTAAAAAAAAAACATCAATTTTTGTCAAATAATTAGCAATCAATCAATAAGTTTCACAGACTGTTTGGCACTAAATAAAAACAGCAGAATGATCACCTGTTTAACACTGGGAGAGATTATCATTCCGAGAATGGTTTTTCTCGATACATGTAAATATATAAATAAATAAAATCCACAGCAACGGGGAAACACATTTAGTATATTTCAATAAATACCTCTAGACTCTAGGGTTGAAGAGATATCACCAAGTCAGTTCAATGAATATGTTACTAAGCAGTACTTATATATGGCTTCACTTGATCACTACTCTTCTAGGTTGGTGTTCTTGTGTGTTTACAGCATGTGTCATGCTCGTGTTTATATAAGCTTCGGGAGGAAACAATTGAGGATGTCAACTACTATATTTATCTAGGCCAAGAGCTCGTGTTTATATAAGCTTCGGGAGGAAACAATTGAGGATGTCAACTACTATATTTATCTAGGCCAAGAGCTCATGTTTATATAAGCTTCGGGAGGAAACAATTGAGGATGTCAACTACTATATTTATCTAGGCCAAGAGCTCGTGTTTATATAAGCTTCGGGAGGAAACAATTGAGGATGTCAACTACTATATTTATCTAGGCCAAGAGCTCATGTTTATATAAGCTTCGGGAGGAAACAATTGAGGATGTCAACTACTATATTTATCTAGGCCAAGAGCTCGTGTTTATATAAGCTTCGGGAGGAAACAATTGAGGATGTCAACTACTATATTTATCTAGGCCAAGAGCTCATGTTTATATAAGCTTCGGGAGGAAACAATTGAGGATGTCAACTACTATATTTATCTAGGCCAAGAGCTCATGTTTATATAAGCTTCGGGAGGAAACAATTGAGGATGTCAACTACTATATTTATCTAGGCCAAGAGCTCATGTTTATATAAGCTTCGGGAGGAAACAATTGAGGATGTCAACTACTATATTTATCTAGGCCAAGAGCTCATGTTTATATATATAAGCTGGGGGAGGAAACAATTGAGGATGTCAACTACTATATTTATCTAGGCCAAGAGCTCATGTTTATATAAGCTTCGGGAGGAAACAATTGAGGATGTCAACTACTATATTTATCTAGGCCAAGAGCTCATGTTTATATATATAAGCTGGGGGAGGAAACAATTGAGGATGTCAACTACTATATTTATCTAGGCCAAGAGCTCATGTTTATATATATAAGCTTCGGGAGGAAACAATTGAGGATGTCAACTACTATATTTATCTAGGCCAAGAGCTCATGTTTATATATATAAGCTGGGGGAGGAAACAATTGAGGATGTCAACTACTATATTTACTTAGGCCAAGAAATAAATGCAGACCACAAAATCTCTAGGCAGCGAAAAGCAGCTTGGTTTTTTTCTTTGAACTCCATTAAGCCAATACTCAAAGAGATGAAAGACACCACAGTGAGAGCACACACTTTCAATTTCATGGTCATTCCAGCAATGATTTATGGATACGAATTGTGGAACTTGCACAAAATAGATGCTGAGAAGCTGAGTCACTCGGAGAGCAATGGAACAGCACGTACTAAAAATTTTGGGACGTTGTAGAAACAGCGATATCACGCAACCATTGTTGAGCTGGACATGTGGTACGCAACAGATAGACGCAGAGAATGTTTTGGTAGCCCTATGCCCGAACACGTCCATGTGGCTGCCCACCTATACACTGATGAGATGGACTAACCAAAGACCTAGGCCCACATTGGTTGGGACACATACAGAATATTGTTGGCTTCCTCAAATACGGCACATTTGTTGGACTGATGGCGAGGATAATGTGAGATATGTACATACACAGTGTCTTATTTGATGGGTATAAAGCACATGTATGTATGTTACATACAAATGTCATCATCTTTAACTTAGGACACCATATGCAGAACATCAGCTCTTGTTTGACCTCTTCTTACACAGCCCTATATCTAAATGTACAAACATGCTCGATATGAACTTCAGCGAGCCCAAATGAATGTAACAAATTAGACAATGAAATTGCCATTTTAAGATTACCACTCTGTACATATCACAAAATTGAGGAAAAGTGTTCCCACGCAAAGTTGATATTTTGACAATCAAACTTATTGGCACTAAATATGCTTGGATAACCAAATAAGCCACTCAACAAAACAAGTCCAACACATATAAAAGACTAACTTGTGTTACGGGACTACCATTATTGAAGAAAAACATCTGGCATTGTCTCAACAACACATAAGTGCTAAATATTTTCACAATCAGAATGAATTCAAATGCTACAGCATACACCCTGTGAACCACAGGCATGAACTGTGCTGTATTAATGAATTCATATGATGTGGCCATCATGAGTTCACAGGCGGTCAAATTGAATAACTTAACAGTTGTAATCTCTCAATGCTTATTTTGTTAAATACTGATGTTCAACAAATGGGAAGTAAGGGGACCAACACAGCATATAAAAACTGCGCAAGAAAAGTTAGAAGAGAAATAAGAAAAGATAAAAGAAGATACATAGTAGAAACATGTAAGGATATAGAAAACCTACAACAAGACAGAGAAAGAGATGCATTCAAAGCAATAAGAACACTGACAAGGGAGTTCTGTCCGGTTCCACATGTCATAAATGACAAAGAGGATAACACATTAACAGAAACCAAAGACATACTGAATAGATGGAGAGAGTACTGCAGAACCATGTATGGAGATAGCAAAAAGCACTCAGTTACAATGCTACCAAATGATGAGAAAGAACCTGAACCAACATTGGAAGAAGTATGCTCTGCAATTAAAAGCCTGAAAAAGGGAAAGTCCCCAGGATGCGATGATATCCCAGCAGAGCTAATACAAGCAGGAGGAGAGGCATGTGCTCGAGTCTATCACAAGCTGTGTAAACAGATATGGCACAGTGCAGAGTGGCCAGAAGCATGGAAGAAATCAATTTATATTCCCCTCCCCAAAAAAAGGAAACCTGAAGCTGTGCACCAACTATCGCACTGATCAGCCATGCTAGCAAGATACTATTGCGAATCCTATTAAGAAGGATCGAGAAAAGGTTTGAATCTGAAATTCACGTAGTCCAGGCAGGTTTTAGGAAAGACAGAGGGACCCGGGACCACATATTCAATTTAAGAAATATCTATGAAAAATGTAGAGAGTTTAATGTAGACCTGTACACATAATTCATTGATTACACTAAGGCCTTCGACACGGTAAAACATCAAAATCTGTGGAGAATCATGTAGGAAATGGGGTTTCCTTTGCATATAGTCTATCTCATTGAAACATTATACCAAGATCAACAAGCCGCTGTCCGAGTATCTGGGCAAACATCAGATTGGTTTGCAGTACAAAAGGGAGTCCGACAGGGATGTATCCTCTCACCTTATCTATACAACATATATGCGGAATGTATAATGAGAAATGTACGAGAATATGAGAACATTGAAAGTTTCAACCCATTTACGATTGGGGGGTACGAGATTCCAGAGTTACGATACGCAGATGACACAGTGATACTATCAAGAAGTACAGAAGGGCTAGAGCAGCTACTTTCAGCCGTTAATGGACATAGTAAAGATCAAAATCTGTTCATAAACATAAACAAAACACAATGTCAGCATAAATTTACAGTGGGTGGTGAGGAAATAGATCAGGTCACACATTTTGAATATCTGGGCTCCAGAATTGACAAAAATCGTGACTGCTCGAAAGAAATCAGAAGAAGACTAGCTATGGCAATGCAGAGACTGAACAGCCTGAAGAAATGATGGCAGGGCACCAACAAAACGATATAAGTAAAAGTCTTGAGAGCCTGTGTTTTCCCTGTGGCAGCTTATGGCTGTGAAGCATGGACGATTACCAAAACTTCTAGACAAAGAATCGAATCCTTCGAGTCAAAATGTTACAAAAAGATCCTCAGAATACCCTGGACAGAGAAAAGAACAAATGTAGACATTTGGAAAGAGTTAAGCATAGAGGAGAACTGGTTTATCAATTCCATTTTGGCTAGAAAATGCAAATACTTTGGTCACATCAAGAGACACAATGGTCTTGAGAGAACGGTGATGGAAGGTATGGTTCCAGGCAAAAGAGAAAGGGGTAGACCAAGAAGACGATGGCACCAAGATATCCAGGAGTGCCTGGGTATGACAGTGGCGGAAGCTGGTGTTTTGGCAAGGGAACGAGTTTCTTTCAGACAGACTGTGATGGGAGCGACGTTCTACAAAGGACATGCTACATGATGGTGACTGATGTTCATATTTTCAACAATTTCATCTAGGAATGTGCGACTAATATTTGTATATTTCTGCATGCAATAATTCCTGGGTAGATCCCGACTTCCTGAGTGAGGAAGAAAGAATGGGTCCATTGTACAATGCTATGCTTGTTGTAAAAGGCAGGGTTGTGCATGGAGCTGGCAACTGCATCATGTAAGTGCTACAATTACCACCTAGGCAAAACAAGATAAATGTTTTTACCAAGACTTCCTGTAAGAAAGCTGGCCAACTGTTAGTGGTGATCCCCTGCTCCTACTGGTGTGGCAGATGATCATCAAACACTATATACTGCTCAAACAATCATAAACAATCATTCATGATGATCATCAAACACTATACACTGCTCAGACAATCATTCATGAACCTATGCAGCTCTACTGATGACAAGGACACTCTGTACCAGAACTGAACCAACCATCTGAGCGTGTCCCAGAAGTGAACTAAGCATCTGAGCATGTCCCAGAAGTGAACTAACCATCTAAGCATGTCCCAGAAGTGAACCAACCATCTGAGCGTGTCCCAGAAGTGAAGTAACCATCTGAGCATGTCCCAGAAGTGAACTAACCATCTAAGCATGTCCCAGAAGTGAACCAACCATCTGAGCATGTCCCAGAAGTGAACCAGCCATCTGAGCATGTCCCAGAAGTGAACCAACCATCTGAGCGTGTCCCAGAAGTGAACCAACCATCTAAGCATGTCGATGAAGTGAACCAACCAACTGAGCATGTTTCAGAAGTAAACCAACCATCTGAGTATGTCCCAACCATCTGAGCATATCCCAGAAGTGAACCAACCATCTGAGCATGTCCCAGAAGTGAGCTAACCATCTAAGCATGTCCCAGAAGTGAACCAACCATCTGAGCATGCCCCAGAAGTGAACCAACCATCTGAGCGTGTCCCAGAAGTGAACCAACCATCTAAGCATGTCCCAGAAGTGAACCAACCAACTGAGCATGTTCCAGAAGTGAACCAACCATCTGAGTATATCCCAACCATCTGAGCATATCTCATAAGTGAACCAACCATCTAAGCATGTCCCAACCATCTGAGCATGTCCCAGAAGTGAGCTAACCATCTAAGCATGTCCCAGAAGTGAACCAACCATCTGAGCATGTTCCAGAAGTGAACCAACCATCTGAGCGTGTCCCAGAAGTGAACCAGCCATATGAGCATGTCCCAGAAGTGAACCAACCATCTAAGCATGTCCCAGAAGTGAACCAGCCATATGAGCATGTCCCAGAAGTGAACCAACCATCTGAGCATGTCCCAGAAGTGAACCAACCATCTGAGCATGTCCCAGAAGTGAACCAACCATCTGAGCGTGTCCCAGAAGTGAACCAACCATCTGATCATGTCCCAGAAGTGAACCAACCATCTGAGCATGTCCCAGAAGTGAACCAACCATCTGAGCATGTCCCAGAAGTGAACCAACCATCTGAGCATGTCCCAGAAGTGAACCAACCATCTGATCATGTCCCAGAAGTGAACCAACCATCTGAGCATGTCCCAGAAGTGAACCAACCATCTGAGCATGTCCCAGAAGTGAACCAACCATCTGAGCATGTCCCAGAAGTGAACCAACCATCTGAGCGTGTCCCAGAAGTGAACCAACCATCTGAGCGTGTCCCAGAAGTGAACCAACCATCTGATCATGTCCCAGAAGTGAACCAACCATCTGAGCATGTCCCAGAAGTGAACCAACCATCTGAGCATGTCCCAGAAGTGAACCAACCATCTGAGCGTGTCCCAGAAGTGAACCAACCATCTGAGCATGTCCCAGAAGTGAACCAACCATCTGAGCGTGTCCCAGAAGTGAACCAACCATCTGAGCGTGTCCCAGAAGTGAACCAACCATCTGAGCATGTCCCAGAAGTGAACCAACCATCTGAGCGTGTCCCAGAAGTGAACCAACCATCTGAGCATGTCCCAGAAGTGAACCAACCATCTGAGCGTTACTACTTTATTGTTGTGGTCATATAATTAAAGCATGTACAATGTGAATAAATTTTAATAAATAATTTCTGGTTACACTACACATGCAATCAAATCATGTGTGAAACAATAGATGGACCTTTGTAACAAAACTATGCCACACAGAACAAAAAATATGCCATTAGACCATCAATATGCCACACAAACCACAACAATATGCCACACAGACCAAAAAACAATACACCACAAAAAATGCATAAACTTGAAACCAGTCTTTGCAATAAAGTAAAATCTGAAGTAAAATTCTGATTAATATGATGGGGAATGAGTTTCAACATTGTCAAATATAACGGTGGGATTCCCCCCAAAAAAACCAGGTGTGTGCACACCCACTGGTAACATGTGACCATCTACCTCCGACCTCTCGATGATGTTAGGTAATTACTTCCTCCAGATGGGCCCCAAGTCAGTTGTATTATTCAGCAACTATAGTCCGTCTTTTAATTTATAAACAAGGTCCGAAGCAATTTTCTACTAAACTGCATGTCAGATCCAAATGATTTTTCGCATCCATCCTTAGAATATCCATGATGTTAAGTAAATTTTTTTTTTTTTTTTTTTTCCTCTAAGAATTTTGATGTATAACGAAAAATGTTCATTGGGCTATATTAAAAGTAACCTCAGTGAATTGGACATCATTTTAACATGTACACAGATGTGCTGATTAAAAAATATATTTGTTTTTACCTTCAAATATGCTGAGTAGATACAAATTCATGATTATTACGTGCACCAATTACACTTTGTCGAATGGGGCAAACAACCTAGGTCATTCATGCGAAACTGTCGTTCAGTTATAGGTGTATCCCAATATTTTGGTTTGTGGTGTTATTGTGACACATAGTTGCTTTTTAACAAAATACACTGACATCAATTTTAAAATGAGTGGAATCTAAGATGGGTCTTTTATATTGTGAATGCATTTGGCACTTGGTCTGGATAGATCATCCTTTTACTATTGGATTAGGCAGGACTCATTACAAGCAAGGTAGCAAAAGGAAATTTGACAATTTCGACAGAGATGTCATAAAACAGGAGATTTTGAAACTATTGATGCAAAATCAACTTGTTAGTCTCAGGAAACTAAAATTAACATTGCAATCTGACTGCAGTTTTGTAATTTCCAAAAGTAGTCTTTGCAAAATTGTAAGAGTTGCCGGCTTTACATTGAGGAAAACTTCAGGTGGCATTTTTATGATTGTACAGAAAGGGTAAACACAATCAATCGATCTATCACGAAGTTAAGGAGATATGCCTTTGAACAAATTGCTGAGAAATTCAGCTGCGTACTGTAAAATCTTAAATTGAATATCATTTCTTTGCAATGGTCCTAAAAGATCAAAAGAATTCGCTGATGTGCAAATGTCTTAACATCTATAGACTAAATAATATCAATGTTTTAGCGTCATGGATATTCTAAGGCTGCATGCGAAAAATCATCTGGATCTGACATGCAGTTTAGTAGAAAATTGCTTCAGACCTTGTTTATGAATTAAAATACAGACTATAATACATATCTTATGAGACTATACCATAACATACAACAATGGCAGTGCTTGGCATGTGAAGAAGTGGAACAAGACGTTTTTCTGTAACATTATCTCCATTTATATATGGCCCCCACTCAATTTCTAATCTTGGTCTAATCAATTCTTAAAAACTTGGGGCTTTTGTGTGTGTCTTGCAGACCAGAAAACATTTTTCAGTTGCAATCAAATGACTCTCTAATTCATGCAGTTGAAAAGCTTTTTCTAAAACCAACCATGTACTGAGTAAACAGCGCTTCTAATTCAGTTACAATATAATCTGACATAAGCAACTAGCATGAGAAAGTTTCACACAAAATTCTAACCCTCAGCCAGGGATAACTGAACTGCATCTTTTCTATCTGATGGACAGAAATAACCCTTTAGATCTGCCGAAGACGGATGTGTTGGACTGAAAGGTGCAAATATCACAATCAAGCTGTAATCTAGCGACACAACGTATTCTGTTCTCTGGACTACATCCTGCTACTTGCAAAGCCCTATTCAGGACTTGGCAGTGGGAGATTGAGAACGAACACAGAAGAACCCTTTTTATATGAACGCCCAGCACAGGGTTCCTGGAAGACAACCATTTCCATGAAATGCTGACTTCTGAACATTCAGTGTGTTCTGTCATTTAGTTTTGAGGAATTTTACCTGGGAGAGATGTTTTAAAGACATTTATACTAAAACATATTTTAAATATGAATACTTCATGTGACAGTTAGCTTAATTATGTGTCATAAAATCCTTAGAATGCAATTTGAGCTCAATTTCTTTAATATTAATGAATTTTATTTTGAAGAAAAAAAATTGTCATACAGAGTTGTGGCACTTGCCCCTGACCGAAAGACACAATGGGGGGACTCTGTGGTCTCGAGGTAGGGTGTCTGTCTCAGGTGCCGGGGGTTCAAATCAATGTGGTGACCGGGATTTTTTTTAACGATGTTCTGATAAAAATTCCCCTGATCTCTGGGTAGTGAGATGGACTCTCGTGTTTAGTGTCGAGCACGTCAAAAATTCCTTGGCAGTTGGAAATCTAAAAGAGCAGGCTTAACGCTGTCCGGACAAAATTAAAAATCTACCCAAGTTGTTTGTACCTTTCCCCAGATGGTTTGTTAAGAGCAGCTATAGATGGCGTCTAAACTGGCTGCATGTCTACTTAGCTCTAGTGTTTGATTCTATTAAGATGGACTCGTAAATCAGTTAAACCACCAAGAAACTGGTTATATATAGATTCTGTAGAGTCTTCTAAACCAGTATAAAGATGTTAAGTTAAATGGACAAAAATTATTCAGGACTGGATAGAGTTAATATTATAATAGACAATGAAATATTACAGAAAGGGAAGCTAAAGATCCCAATCTTATGTACAGAATGAAAAGGAAGGGTTGACTGGATCTAGCAGTCCAATAGGACAAAAAGGAAGGGTTGACTGAATCTAGCAGTTCTAACTGATTACAGAACTATGCTGGTGCGTTTCTGGGCAGTTCTTTTATGTTCCTTGATGATCTCACTGGTAGCCTCAGCTTTGGCTGCTGTCAGAATCACATCTGCACCCTGTGCTATCATGTCGTCTGCCAGTCTTTCTCCAGCTGTCCATGCAGCTATGTACTGGTTCTTCTTGCTGGTAGTCTGGCAGTACATGCCCACATATGACGAACATTCTGAAGCCTGGAACAGCGTAGCATTCAAGTAATGAGAACCAACAATATTGTTGAACATCAACAATGAATATACAATATAAAGATGTCATATAATTTTACTGCAGAGTGGGTGGTTGAGCAGTTATGATACATGTGTCACACCCAGGAGGACATGGGTTTAAGCCACAGGAAATACTAAGTATTTCTCTATCGAGGGTGAACCTATCCTGTAAATGGCCTTTATGGCCCAGTTCTATAAGTCCTCCAGGAGGACCTCAGCAATGTGAACATTCTCCAATGAAGGATACAGGCATATCTTACAAACACATCTTGACATACAATGTCAAGTTTATGGGACAACAAATCAAGTTTATATAATAACAGGTAGGGGTATTGAGTAAAACAAGCATTTGGATACACAGAGTGGGCTTGTAACAGATAGAAATACAACAGCTAGACCTACAACAGCTGGACCTACAACAGCTGAGAAACAGCAGGTATCAATGCTGGACCTACAGCAGGTATCAATGCCGGACCTACAACAGGTATCAATGCTGGACCTACAACAGGTATCGATGCTGGACCTACAACAGGTATCAATGCTGGACCTACAACAGCTGGGAAACAGCAGGTATCAATGCTGGACCTACAACAGGTATCAATGCTGGACCTACAACAGGTATCAATGCTGGACCTACAACAGGTATCAATGCTGGACCTACAACAGCTGGGAAACAGCAGGTATCAATGCTGGACCTACAACAGGTATCAATGCTGGACCTACAACAGGTATCAATGCTGGACCTACAACAGCTGGGAAACAGCAGGTATCAATGCTGGACCTACAACAGCTGGGAAACAGCAGGTATCAATGCTGGACCTACAGCAGCTGAGAAACAACAGCTATCAGACTAGACTAAGATCCCAGTATGCAACAAAAAGAATCAAATATCCTAAAGTTTTGTGCTGGGAAACCCCTTGCTGACTTACATCTATTATTAGCTTGTACATTATCATGTATGCAGTCCAGGAAATAGCTAATATTAGCTTGTTCAATGTCTTAAAAAGCTGCTTAGAAGGATCCCATGCTATTATTAGAATATGTAATGCTTGTCTTTGTGCTGAACCTGTTAGAATTGCTGCTTAGATAAGATTATGTGGCGGAAGAACTAATTTGCCTGTCATGGACAGGATTACCCACTAGTCATTTGACTTGACTTGCTCGTTACCCTTCTGGGGGAAGAGGGGGTGGGCAAAGAGGTTTCTATAGGGTTGGATAGCCAACCCCATACATAACCTACCTTAGTGGCCTCTTACTATATGTCCAGCAGGCTACAGTGTTGTTAATCTTTGCTCCCCTTTTGGGCCCCCATAACACAGAAACATTAAATAAGGGTGCGTATAATCAGCTTATGAGAATGTAATCCAGGATCAAGATATCCACCAAGAAACATAGTATTCCTGACTTATGCTGCGCCAATATTAGAACAGCGCTAAAACAACACAAAGATGAAGATCTCGAGCAATGTTTGTTCTCCCAGATACAGCTCTCAGCAGAACACCCAAGGTTGGTCATACAGTGGATCCCATCCCACTGCAATATTAAAGGCATGAAGCTGCAGACAAACTAGCAAAGAGTGGAGGAGCATCCCAATAAATAGACCTGAGTATCACATGTAATGAGGCCAAGATCATAATTAAAGCCAACTTCAGGGGAAAATGGGCTGATCAACACCTCAACTTCCGAAAAGAAGACAGATACTTTAACTTAACGAGAGAACAGCAAGTCATCATCTTCAGACTGAGAACTGGGCATAACAGACTCAAGGGTCATCTTTACAACAAAATGAGGATTGGGACAGATGACAAGGGTCCATGTAGAGAGCATATCATGACCGTGGAACACATCCTGCAAAGCTGCACGCTCACGCAGGAAAAGGGAGAACAATACTGGACTAGCGAGACAGACATGAGACAAAAATCTGTATGGAGATGAAACAACCTTACAAACAACGGTATCCTTTGTAAGAGAAACCGGGACCTTGATCTGAGGATGTAAAAGAAACTGGAACCTTGACCCGAGGATGTAAGAGAAACCTGGACCTTGATCTTAGGATGTAAGAGAAACCTGGACCTTGATCTTAGGATGTAAGAGAAACCTGGACCTTGATCTTAGGATGTAAGAGAAACCTGGACCTTGATCTTAGGATGTAAGAGAAACCTGGACCTTGATCTGAGGATGTAAGAGAAACCTAGACCTTGATCTTAGGATGTAAGAGAAACCTGGACCTTGATCTTAGGATGTAAGAGAAACCTGGACCTTGATCTGAGGATGTAAGAGAAACCGGGACCTTGACCTGAGGATAAACGAAGAAGAACTTTGGAGAACAATTAACTAGAATAAGTTGATAAATAATCTTACCCGGTCGGCTTTACTTTCCAAATCGGCGACAACTGTATGTTTGACTGCTTGACTGCCATCGACACTGAACACACCACCTTGCATGGTTAACTAAGTGAAGAGATCAATACTAGACTTACAACATCAATCATTAGTCACTGATTGCAATATACCAATCCTGGTGCTGTTACACATATAGATTCAAGGGTATAATCTGGAGCCGTCGTATATCATCAATGGTAATTAAGAAGGTTGTGTCAAGTCGTAAAAAACAATCAAAAAGTGGTGACAAGAATTGGCAAAGACAGGAAAAATTTCAATACATAGAAAACATACACACCAGATAACAGAAACATTGATGCAGGGGACTCCGCATCAAGCACCCGTGAAAAAGACGGCGGAGTCCAGAGTCGAGCCCGCACCACCTGATCACGAGGCCGACGGCTTAACCACTTCGCCTCGGTACACATATCATACCAGTTTCCAAGGTGAAGGTTGGCTGTACCAAATATCATCCATTTTCTGAGTTTTATCCTTGATGACAATTAGACTATTTTTTAGTCTATAATTTGTCCTTTCTCATTAGCTGTGGTATTCATTGTGTCTTGACCAATTTCAACTAAGTGACACTACATCTTTATACGTCTCAATTATCTTTCTCTTTTTGACTGATCTTTTATTTATTTGTAGTTTATTCATAGTTTTGTCCGATTCTGTTATCGTGAAGTCTATCCGTATTTGTGGGACGTATTTTCTCCTTTCAAATGCTTGTTCAGTGTTCATGTTTCTCAACAATCTAAAATTGAGGAACTGCTCTTATTCATTTCTATTTGTAACTTGGAAATTAACAGACAAATAAACACATCTAATTTGTATCTATAATCCTGTTGGGATCTATATCCTGTTGTTAATATATGTCACAAATCAATATATAATGTCACAAAGACAAATATTGCATATGATACAAAAACGTCAGTTGAGCTGACTGGGTCTCAATATGAGAGATGAAAGTCTTCTACAGAAGATACTAGAGGGTAAGATTGGCTGGGTCACAATATGAGACATGAAAGTCTTCTACAGAAGATGGCACGATTGAGTTGGCTGGGTCACAATATGAGACATGAAAGTCTTCTACAGAAGATGGCACAATTGAGTTGGCTGGGTCACAATATGAGACATGAAAGTCTTCTACAGAAGATGGCACGATTGAGTTGGCTGGGTCACAATATGAGACATGAAAGTCTTCTACAGAAGATGGCACGATTGAGTTGGCTGGGTCACAATATGAGACATGAAAGTCTTCTACAGAAGATGGCACGATTGAGTTGGCTGGGTCACAATATGAGACATGAAAGTCTTCTACAGAAGATGGCACGATTGAGTTGGCTGGGTCACAATATGAGACATGAAAGTCTTCTACAGAAGATACTAGAGGCCAAGATTGGCTGGGTCACAATATGAGACATGAAAGTCTTCTACAGAAGATACTAGAGGCCAAGATTGGCTGGGTCACAATATGAGACATGAAAGTCTTCTACAGAAGATACTAGAGGCCAAGATTGGCTGGGTCACAATATGAGACATGAAAGTCTTCTACAGAAGATACTAGAGGGAAAGCTTCAAGGGAAGATTGGAATGGTGCAGTCAAGAATTACCTTTATATCTCAGGCAGGCAGAGACATTTAAGTACCAACTTATGCTGCAATGAAGAGAACTGCATAGGATAGGATCAAAAGGAGAGACATACTCAGACAACCTTACAACCAGTCTCAGACTGACCAACCAGAGGATAGGGTCAAAGGGAGAGACATACTCAGACAACCTTACAACCAGTCTCAGACAACCTTACAACCAGTCTCAGACAACCTTACAACCAGTCTCCGGACTGATCAACCAGAGGATGATGATGAATGTCTCATGAACCCAAACCGTATGAGCCATCTAAAAAGTTTGGATAAATCTAACGACGATATTGCTGCCTCATATATAAATAGATGGTTTTCACATGAACCAAGTTAATTAGTTGACATTTACAACAACTATATGACCGAAAGGATTCACAACAGTTATAAGAAGCTTGTTTACCTGGTTTTCGGAGATGTCTGTGAAGACTGACACTGGAACACTGCAGCCTCCTTCCTGAAATAACAACAACAGTTCATGTGACCACCTACTGAATCTCTGATATGTGCTAACCCCCGTCATCATCTACAGCATCCTGAACCTAACTGTGCCCCATTCCTGGGCTCCAGAGCATTAACCCTACCACACCTGAGGCCCTGAACCTGTCCCCCATTCCTGGGCTCCAGAGCATTAACCCTACCACACCTGAGGCCCTGAACCTAACTGTGCCCCATTCCTGGGCTCCAGAGCATTAACCCTACCACACTTGAGGCCCTGAACCTGTCCCCCATTCCTGGGCTCCAGAGCATTAACCCTACCACACCTGAGGCACTGAACCTGTCCCCCATTCCTGGGCTCCAGAGCATTAACCCTACCACACCTGAGGCCCTGAACCTGTCCCCCATTCCTGGGCTCCAGAGCATTAACCCTACCACACCTGAGGCCCTGAACCTAACTGTGCCCAATTCCTGGGCTCCAGAGCATTAAAGTGGTGTGCGTTGCAAAGTTTTTATTTTGCACCTGTCAGCCCAGTGCATCCAACTTCATCATCCATTTTATGTAAGGGTCTACTTCCTCCTGCATTTTCTAAGGGTTTGCTTCTCCGGGGAAATGGCCGGTGCTGTGATTGGAGAGTGAACCCAGCCCCTTCGGGTTGTGAGCCGTGTCACTTAACCATTAGCCCACGCTGTCCCCGATTCATGAGTGACAGTTCCTGCTACAGGTCGTACAACCATGCTGAGGAGGCTGGCTTGCCGGGGTGTTCCTCGATCTCTTCAGTCTTTCTCTTTTCTCTGCAGCCAGAAGACCCCTACGAGCGTCGGCAGCCACTATACCCCTTCCAGCTGACTGTCTCCTGCTAACCCTAACCCTGTCTCCTGCTAACCCTAACCCTGTCTCCTGCTAACCCTAACCCTGTCTCCTGCTAACCCTAACCCTGTCTCCTGCTAACCCTAACCTTAATAACAGTGATATGTGCAATCTTAAACAAATTCAAAACAGTGCCACACATCTGGACAAGGTAATCTTAACCTTCCAGGTCACTGCCGAGGTAGGACTTTCCAGTTCATTGTCAAGGTGGGACTTTCCAACTCATTGTCAAGGTGGGACCTTCCAGCTCACTGCTGAGGTAGGACTTTCCAGTTCATTGCTGAAGTGGGACCTTCTAGCTCATTGCCGAGATGGGACCTTCCAGCTCATTGCAGAGGTGGGACCTTCCAGCTCATTGCGGAGATGGGACCTTCCACCTTTCTCTATAGGTATTTTACCATTTCTTTTAAAAATGTATGGTATATTTTCTGGACTGGGTAAATGAATAAAACTCAGCAAAAACATCATTGTTCCCTGGTCCTTAACAGAGGAGTATGATTATCTGGCATATCTGTGTTACCAGGGCAGAAAGGGAAACAAAGACGACTATTACTGTGACCTGCCAGGCATGTTGTAAGAGGTGACCATGGAAGGTTGTGCATGGGACTGACTACCCTTTCCTATAGAACTAACAAATTGAAAACATCTACATCCCACAGTAGAGACGAGCGAATAAGTCAAGTCAGCTGACTTGTTCCTTGTTGGTGAAGACAGAATAGGACACTAGCGACCTCACCATGGATGTCACATAAGGAGGCCAAGACAAGGAGGATGTGGAAGACACCGACAACCTTACCATGGATGTCACATAAGGAGGCCAAGACAAGGAGGATGTGGAAGACACCGACAACCTTACCATGGATGTCACATAAGGAGGCCAAGACAAGGAGGATGTGGAAGACACCGACAACCTTACCATGGATGTCACATAAGGAGGCCAAGACAAGGAGGATGTGGAAGACACCGACAACCTTACCATGGATGTCACATAAGGAGGCCAAGACAAGGAGGATGTGGAAGACACCGACAACCTTACCATGGATGTCACATAAGGAGGCCAAGACAAGGAGGATGTGGAAGACACCGACAACCTCACCATGGATGTCACATAAGTAAGTTAAGATAAGGAAGATTGTAGAGGATGTTGGCAGTCTGTCTATATTCAAATAAAGTGCTCTAGAAACCACCAATGCAAGAACATAAATGCTAGGTCTCTTGTGATGAAACCAGCTGCAATGGTGGTCCTATGCTCCTATTGGAGCAAAAAGGGAAAGATGACAATGGCTATAACATAGTTGTGAAACCAAATTACTGGTACCACTGGGAAATAAATGCCCTTCCTTGCTGTCCTCGACTGTGCCATAGCTAGTCCTAGAAAGGGCCCCTCAACGGGATCAATGAAGCTAACCAGCCAAACTTGAAAGGGCCCTTCAATGGGATCAATGAAGCTAACCAGCCATACTTGAAAGGGCCCTTCAATGGGATCAATGAAGCTAACCAGCCAAACTTGAAAGGGCCCTTCAATGGGATCAATGAAGCTAACCAGCCATACTTGAAAGGGCCCTTCAATGGGATCAATGAAGTGAACCAGCCAAACTTGAAATAGCCCCTCAACGGGATCAATGAAGTGAACCAGCCAAACTTGAAAGGGCCCTTCAATGGGATCAATGAAATGAACCAGCCAAACTTCAAAAGGCCCCTCAATGGGATCAATGAAGCTAACCAGCCAAACTTGAAAGGGCCCTTCAATGAACCAATGAAGCTAACCAGCCAAACTTGAAAGGGCCCTTCAATGGGATCAATGAAGTGAACCAGCCAAAGTTGAAAGGGCCCTTCAATGGGATCAATGAAATGAACCAGCCAAACTTGAAAGGGCCCTTAAATGGGATCAATGAAATGAACCAGCCAAACTTGAAAGGGCCCTTCAATGGGATCAATGAAGTGAACCAGCCAACTTCACAAAGAAAAAAGCCTTCCAGACTCTGCACCTGGAAAGTTAGGGCAAGTGAAAGATAACTTGAATGACTCTAGAGAGGGAAAACTACAATGCCAGCATCCTTGGACTCAGTGATACAAGAGGGACATAAGTGTGTGAAGATAAGGGACTGAATTCAGTTCCTTTGCCATATGAGAAAAGAATACTAACCACTCTGCCTCATGACTTCCACATACTTACCAACTTTTTTAGAAAAGCTCTCTCCGCTAAACATGCGATTGTGGAGTTGTGGTCATGGATCTTTTGGAGAAGACACAAGGTGACATCATCATCAGCCCGGCACTCTACAGCCATTGCTCCCTGGGACACAGCATACATGCACTCCTCAGGACTCAGGATCTACAACCACAGACATAGCAAGATTACAGAACAATACTTGTATACACGCACTCCGCAGGACTCACAACCACAGACATTACAGAACAATACTTGCATACATGCACTCCGCAGGACTTACAACCACAGACATTACAGAACAATACTTGTATACACGCACTCCGCAGGACCTACAATCATTACAGAACAATACTTGTATACACACACTCCGCAGGACCTACAACCACAGACATTACAGAACAATACTTGTATACACGCACTCCGCAGGACCTACAACCATTACAGAACAATACTTGTATACACACACTCCGCAGGACCTACAACCACAGACATTACAGAACAATACTTGTATACACACACTCCGCAGGACCTACAACCATTACAGAACAATACTTGTATACATGTTCATCAGAGTCATGAAGTTTACAAAAGGCCAGCTTAAGCTTGGTTTGGTAACAAACATGGATACTTCTTCTTCTTCTTCTTCTGCGTACGCAGTCAGACAGTAACCATTATTTTTTCAAAAAAAGCGGCGGTCATCCTGAGGCTCTCGCCACTGCCATAGAGCTTGTCTTGCAGTTCCACTGGTAATGGCCACATCTGCTCTCTCTGATCCTCGTATGTCGGGCAGTTCTGCAGCAGATGTTCAGTGGTCATTTTACCAGTACCGCACGGGCATTCGTCGGTACACCCTATCTTCAATTTGTTGAATAGGTGGTACCTCAGTCTGTTGTGGCCAGTGCGAAGTCTGAAGACAACGACCTGCTCTCTTCGGTTCAACTGGTAATAGGCATCATTTTTGGTGTAACCAGTATGTTCAGTTTCCCATTTGGTCATGTATCTGGCTTTGATAAGCCGTTTTGACTCTTCGTACGTCATACTGGTATCTGTTTGTGGTAAACATGGATACAACTTGACATGTTGGCAGCACCAATGTCTAATCTAGGGCACAACATTTTCTTCTTTTTTTCTTCTTCGTCCTGAAAAGGATTGTTTTGTTTAGGCTTTGCTGTCGTTTACAGATGGAAGACTTTCTCGTACAGAAAGGAATGTTTTGTTTAGGCTTTGCTGTAGTTTACAGATGGAAGACTTTCTCGTACAGAAAGGATTGTATTGTTTAGGCTTTGCTGTAGATCAAACAGATGTGTACAGATCAAACTTTCTCTTACTGAAAGGATTGTTTGTTGTTGTGTTGTAGTGTACAGATTGAAGATGGAATAGGGTCTTAGACAGTTCTGGTTCGCTGACCATGAGTCGCTGACTGCTATCATCTCATTAACTGTGTCTTCAGCCCTCACCTTTTCACGACCTAGAACCAGACTTGTGGCAAAATAACATAACCAGTACAACAGTCATTAAGGCCCTTCTCACGTCCATCAGGCCCATTACATAAGGTCCTGATCAGGGTTAAAAGTCCCCCTCAGGACCAACCAACCAGGTAAGTCAAAGTGCAGACACAATCATAACAAGAGGTACAGGAGCCCTCCAGACATGATACAAGAACTGGGACACATTACAAACAATAACACAGCAATATATAGTTATCTATAACAGTGGTTGAGCTAACCTGGCCAAAAGTAAGCAGCAATGTGTTTTACGATCGTTAATCAAGTTTAACTAATTAATAGCTTCTCGCCACCGCCACCACACCACTTTTCCGCTTGGATCCCTTTAGAGCATAGGGCCACAACAGATGTTCTCTGTCTGTCTCTCTTCTGTTCTGTCTTCTTGAGTTCTGCCCACAAGATCCTGATTGACCTGACTTCATCCTCGACTGATCGCTGCAAGTTTTTCTTGGTCATTTCACGCGTCTCTTTCTCTGTGGATTCCAATCCAACGCATGTCTGGTTATGCTGTCCGGCATCTTTCTGAAAGTGTCCTATCCATCCTCGCTTTCTTCCTCTAATTTCCAGCTGTATTGGTTGTTGTTGTGTTCTTGCCCACACATCTGTACTTGCCATGACCTCTGGCCATCTAATACATAGTATGTTATGTCAATGAATATTATTATTTGGTTATTTAACATATGCAGTAGTATTAACTGCGATTTATATAATAATGATGATTTGTTTAGTAAACCTAGGCTATTGGATGCATTATATAGCACAAGTATGAAAACTAGTCTATGTCTAGTCCAGGTGAAGTTTGTTTTGTTGCTTTATAGGAAAGTCAAATTTTACAGTAGTAAGCATCAGTTTAATTTTTATATAGTCTACATTTCACATGTGTCTTTTTTTTCTGCGTTCATTCTCAAACTCCAGTTACCAAACTCTGAACGTTCTCAATCTCCCGCTACCAAGCCCTGAATGATCTCAATCTCCCGCTATCAAGCCCTGAATGTTCTCAATCTCCCGCTACCAAGCCCTGAACGTTCTCAATCTCCCGCTACCAAGTCCTGAACGTTCTCAATCTCCCGCTACCAAGCCCTGAACATTATCAAACTCCTGCTACCAAGCCCTAAACGTTCTCAATCTCCTGCTACCAAGCCCTGAACAGGGTTTTGCAAGTAGCAGGATGTAGTCCGGAGAACAGAACGCAACGTGTTGCTAGTTTACAGCTTGACTGCAATATTTGCACCTTTCAGTCTAACATATCCATCGTCACCAGTCACGTTTGTCTATCATATTATACATAGTTTAGCATTGTTTTGACAGTTGTAGCTTAGTGTTTACATTCCTAGCAGCTGAGTGTCAGTAAGCTAAAGAAAAGAGTGCTGGTTTAGCGAAGCGTCATAGATCGCTGTACACCTATACCTGAGAAATCCATTCATCCCAGCCCATTCTTTCAAGTCCAGCAACTGCCAGAATGATAGCATCATAGACATCTTGTTCGGAAAGTTTCTTGAACCGAGTGTTCAAGTTGCCTCTCTGGTTAACATTTAAGGAATTAACACAATCCATTTTCACTATCCATGGATCAAGAAAAGAGAACATGAATTTTCTAAGGGTTTGCTTCCTGGGGCAACAGCCGGTGCTGAGATGGGGAGCGAACTCAGCACTTTCAGATTGTGAGCCGTGTCACTTAACTACTAGCCCACGTCGTTCCCACCTAGCATATGAATTTGACAATCTTCATAAAAACTTCACCTGGAAAATGATTTGTCATTGGTTCTCAGAAACCATAATGTGTTTAGCACCCTGTTCTGAAAGTCCACAAGCTCGCCCTAATTTACTGTGAGAGAAAAACCTCTTTTAAGCTTGCCAACAGCATCATATCTTCCTCTTCTTCGTACGCTGTCAGACGTCAACTTGCATCATATCTTCTTCTTCTTTGTACGCTGTCAGACGTCAACTTGTATATCTGATAATCAAATATAGTTCACCACCGCACTCAAATATTGTCTTAACATTTCAAGTTCAGTAACTCCCCACAACTTCACATGACAACATACGATATTCTTCTCCCTTTCTCAATTAGTCTCAGATTTATTTGCTCCTCATTACACAAGTTTTGCCCTACCATTTCCCTTCCTAAAGATACGTTTTAATACGAACCAATGCAACCACAAGAAAGAAAATGTCACAGATCATAGTAGAATTCTCCACGAATACTTCTTATAACAACTGATGTTATGCCTCTGGCTCGGTGAGGTTCATGCAGGAGACCGAGCACTTCAGGTCTTCACCAATCCCTCACAACTTTCCGAGCATGGTCGCACCCCCGGGCCAGACTGCCTCTCTTTGGTTTGTATAAGTGGAGCAGTCCTGCAGGACATGTTCTGGTGTCTGCTTGGGTGCTCCACATTCGCTCGAGGTGGTGTCTCTAGGGCCCATTTTGTGGAGGTGGGCCTCGAGTCTGAAGATATATGTCTGTCCATCTCTGCCAAATTTACTTATGCTCCCAGTGACACTAAAAGTGACAAATAAAAGGATACAATGTTCTCTATCTTGTACTGTGGATACATGCGCCGTATCTGGGCAGCCCTTCTCAATGAGCTGGTGCCAATCACACTGAGGAGAAACAGTAAACACATGGCTTGTCTTTCCCTGACAAATACTGAAATATTCTAGAGCATCTATTCTGAGATTCTGTTTGTATATGCAGACTGGCTAAGGAGAAGGGATCGAAGAGGGAATGCTAACCCTGTACTCAAAAAATGCTTGCTGAAGTCGGATGTGCCGAAAGGTGCAAATATCGCAGTCAATCTGTAAACTACGACACAATGCATTCTGTTCTCTGGACTACATTCTGCTACTTAAGCCCTTTCAGAGGTATGGTAGTGGGAGATTGAGAATGAACGAAGCCGAGCGAAGCCAGAATCTACAAACAAGCTAACGTAGTGATGTTTAATATTAACACTGTTTTTATGAATGTAGCCAATGCTAACACTGTTTTTATGAATGGAGCCAATATTAACACTGTTTTTATGAATGTAGCCAATGTTAACACTGTTTTTATGAATGGAGCCAATGTTAACACTGTTTTTATGAATGGAGCCAATGTTAACACTGTTTTTATGAATGGAGCCAATGTTAACACTGTTTTTATGAATGTAGCCAATGCTAACACTGTTTTTATGAATGGAGCCAATGCTAACACTGTTTTTATGAATGGAGCCAAACATAAGAATAATCAATGGATGAGTACATATATAACAATTATAATAACTGGGTACTAAGAGAGTGCTTGACATTCAGACCTCTAGAAATGAATAAAACAAGATCTCATTGAGCAACAGGTACAACAAAACAGTGGAGGGAAGTGGAAAAAACGTAAACATATTTTTTTGTTGATAGACGCAAAATAAAAACAGTGCAACGCACACCGCCTTGGAGAATAAAGAAATAGAAAACACATGAAAACAGATAGATTTATTGCAGACAATACAATTTAAAAAACTTACCATAAGATAAAGGTGGCAGTATACCCACTACATTATTCATATAAATATGAAAATGTTTCTTGTGCATAAATAAAAGCAAATTATTACCTTCCTGCTGGCAAATCTTTCAGCATTTTTCCTTTGTGCTTTGGATGCATTACCACTGCGTCATGTGGATTGTCTCTCCTAGAAGAAGTTAACATTTTTATTTCAATTAAAATAAATGTTAGTACTAAGTAAGAATCTGATATATGCACCAAAATGTTGAAAAGATCAGGTTAATCATCTTCTTCTTCTTCTGTGTTTGTTCTCAATCTCCAGCTACCAACTCCTGAACAGGGCTTTACAAGTAGCAGGATGTAGTCCAGAGCACGAAATGTATTGTGTCGCTAGTTTACAGTTTGAGTGCAATATTTGCACCTTTGGATCCGACGCATCCATCTTCGGCAGCGGGTTAAATCCTGACCAAGCATAATTTGCCCACTGTGGCCTGTGTGTTACTGAGTTCTGAAAGGGGAACAAAGAATAGCACCACTAAAACTTGCCAGGCGTGTGGCAAGATGTGTCAGGAGGTTTAACAGCAGACTAACTACCTCCTCCTGGATAAACTTTAATCCACAAAAACCTCCAACAGACAGGGCATGTTTAGCGTGTGTATTTGCTGAAGACATGTGCTCCCCATGGAACTGAAAGACTATGATGGAGAAATAATCTACATATATCTCCTGCTTTTAGCCCAATTAGGCTTGGCTTGGTTCATTCTCAATCTCCCACTACCAAACACTGAAAGGGATTAAGTAGCAGAATGTAGTCCAGAGAACGGAATGCGGTGTGTCGTAGTTTACAGCTTGACTGCGATGTTTGCACCTTTCGGTCCAACACATCCGACTTCAGCAAGCATGTTTTTAGTACCGGGTTAGCATTCCCTCTTCGATCCCTTCTCCTTAGCCAGTCTGCCCTGCTGCAGCCTGTTATCCAGGATTACCGCGTAATGGTGTAGAAGGGTCTTGGCAACTCTGGTTCGCTGGCCCTGACACTAGCAGTCAGCTATAGGTCGCTGACCACTGCAGCTCATGCGCTGCTCAGCTCTGGTTCGCTGGTCCTGACACTAGCAGTCAGCTATAGGTCACTGACCACTGCAGCTCATGCGCTGCTCAGCTCTGGTTCGCTGGCCCTGACACTAGCAGTCAGCTATAGGTCGCTGACCACTGCAGCTCATGTGCTGCTCAGCTCTGGTTCGCTGGCCCTGACACTAGTAGTCAGCTATAGGTCGCTGACCACTGCAGCTCATGCGCTGCTCAGCATCTTGATCCCTAGTCCAATTTGATTTGACACATGTTTTAAAAAACACAGCACTCACATGAACTGATCTACACATTGGTCCTTACTCTTCTGTTGGGACAACAATCTCATGATGACATTACTTTATGATGGGTTCTCAATGATATATAGTTCACTTTACAGCAATATATGCATTGACATTTCATGCATGGATGGCTAAACAAACAATGTATAATTGGATTCATATTTTAAACATTTGAATGGCTTTTTGGAACACATTACCATTTCACGTATTACCATTTTAGAACACACTACCATTTTGGAACATATGACCATTTTGGAACACATTACCATTTCATGTATTACCATTTTGGAACACACTACCATTTTGGAACATATTACCATTTTGTAACACACTACCATTTTGGAACACATTTCCATTTTGGAACACATTACCATTTTGTGGCAGTTACTGTATTGCTTTATTTTACACAAGACTGCTAGTCCCCCCCTCTCTTTACAGAATATAGAAATGGAAAACATTTATAAATGAAACGCACCTGCAAACACAACCAATGATCAATCCATCTGGAAGCGTCGTGGGCAGGTCCTTGAGAGAATGCACAACAAAATCAACCTTCTTCTTCATTAAGGCAGTCTCAAGCTCTTTGGTAAACAAGGACTTTTCTCCAATCTGTGGTTTCACAAATGTGTTGTTGGACATTTTAGAGAATACATCAAATGTGTTGTTGGATTTGGACATTTTAGAGAATACATCAAATGTGTTGTTGGATTTGGACATTTTAGAGAATACATCAAATGTGTTGTTGGATTTGGACATTTTAGAGAATACATCAAATGTGTTGTTGGATTTGGACATTTTAGAGAATACATTAAAAGCAAACACAAAATAAAGTTCAATAAACAACATTATAGAATAAACAACGGGATCAAGATGCTGAGCAGCGCATAAGCTGCAGTGGTCAGCGAACCATAGCTGTCAAGACCCTTCTACACCTCCATGCGGTGATCCTGGATAACAGGCTGCAGTAGGGCAGACTGGCTAAGGAGAAGGGATTGAAGAGGGAATGCTAACCCGGTACTAAAAAAAATGCTTGCTGAAGTTGGATGTGTTGGACCGAAAGGTGCAAATATCGCAGACAAGCTGTAAAACTATGATACAACGCATTCTGTTTTCTGGACTACATTCTGCTACTTAAGCCCTTCCAGGGTTTGGTAGTGGGAGATTGAGAACGAACGAAGAAGAAGAATAAACAACATTATAGATTTAGTGTCAAAACCAATGTTTTACATTTTAGAATAAACAACATTATAGATTTATTGTCAAAACCAATGTTTTACATTTTAGAATAAACAACATTTTAGATTTAGTGTCAAAACCAATGTTTTACATTTTAAAATAAACAACATTATAGATTTAGTGTCAAAACCAATGTTTTACATTTTAGAATAAACACTGAGGGTTAAAAATGTGAAATTTGAACTGAAGGTATACATATAGTTGGACTGAATGTATCAATGAGGGTGTAAATACAGGGTTTGGATCGAGGGGACAGGGTTTGGACCGAGGGTGTAAATACAGGGTTTGGACCGAGGGTGTAGATACAGGGTTTGGACCGAGGGTGTAGATACAGGGTTTGGACCGAGGATGTAGATACAGGGTTCGGATCGAGGGGACAGGGTTTGGACCGAGGGTGTAAATACAGGGTTTGGACCGAGGGTGTAGATACAGGGTTTGGACCGAGGGTGTAGATACAGGGTTTGGACCGAGGGTGTAGATACAGGGTTTGGACCGAGGGTGTAGATACATGGTTTAGACCGAGGGTGTAAATACAGGGTTTGGACTGAGGGTGTAAATACAGGGTTTGGACCGAGGGTGTAAATATAGGGTTTGGATCGAGGGTGTAAATACAGGGTTTAGACCGAGGGTGTAAATACAGAGTGTGGACTGAGAGAGCACAAACAGAGTGTGAAATGAATGTGTAAATCTATTTGGGGACACTGAAAATGGACAAGGGAGGCTCATAGCTGGCTGCTTGCACCAGGTTCAGCGAACCATAGTTGGCTGCTTGCACCAGGGTCAGTGAACCATAGCTGGCTGCTTGCACCAGGGTCAGTGACAAGGGGCTGACCAAGATCCTTTTCTACATCTAAATGACGGCCATGGAAACAGGCTGCACTAGTGCAGTCAGATTAATAGAATAGGGATCGCAGTGGGAAGGCAAACTGGTACCCATATAAGTCAGCTGAAACTAGATATGTCCGACCAAAGGCCAAGTACAACTTGTTTCTCAGGATGAGCGATGAAGAAGAAATATCAACTATGTACCAAAACACAAATTGTCATTTTCCTGACGAGCAAATAAAACATATATGGCCATTATGGATAACAGCTAAACATTTAAACAACGCCAACTTAAACAACACACTAGAAATGCAAAAAACTTACTTTTGAAAGTGCGGAATCCAAAATACGATCCCCAGTTGTGATCATGGGAACTGCAGCAGACAAGGGAGAAGATCAAGAGTAAGCATAATACAAGAGAAAAATGTACTGACATATTAACTTGATGGACAAACAAAACAGTTACTAACAATGGTTAAACATTTATCATTGACAAACTAATACGAGATGGACTGTAGCCCAATCTGTATATAACTGCTTAAAAACAAACAGGATTCAAGACAAGCGTTTTACATGTTTCCTGTACTTAAGTAAAACTGAACTTTAATCAACCTTCCTGTGTTTTCAGCCACCACTGAAACTAATCACCTAATAAGCCATAACTATAAGAAAGTACTGAGGGACTGCGGTAGTGCACTGGCTTCCCAGCCAAGTAATCAGGGTTCAATCCCCAGTCAACATCATGTTGGCCACCTTTACTTGACCTACGGCACACTAGAAGTGATGTCAACATCACACCAGCCACCTTTACTTGACCTGACCTACAGCACACTAGAAGTGATGTCAATATCACACCAGCCACCTTTACTTGACCTGACCTACAGCACACTAGAAGTGATGTCAACATCACACCAGCCACCTTTACTTGACCTGACCTACAGCACACTAGAAGTGATGTCAACATCACACCAGCCACCTTTACTTGACCTGACCTACAGCACACTAGAAGTGATGTCAATATCACACCAGCCACCTTTACTTGACCTGACCTACAGCACACTAGAAGTGATGTCAACATCACACCAGCCACCTTTACTTGACCTGACCTACAGCACACTAGAAGTGATGTCAACATCACACCAGCCACCTTTACTTGACCTGACCTACAGCACACTAGAAGTGATGTCAACATCACACCAGCCACCTTTACTTGACCTGACCTACAGCACACTAGAAGTGATGTCAACATCACACCAGCCACCTTTACTTGACCTGACCTACAGCACACTAGAAGTGATGTCAACATCACACCAGCCACCTTTACTTGACCTGACCTACAGCACACTAGAAGTGATGTCAACATCACACCAGCCACCTTTACTTGACCTGACCTACAGCACACTAGAAGTGATGTCAACATCACACCAGCCACCTTTACTTGACCTGACCTACAGCACACTAGAAGTGATGTCAACATCACACCAGCCACCTTTACTTGACCTGACCTACAGCACACTAGAAGTGATGTCAACATCACACCAGCCACCTTTACTTGACCTGACCTACAGCACACTAGAAGTGATGTCAACATCACACCAGCCACCTTTACTTGACCTGACCTACAGCACACTAGAAGTGATGTCAACATCACACCAGCCACCTTTACTTGACCTGACCTACAGCACACTAGAAGTGATGTCAACATCACACCAGCCACCTTTACTTGACCTGACCTACAGCACACTAGAAGTGATGTCAACATCACACCAGCCACCTTTACTTGACCTGACCTACAGCACACTAGAAGTGATGTCAACATCACACCAGCCACCTTTACTTGACCTGACCTACAGCACACTAGAAGTGATGTCAACATCACACCAGCCACCTTTACTTGACCTGACCTACAGCACACTAGAAGTGATGTCAACATCACACCAGCCACCTTTACTTGACCTGACCTACAGCACACTAGAAGTGATGTCAACATCACACCAGCCACCTTTACTTGACCTGACCTACAGCACACTAGAAGTGATGTCAACATCACACCAGCCACCTTTACTTGACCTGACCTACAGCACACTAGAAGTGATGTCAACATCACACCAGCCACCTTTACTTGACCTGACCTACAGCACACTAGAAGTGATGTCAACATCACACCAGCCACCTTTACTTGACCTGACCTACAGCACACTAGAAGTGATGTCAACATCACACCAGCCACCTTTACTTGACCTGACCTACAGCACACTAGAAGTGATGTCAACATCACACCAGCCACCTTTACTTGACCTGACCTACAGCACACTAGAAGTGATGTCAACATCACACCAGCCACCTTTACTTGACCTGACCTACAGCACACTAGAAGTGATGTCAACATCACACCAGCCACCTTTACTTGACCTGACCTACAGCACACTAGAAGTGATGTCAACATCACACCAGCCACCTTTACTTGACCTGACCTACAGCACACTAGAAGTGATGTCAACATCACACCAGCCACCTTTACTTGACCTGACCTACAGCACACTAGAAGTGATGTCAACATCACACCAGCCACCTTTACTTGACCTGACCTACAGCACACTAGAAGTGATGTCAACATCACACCAGCCACCTTTACTTGACCTGACCTACAGCACACTAGAAGTGATGTCAACATCACACCAGCCACCTTTACTTGACCTGACCTACAGCACACTAGAAGTGATGTCAACATCACACCAGCCACCTTTACTTGACCTGACCTACAGCACACTAGAAGTGATGTCAACATCACACCAGCCACCTTTACTTGACCTGACCTACAGCACACTAGAAGTGATGTCAACATCACACCAGCCACCTTTACTTGACCTGACCTACAGCACACTAGAAGTGATGTCAACATCACACCAGCCACCTTTACTTGACCTGACCTACAGCACACTAGAAGTGATGTCAACATCACACCAGCCACCTTTACTTGACCTGACCTACAGCACACTAGAAGTGATGTCAACATCACACCAGCCACCTTTACTTGACCTGACCTACAGCACACTAGAAGTGATGTCAATATCACACCAGCCACCTTTACTTTTCCAGATTATTCTGATAACCAATTTTTGAGGATGCATCGACCCTAGGAGCTGCTTTGCGATCAGAAAAATCCTCACACCAGCTGCAGACTGAACTCTGATTGCTGCACTAGCCTGGCTCTCAGAAGTTAGCAAGTTGACTTGTAACTGGGTAGGTAGACAAACATGTGATTGACCTGCTGTGTCTTTGCATGGTGGAGAGGCTACCTCTTTTTTGTCTCTGCTCAGGCCACTGTTTCTGGTTCACGGCTGTTTATTTAGAATTTACAGCTAACCTTCAAATTTAGAGGTCATTCTGTTATCCATCATTCAGCTGACATACCCAGCAGGAGGTCTGGATCCTACCCAGAAGGAGGTCTGGATCCTATCCAGTAAGAGGTCTGGATCCTATCCAGGCCAGGACATTAAAAAAATGTGTTCATGGTTTCAACAAGTTGGCAATTCTATCCATGAAATGTTTCTCTCTCAAATGTCACACCTCCTCCTGTGAACCACTCAATGTCACACCTCCTCCTGTGAACCACTCAATGTCACACCTCCTCCTGTGAACCACTCAATGTCACACCTCCTCCTGTGAACCACTCAATGTCACACCTCCTCCTGTGAACCACTCAATGTCACACCTCCTCCTGAAAAACACTCAGGTTGAAATACCAAGAAAATTAAATCAAACAAAACACAGTTAAGACCAGTGTAAATGTCCAATATTGACATGACAGGACAGTATGGCGAGATAGGCGTCAGAAGTACATCAGGTTCTGGAAACATCCCAAATATAATGTTGACATATCCTTTTTCCAAGAGCCACAACACTAAAACGTATTACAGAGGATCTCTGAAGGCTGTCAACAAGACAAGCTGAAACAGAGACATGTGAACAATACAAGCTGAAACAGAGACATGTGAACAAGAGCTGAAACAGAGACATGTGAACAATACAAGCTGAAACAGAGACATGTGAACAAGAGCTGAAACAGAGACATGTGAACAATACAAGCTGAAACAGAGACATGTGAACAAGAGCTGAAACAGAGACATGTGAACAATACAAGCTGAAACAGAGACATGTGAACAAGAGCTGAAACAGAGACATGTGAACAATACAAGCTGAAACAGAGACATGTGAACAAGAGCTGAAACAGAGACATGTGAACAATACAAGCTGAAATAGAGACATGTGAACAAGAGCTGAAACAGAGACATGTGAACAATACAAGCTGAAACAGAGACATGTGAACAAGAGCTGAAACAGAGACATGTGAACAATACAAGCTGAAACAGAGACATGTGAACAAGAGCTGAAACAGAGACATGTGAACAATACAAGCTGAAACAGAGACATGTGAACAAGAGCTGAAACAGAGACATGTGAACAATACAAGCTGAAACAGAGACATGTGAACAAGAGCTGAAACAGAGACATGTGAACAATACAAGCTGAAACAGAGACATGTGAACAAGAGCTGAAACAGAGACATGTGAACAATACAAGCTGAAATAGAGACATGTGAACAAGAGCTGAAACAGAGACATGTGAACAATACAAGCTGAAACAGAGACATGTGAACAAGAGCTGAAACAGAGACATGTGAACAATACAAGCTGAAACAGAGACATGTGAACAAGAGCTGAAACAGAGACATGTGAACAATACAAGCTGAAACAGAGACATGTGAACAAGAGCTGAAACAGAGACATGTGAACAATACAAGCTGAAACAGAGACATGTGAACAAGAGCTGAAACAGAGACATGTGAACAATACAAGCTGAAACAGAGACATGTGAACAAGAGCTGAAACAGAGACATGTGAACAATACAAGCTGAAACAGAGACATGTGAACAAGAGCTGAAACAGAGACATGTGAACAAAACAAGCTGAAACAGAGACATGTGAACAAAACAAGCTGAAACAGAGATCTGTGAACAAGAGCTGAAACAGAGACATGTGAACAAAACAAGCTGAAACAGAGATCTGTGAACAAGAGCTGAAACAGAGACATGTGAACAAAACAAGCTGAAACAGAGATCTGTGAACAAGAGCTGAAACAGAGACATGTGAACAAAACAAGCTGAAACAGAGATCTGTGAACAAGAGCTGAAACAGAGACATGTGAACAAGACAAGCTGAAACAGAGATGTGAACAAGACAAGCTGAAACAGAGATGTGAAAAAGACAAGCTGAAACAGAGATCTGTGAACAAGAGCTGAAACAGAGACATGTGAACAGACTGAAACAGAGACATGTAAACAGACTGAAACAGAGACATGTAAACAGACTGAAACAGGGACATGTGAACAAGACAAGCTGAAACAGGGACATGTGAACAAGACAAGCTGAAATAGGGACATGTAAACAAGACAAGCTGAAACAGGGAAATGTGAACAAGACAAGCTGAAACAGAGACATGTGAACAAAAGCTGCAGATTCAGCATAACAAAACATGAACAGTTTAAATGACAAACAAACAAGTGAAAAACTTATTAAAGAAAGTTTGAAAAGTTCAGCTGGATATTTAAGAAAGCAAACATGTGAACCAAATATATAGGCTTCCAAACACACGAATGTAAGATATAGGCTAAGTTAGCCAGATATTTACTGACAGGACATTACGTTAACATTTAGCCCTTGCCTGTCTCAAACTTCAAGGTTGAGTCCAATGTTTTAATCATCTGAATCACAGATTTGGTCTGGATGAGTGCAAGCTGTGATAAGGACAGAAAGAGATACAATAAGAACAGAAGTTTAACAGGCAAATTAAAAAAACTACCACGGGAAAACGGATCATTGATTGACCTTTAGTTGAATAATAATGGAATCTCAAACTATTCATGAAATATGAATGTTTCAAACACAAGCACTCTACTTCCATATAAGCTGAACAACTAACATTACTAAATGGAGCATGAATTTGCTTAATGTAACATAACGTTTTTACACTGGTTTAGAAGACTTTACATTGTATACAGCCAGTTTCTTGGAGGGTGGTTTTACTTATGTGCTAGTCCATCTTAATAGACTCAAACACGAGCTAAGTAGACCCGCAGCCAGTTAGGCACCATATATAGCTGCTCTTAACAAACCACCCGGGGAAAGGTACAAATAACCTGGGTAGATTTTTTATTTTTATTTTGCCGGGCAGTGGCCTCTAATCTTATTCTTTTGGATTTCCAACTGCCAAGGAATTTTAGAGTGCACGACACTGAACATGGGAGTTCGATCTCACTACCAAGAGATCAGGGGAATTTTTGCCAGAAGATCCCCATGACAACAAATCCTTGTACTATTGTGATTCAAACACGCGACCTCCGTCACCCGAGGTGGACACCTACCTTGAGGCCGCTGAGTCCCCAAATTATTCAAATGAGACAACAATTATTAATTTTAAAACTTTATTCAGTGAATTCTTATTAATAAATTACATTTCTGTACATAGTTTTAATTTCAAAGATGGTTACATGTATTATTAAATAAAGTGTGTCACCGTAAGGATTATCTATGCCTCATATATATTTATATAAGTAGCTTGTCGATTACAGAACGTCGTTTCTTACAACTGTCAACTTATTTGACTGTTACAAGTTTCTTGGCAGGTGTGCATTGTGGAAGAGTGCCATTACTTTCCATATGTGTGTTACACACACACAGAGATTTACACACACAGATGGACAAACTCTTAAATGAAAATGTTTGATACTAGATAAATTTCAAAGTTCAGAATTACTTGTATTAGAAATGGTATTCAGGGGAATTGCTTAGCTCCAAAAGTATTGTACATTTGATCTGTTCTGATTGGCCAAAATTGTCATTGTATTGTTTTATATAAGATGGGGAAAAGATGACCAATGTTAAGAATAATCCAATATTGTAAAAATGGCTTGGAAAAGGTGACCAGTGTTGAGAATAATCCAATACTGTAAAAATGGCTGGGAAAAGATGACCAATGTTAAGAATAATCCAATACTGTAAAAATGGCTGGGAAAAGATGACCAATGTTGAGAATAATCTAATAGTGTAAAAATGGCTATGTCAACATAGGAAACTTCTTTCACAACCTTCACAACAATATTTAATATTAGACAGGCATTCAATTGAAACCTTGAAGGAAAGTGGTGGAGACGAACCAAACTCACAACATGGTAGCAAACTTTGCACACCAAACAAATTCAGTGAATGAACTGGAAAATAACAAACTAGTTCTAGAACAAACCGTCCAGTGAGGCTCAGTGGATGATCTTAGGCCCATCTGGCTTAAGGTGAATGAAGTAAGGTCTAAATCAAAAGGCTGCATGTTGGGGAGGAGAGAAATAAAAAGAGGACGACCCAAAAATGAAAGCAGAAGCAGAAAGATCTAGCAACAGAATTATGAATGAAGTAGACGAACGAAGAGCTGACATCTCTACAATGTACTGACCATGAATGATGTGTGTCGAAGGGTTTAATGCACTGTTGGATCAACAAGATACAGTACAATGTCCTGACCCGTGACGTGAAGGATGGGTGCACTATTGGATCAACAAGATACAGTACAATGTCCTGACCAGTGAAGGATGGGTGCACTGTCAGATCAACAAGATACAGTACAATGTCCTGACCAGTGAAGGATGGGTGCACTGTCAGATCAACAAGATATAACTGATACTGCACTATACTTTTACTTCATATGTTGAATACTAAACTATATTTAGTGAATACTGAACTATACCACATTAATTGAATATTGAAATATGTATATGTGGGATAGTCTTTGAGAACAATTTTATTCACTAGATCTTTACAAGCGTGTGGGCCAGAAACTTTGCGGTCTTATTTTCAATGCAGTCTCCATACCTGGCAATACACTTTGCCCACTTGTTCACTAGTTTGTGGATACCCTCTAGAAAAGTCTTTTGGTATAACCTTTAACCAATTTTGCACTACCTCCAGTACCTTGTGTCAGCTGCCTTGGTACCCATCTGCTGTACACTTTTATATAACTGAGGTCATCGTGGACAATTTTGTGCGCAGCGCGGTGACTCGTGTTGAAATCTACAGCTATTTCATCAATAGTGACTCTCTTGTTGCCACGGACTAGCTGGTCAACCTGCTGTTTCACTGTGTCAGTTGCCACACTTGCTGGCCTCCCACGTAGCGGTTTATCGATGACATTTTGTAATCTTTCTACCCATTCATATACTCTCCCCTGACTCAAACAACTGTCTCCATATTGAACCTTTATTCTTTTGAACATTTCAGAAAGGGCTGGGGCCTCGATGGTCTCAAGGTAAGATGTCCGCCTGTGGTATTGGAGGTCACCTGTTCGAATCATGGTGCAGACCTGGATTTCTTCACGTGAATCTTCTAGTAAAAAATTTCCCATATCTGTGGGTAGTGAGATCAGACTCCTGTGTTCAGTGACGAGCACGTTTAAAAATTACTTGGCAGTTGGAAATCGAAAAGAGTAGGCTTAACGGCCGCTGCTCGGACAAAATTCAAGTTAAAAATCTACACAAATTATTTGCCCCCAGGCCTAGTAAGCCGCAGGAAGTTTAAAATACCTACTACGGATAGTTGATTGCCTTTGGCTACCTGGTAACAGACATTAACATGCCTGTTTGAATACCAGGATTCCAAGTATTTCAGAAAGTTTCACACCCTCTGACCACAAAAAATGACTCGTTGTTCTTCCACAGTGCTGCTGCGATTTTGTACGCTATATTGCGTATACTGCTCAATTGTCACAACCCCTACATGAAGTATTGCTAAAGAGCCATTTTGTGTCCTGGAATAAAGATTTTCCAATGCACATACTCTTCCATGCACTTTACAATAAGATTTCTGCCACTTAATGACTGTCCCTCGTAACTCCTATGCATCTTCCCATCTCTATTGACCAATCATTCTTTTCTCACTCCAATAGAATCATGAGGACACCACAGCAGTTTTGTAACACTTTGTTCATGTGATGAGGTTGCCACCACAATGTACAACCTCTCTCTTTGCTATCTTTTACAGTAGGCATAGTAAGTTGTAATAGCTTTATTCTTTCCTTCCCATTCAGAGGTCTCATCCATACCTACTCAAAAGTAAACTCATTGGTCAGTAATTAACACAATTACTGTACTAACAACCACCACCACCACCAAGACTGGAAGGAGATTAATGCTACAGTTTTCCTATTTTATTTTATGAGACCTGGTCAATTATTTCAGCCTCTCAAAACTAGCAACATGGATACTTAAACAACCTGAAGGTATTGTAGATAACAAGAACTTCAGATTTCCTCATCTGAATTGGGTACGACGTGGGCTAGTGGAAGTAACACGGCTCACAATCCGAAGGTGCTGGGTTTGATCCCCATCACAGTACCGGCCTCTACCCAGGGGAAGCAAACCCTTAGAAAATACAGGACGAAATAGACCCTTACGTAAAATGCATGCCGAAGACGGATGCATTGTGCCATCAGGGACAAAGTAAAAACTGTAGTGCAACACACACCTCCTTGGGGAATAGAGAAATAAGGTGAACGCCAAACAATATGACAACACACACCTCCTTGGGGAATAGAGAAATAAGGTGAACGCCAAACAATATCACAACACACATCTCCTTGGGGAATAGAGAAATAAGGTGAACGCCAAACAATATCACAACACACACCTCCTTGGGGAATTGAGAAATAAGGTGAACGCCAAACAATATCACAACACACACCTCCTTGAGGAATGGAGAAATAAGGTGAACGCCAAACAATATCATCTGAATTAGCAATGGATCTATAAAACCATGCTGCAGTTTTCAGTATGTTCACAATTCATCACAATCTGCGTGTCTACTCAAGTTGTAAGTCAATGACCACTTCATACACCTGCTGTATGTTACAGTGTTATGTTGAAGAACACTAATTGTAGAGATAACATGTTTAGGGCAATGTGTGTCTTTCTATAGGCTGCAGTTACATATAATGTAGGACCATGGTGTCACTAACTGTCATAAGTGGTGAATTGAGCATGAAAGTATTTTGTGGATTTGAGTTTCATATACAGTCATCATCATGTAGAGTGTCGCTCCCATCACAGCACGTCTGAAAGAAACTTGTTCCCTGGTCAAATCTCCAGCATCCGCCAAAGTCATGCTCCGACATTCCCTGGTATCTTGGTGCCATCATCTTCTTGGTCTACCCCTGGCTCTTTTGCCCGGCACCATACCTTCCATCACTGTCCTCTCAAGACCATTGTGTCTCTAGATGTGACCAAACTATTTCAATTTTCTGGCCATAATGGAATTGATAAACCAGTTCTCTTCTATGTTCAACTCTTGCCAGTGTTTATATTTGTCATTCTCTCAGCCCAGAGTATTCTGAGGATCCTTCTGTCACATTTTGACTCGATTCTCTTTCTAGATGTTTTGGTAATCGTTCATGGCCATATTCTGCCACAGGAAAGACAAAGGCTATCCAAGACTTTGACTTTTGTCATTTTGCTGGTGTTCTGCCATGATTTCTTCAGCCTCTGCTTACCATGGCTAGTCTCCTCCTGTGTAATGAGCTGTGTCCATACTGAATGTGAAAGTTTCATTAAAAGGGGTTCGTTCTTCAGTATCATCTCTACTGGATAAAAGAAGTTGTTGAGCTCATGCAGGGTAAACCATGCATGTCAACTTGTCCGATCTCAGATAAAAACATGTACACAAGTCTAATTTTACAAGTACTTCTTATCTTCTTAATTGACCCGTTCTTCGATAAGGTAGTTGGCTGACTAAATCGAAGAGATCTGCACGAAGTGTGGTGTTTTTCATCGCAACAGATCGGCCACTATCTTGATGAAGCTAAAGGCAGCCCAACCTGCTAGTCAGCGCCTTGCATCCTCTAGCTTCCTGTTTTTTTCTTCATATATAGATATATATATATATATATAGAGAGAGAGTGAGTGATTGACCAGACAGTCATCACCAGGTGGAGCTCCAAGGTTGATTATCATTCTGTTTACTTTTTATCCTTTATGCTATCATCTTGTGAAATCACAGTACATTGTTTAGTTAAACATGTAGTCCATAGCATCCAATTTATACTGGTATTTCAGTTGTACAAGAGTTTTCAGTCTGCTTGTGGCATGTTGTTTTTAACGTCATAGAAATACACAAGCTTCTTCATCATGACATTGTAGAGAAATGAGAGGGACTGGTGGACATAAACTTGTGTCAACATCAAGAATATCAAAATGCCACACCCACAGCGGGAATTCATGGGGGTGTTCAGCCAAAGATCACAGATATCAATACCAAGGTTTTGTTTATGATTTGTGCAATAATTTTTTGATTTTTTTGTAACCTATTTGGAAGAGTTTCTCTAAACCCAAAATTTTTAAAAATCTTTTTCAAACCTAATCTAAGGTAAGTTGTGACAAATAATGTAGACTTGAAAGTCAAAATATTTTCCATGACAAAATATGGTTCTCATTGTATTCACACAATTGTAGTGCATGAGCTGCAGCGGTCAGCGACTCAAAGGTGTCAGACCAAAAGGTACAAATATTGTAGTCAAGTTGTAAACTATAACACAACATATTCCATTCTCCAGACTACATCCTGCTACTTGCAAAGCCCTTTTCAGGGTTTCGTAGCGGGAGTTTTGAGAACGACTGACGAAGAAGAAGTAGTATAAGTATTCAAAAGTAGAGGTCCACTACAGTTCATTGAAAGGAATTTCATTTTATTATACCTTTTTTTCTAGAATTTTAAATTAGTATGGCCATTAAATGCATTCACTAATTGATGAAAACTCACTTCTTTTATTTATAATTTTCTCACTTGCCCTGTGTTGTCTTCTTTCTTGCGTTAAAATGTACGAAACTGTTCAGCTTTTGTGAATGAAGATATGGCTGTCTTTACGGAAGAATGTTTATTTTATAAGACAGATGGTATGCAGCTGTATCACTAAGGTCCCAATGGGACCATGAGAAGCAGGTATCCGAGCACTTGCAGTGGTGGTTTCAGCAGCAATGTACCAATGGTTTTACATGAGGAGGACTGATTGGGTTGCTAGCTCGATCATCCATATATAACTACCTCGATAAACTGATAAACCTCTAGTCTTAAATATTCTTTGTCTTACTTAACCTTAGTTAGTCTTAATTCGCCTTTTTTTAGTGTTTACACATAACTATATCGTCACTGGCGTCACTGTGCAATCTGTGTTAAAATCTCAATCACAATCTAATTCAGTAAATGAGTAATTGATTGTGACTTGACAGACTTGTCATTGCTTAAAGGTTACAGTATCCAGTGGCCGTATTTTCTCCACCCGGGGTCCCACTCGGATTGTTAGTTTATCTGACAATATTATTAACATGATTGTCAATTAGCATCAGTGATTAAATGACTGAAATCAGACGGTCAGTGTGTAGAATAAATACTAAATTAAATAGCCTCCTAGGCCTTGACTCAAATTAACTTTTTTATTTTATCGGCTTGCCTTATTGTTAAATGTAAAAATAACAGTGCTACAACGGCGTACCTGACTTTTTCTCGTTCCAACACGTATAGGCTGTCCTTCTTCCATTCTTGGCACAATGGTAATAAATAATTATACCGATCTGTATAGTGGTAAACAGTTTATTATAACTCCGGACACAACATCATGATGAAGCCAGATTCATGTTGGCTAGTCGACATGGACCAGACCTGAACGTGCATGGGCGATACGGATATACGGGATCGATTACACATCCACAATTATCTTGTCAAATATCAGATCAGTCGATTAAGGGTTGCTATCGCTTCTTAAAGTCTTCTTCTTCTTCTTCGTTCACCTCAGATCAAGATCCAGGTTTCTCTTACATCATCAGATCAAGGTCCCGGTTTCTCTTACAAAGGACACCGTTGTTTGTAAGGCAGTTTTGTCTCTATACAGCTTTTGTCTCATATCTGCCTCGCGAGGCCAGTATTGTTCTCTCTTTTCATGTGTGAGCGTGCAGCTTTGCAGGATATGTTCCACGGTCATGTTATGCTCTCCGCATGGACACTTGTCATCTGTCCCAATCCTCATTTTATTGTAAAGATGACCTTTGAGTCTGTTATCCCAGTTATCAGTCTACTTCTTCTTCTTCTTCGTACGCAGTCAGACAGTAACCATTATTTTTTCGAAAAAAGCGGCGGTCATCCTGAGGCTGTCGACACTGCCATAGAGCTTGTCTTACAGTTCCACTGGTGATGGCCACACCTGCTCTCTCTGATCCTCGTGTGTCGGGCAGTTCTGCAGCAGATGTTCAGCGGTCATTTTACCGGTACCGCACGGGCATTCGTCGGTACCACCTATCTTCAATTTGTTGAATAGGTGGTGCCTCAGTCTATTGTGGCCAGTGCGAAGTCTGAAGACAACGACTTGCTCTCTTCTGTTCAACTGGTAATAGGCATCGTTTTTGGTGTAACCAGTATGTTCGGTTTCCCATTTGGTCATGTATCTGGCTTTGATAAGCCGTTTTGACTCTTCGTACGTCATACTAGTATCTGTTTGTGGTAGTCTTGCACCTTCTTTTGCCAGTCTGTCTGCCTCCTCGTTGCCTTGGATGTTGCAGTGTGATGGGACCCACTGTACCACTACCCTTTTTGGTGCGGACTGCTGGCACAGTTTGCAGAGTGCTGCTCTTAAGTCATTAAGTTATCAGTCTGAAGATGATGACTTGCTGTTCTCTGGTTAAGTTAAAGTAGCTGTCCTCTTTTCGGAAGTCGAGGTATTGATCAACCCATTTTACCCTGAAGTTGGCTTTAATTATGGTCTTGGCCTCATTATATGTGATACTCAGGTCTGTTTGTGAGGATGCTCCTCCACTCTTTGCTAGTTTGTCTGCAGCTTCATTGCCTTCAATATTGCAGTGGGAGGGAATCCACTGTAGGGCCAACCTTGGGTGTTCTGCTGAGAGCTGTGTCTGAGAGAACAAACATTGCTCGATATCTTCATCTTTGTGTTGTTTTTGCGCTGCTAATACTGACGCGTCATCAGTCAGGAATAATGTTTTCTTGGTAGATATCTTTATCTTGTATTACAAGCCCAGCTGCGGCCTTCATTGCCTCTGCTTCTGTACGGAAGTTATTAGAGTATGTTCCCGTTGTTAATACTCGAGTTTTTTTCCTCTCTATTCCTTAGTTTGTAATGGAACCCTCCACCTCCATTGGATGTGACTTTGTTAGATGAGCCTTCTCTATATACGTGTATCCAAATTTATGGTGGGTATAATCTCTTAAGATATTCTACTAATTTCTTTTCTAAATCTGTCTGTTCCCTTTTTCCCTATTCCTTCTATGGTTTCTACTATCTCAATGGACTTGGTTTTTGTCCATAATGGGATTTGGGATGTTTGTTTTAGATCTCTAACCACTGCCTGGTCTATGATTTGGTCTGCTCTTGCAAGTTCTTTTGTTTTTTATATGAAGGGACTTCTCTTTAATCTCCCTCTTCCCATGCGATTCGTGTGATGTTCTCCATTACATTTAGAGGTGTTGTTCTCATAGCTCCAGTGATGATACGTATACCTTGGTTTTGGGTTGTATTTATTTTTTGGTAGTTATTCTTTGTTGCTGTGGACCACGCTGCTGTCCCGTATTCTTATAAGTAAGACTTATCAGTTGTCATCTTTACTTATAAGAGGGACTGATCAGAGTTACCATTTCTACTTTTTAGAGGGATTGATCAGAGAGTTGCCATCTCTACCTATAAGGCCAACTGATCAGAGAGTTACTATATCTACTTATTAGGTTGACTGCTCATCTTTATATATAAGATCTTCTAATCAAGTCAGTTGTCATCTTCACACCGAAGGCTGGCTGCTCGGAGCGTGCATGATCCTTACCCCGAAGATCGACTCATATAATCAGGTATCATCTTTACGTCAGAAGATGCTGAGCAGCGCATGAGCTGCAGTGGTCAGCAACCCATAGCTGACTGCTAGCATCAATGCCAGCGAACCAGAGCTGCCAAGACCCTTCTACACCTCCAAGTGGTGATCCTGGATAACAGGCTGCAGCAGGGCAGACTGACTAAGAAGAAGGGATCGAAGAGGGAATGCTAACCCGGTACTCAAAAAGTCGGATGTGTTGGACCGAAAGATGAAAATATCGCAGTCAAGCTGTAATCTAAGACACAACGCATTCCATTCTCTGGACTACATTATCTCATTCTGCTACTTAAGCCCTTTCAGGGTTTGGTAGCGGGAGATTGAGAACGAAGTCAAGCCAAGCCATCTTTACGTCAAATATCAGCAGCAATGGGTCTCAAAACGTCCTTATCCTCCTACTTCGATATTGCAATCGGACATGACGTAAAGACTTGTCGATTCCCACCTCTTAACATGATCTTATCAAGTATAGAGTAGTCATGGTACGACAGGCCTTACCTTACGCGAGACACGTGTGGGTGGGTTCGGTAGTTGGGCTGTTGGCAAATTCTATGCTTTCGGGGAGTTTACTTTTTCTGAGCCTCAGTGAGAATGTTCAGCTCAGCGATGTGAGCACGCGGTGTGATAGCAGTGTGTAGGTTTAAACGATCTTGCGCGAACGTTTGCCAGCACGTGCCATCCATATTGAAACTTTCAATGAGTGTGTGTAGCGTTTCTTCTGTCTCCATGGTGCCCGTGCGGAACTCTTTGTACTCGTACTTGCGTTGCTCTTGTAGGCGAGTATCGGTCATGATGTTGTTTAAGGAATGCCCACAATGAGTTGGATTACTCTTTTGTGCGCCCTAAAAAGGACGTTTAGTGGCGGTTTGTTGTAGCTTTCTTGACATCCCGAGCGTGCTGATGAGGGTGGACCTCCAGGCGGTTTGGATATGCTTGGCTTCATCTGCGTGTCGCTCACTACTACGGGGAGCACGTCGATCCACCTTGTTAGCCAGACTGCCATAGAAACAGACCGTTTCCATGAAGGGCTATAGGGAAGCCAAGGTATGGGTCGTGGCCATTATATTTTGCCTGACCCTGACTAACTTGTCTGATCAGTATGTTGTGCCTGACCCCGACTAACATGGCTGATCAGTATGGTGTGCCTGACCCTGCCTAACATGTCTGATCAGTATGTTGTGCCTGACCCCGACTAACATGTCTGATCAGTATGTTGTGCCTGACCCTGACTAACATGTCTGATCAGTATGTTGTGCCTGACCCTGACTAACATGGTTGATCAGTATGGTGTGCCTGACCCTGCCTAACATGTCTGATCAGTATGTTGTGCCTGACCCCGACTAACATGTCTGATCAGTATGTTGTGCCTGACCCTGACTAACATGTCTGATCAGTATGTTGTGCCTGACCCTGACTAACATGGTTGATCAGTATGGTGTGCCTGACCCTGCCTAACATGTCTGATCAGTATGTTGTGCCTGACCCCGACTAACATGTCTGATCAGTATGTTGTGCCTGACCCCGACTAACATGTCTGATCAGTATGTTGTGCCTGACCCTGACTAACATGTCTGATCAGTATGTTGTGCCTGACCCTGACTAACATGTCTGATCAGTATGTTATGCCTGACCCTGACTAACATGTCTGATCAGTATGTTGTGCCTGACACCGACTAACATGTCTGATCAGTATGTTGTGCCTGACCAGACGTTAGTATTTTTTCCCGTATGTAGCCCACCTGAGTTGTGATCTCTGCAGCAGCTCGAGAGTATTGTCCTGTTCTTCAGAACTTCAAAGTTGGGCACTTTATTGTGCCAGCTGATCCTGGACAGCCTGCAAGTACAGCTCATTAGGAAATGGTTGAGCTTTTTGGCATGCGTGCTACAGACTGTCCATGTTACGCAGGCGTTTAGAATAGTGGTTAACACCACAGCACGATAGACTTTGATCTTGGTGGCAACTCTGATTTGTTGTCGGTACCAAACATTTGCTTGTAGTCTTTTTTTTTTTATTTTTGCGTTCGCCTTATTTCTCTAATCCCCAAGGTGGTGTGCGTTGCACTGCGTTTTTATTTTGCGTCTGTCGGCCCAGTGCATCCGACTTCAGCATTCATTTTATGTAAGGGTCTGCTTCCTCCTGCATTTTCTAAGGGTTTGCTTCCCCGGGGTAACGGCCGGTGATGTAATGGGGATCGAACCCAGCACCTTCTGGTTGTGAGCCGTGTCACTTAACCACTAGGCCACGCCGTCCCCGCTTGTAGTCTTTTAAAATAGGCCCTATCCTTGGGGCACTCCTGTTGTGGACCTCAGAGTCAGTATTCAGTTCCCTGGAGACGGCACTACTTAACAGGGAAAAGCTATCAACTGCAAGCAGGTATTGATACGGTAGTGATAGTTGGGCTTCCTGTGTGCATGTAGTAACGTTACTTGTCAGCGAACCAGAGCTGAAAAGGGTTTTGCGAGTAGCATGATGTTGTCCGGAGAACGGAATGCGTTGTGTCGTAGTTTACAGCTTGACTGCGATATTTGCACCTTTCGATCCGACACATCCGACTTTTTGGGTACCGGGTTAGCATTCCCTCTTCGATACCTTTTCCTTGGCCAGTCTGCTCTGTTTCCGCCTGTTATCCACGATCACCGCTGCGGTGTAGAAGGGTTTTGGCAGCTCTGGTTAGCTGGCCCTGACGCTAGCAGTCAGCTCTGAATAGTTGACCGCTGCAGCTCACGCACTGCTCAGCTCTGGTTCGCTGGCTCTGACGCTAGCAGTCAGCTCTGGTTAGTGGATGCTGTTATTCACATTTGGCTTGGATGTGATATGCTGCTAATATTATGTCGACCCCCCCCCCCTCCCGCACAGACACTAGTTTCGCCACCAACAGGGCATGAGATCAGAAATTGGACGGCCACATTATTTTTGTACCGGCGGTGAAACAAAAATGGGAAGCGTACACCTTGCGAAACGACTGCACACGCGAGGTTTCATTTATTCTTCAGCCCCATTTCCTTGGACTCCAGTAATAACAATAACGGTTACAGTGTGTGCCCGGTATAGTACAGATAGGAACTCCATTTACGTGTGGGCAGGTGTGATATCGCTGTAATTGAATACACAATACGCACCGAATCGATTTCTGAACTGTGTGGTACATCTTTGACGTCAACAACAAGCCGACACAGCGCCTAGCCTCCTCAAGTGGTTGGTGGACATACTACCGGTGGTTCAGCCATGGCTTGATTCAGCCCTCTCCCATATGCCCGGATGAGTAGCCAGGGCTAGGTCGGGTCAAAAACTTTAATTTTACTTAGTATGCACGCAAAATAAAATACTTTTTACTCGCTGAGAGGTCAAAAAAGTTGGGACTGACAAAACACGGAGAAAAAGCCGTCGTGACTTCTTGCGTGTACGCTTCCAGGCATCAACTTGACTATATCCAATGAAGGCAGAGTTCAGCGACAGGGCATCCCCACTCAGTGGGCTTTCTCTGCTTCTCGTAAGTAGGAGGCCCTTGTAGCAGACGTACAGCAGACATTTGACCTGTGTCGCGGACCCGGGCACATCCATCGGTGTGTCTAGTAGGGCTTAAGTCTGTTGAGTAGATGGTATCTCAGTGCGTTGTGGCCTGTGCGGAGGCTACAGATGGCCAGCTCGTACAATGCGCCATTCTGTTACTGATCTGGATTATGTTACCCGCTTGTATTTACACACGACACATCTTTTGAATGAAATCAATTACACATATATATATCATGTTTTAAACATGTTTCCACTTTCCACTGACTGTCTGTCAGCCTCCTCATTGCCCAGAATGCATCAATGAAGTGGAATTCAGTGTGTAGCGACTCTCCAGAACATGTGATTTAGCCATTAAGATTAAAACACAGAGCCCCCATCGATCCACACTTTTTGGGTTTCCCCAATGACATGCAGCACGTCCTGTGATGAGCACAGCCTGCTTTATTGTGCTTTCATGTGTCAGAGGGACTTCAGCTGCAGCTTTCATGTGTCATAGGGACTTCTGCTGCAGCTTTCATGTGTCATAGGGACTTCTGCTGCAGCTTTCATGTGTCATAGGGACTTCTGCTGGAGCTTTCATGTATCATAGGGACTTCTGCTGGAGCTGTCATGTGTCATAGGGACTTCTGTTGCAGCTTTCATGTATCATAGGGACTTCTGCTGGAGCTTTCATGTATCATAGGGACTTCTGCTGCAGCTTTTATGACCACGGCCTTTTACGTCCCTCAATGTTCGGTTGCAACTGCTAACTTTATTACTAAACCATTGTTTAAGCCCAGAAAGTTTCTCCCACAGCCATTCTCTGTAACCCAGAAAGTTTCTCCCACAGCCATTCTCTGTAACCCAGAAAGTTTCTCCCACAGCCATTCTCTGTAACCCAGAAAGTTTTTCCCACCGCCATTTTCTGTAGCCCAGAAAGTTCTCCCACCGCCTCCGGCTTCTCTTGTCGTCATTCAGTTTATCCAGGAACGGCGTGGACTAGTGGTTAAGTGACACGACTCACATTCCGAAGGTGCTGGGTTCGCTCCCCAATCACAGCACCGGCCGTTAGCCCGGGGAAATAAACCCTTAGAAAATACAGGAGGAAGCAGAAGCAGACACATAAAATGTATGCCGAAGTCGGATGCACTGGGCAGACAGGCGCAAAATAAAAACACAATGCAACGCACACCGCCTTGGAAAATCGAGAAATAAGGCGAACGAAAATGAAAAAAAAGTTATCCATTAATTAGCTTGGGGTGGACCATGTTATCACTCTGCTCTTCTCGTGGAGCGGGCAAACCAAGAGCACCTGTTCTACTGATTGTTTGATCTCCCCACTTCAACCCGTCACATGTCTGTTTGACTGATTTTTTTGGTGAACAGACTATTTTTAAGTTTGAATATTGCAACTTGGCACTTGGGGGAGGAAAGTTCTGGACACAGTTCAAGAAAATATAACATTCGGAGATACATTGTACATAGGAAGATTAACGTCTAGTCAGGCATACTGACTGGGGTCAGACATGCTGGTCAGGGTTAGGCAAGACATGCTGGTCAGGGTCAGGCAAGACATGCTGGTCAGGGTCATACAAGACCTACTGGTCAGGGTCAGGCAAGACATGCTGGTCAGGGTCATACAAGACCTACTGGTCAGGGTTAGGCAAGACATGCTGGTCAGGGTCAGGCAAGACATGCTGGTCAGGGTCAGGCAAGACATGCTGGTCAGGGTCAAGCAAGACCTACTGGTCAGGGTCAGGGAAGATATACTGGTCAGGGTCAGGGAAGACATACTGGTCAGGGTCATACAAGACATACTGGTCAGGGTCGACATACTGGTCAGGGTCAGGCAAGCCATATTGGTCAGGGTCAGGGAAGATATACTGGTCAGGGAAGACATACTGGTCAGGGTCATACAAGACATACTGGTCAGTGTCAGGTAAGACATACTGGTCAGAGTCATACAAGACATACTGGTCAGGGTCATACAAGACATACTGGTCAGTGTCAGGCAAGACATACTGGTCAGGGTCATACAAGACATACTGGTCAGGGTCATACAAGACATACTGGTCAGGGTCATACAAGACATACTGGTCAGAGTCATACAAGACATACTGGTCAGGGTCATACAAGACATACTGGTCAGGGTCAGGCAAGACATACTGGTCAGGGTCATACAAGACATACTGGTCAGGGTCATACAAGACATACTGGTCAGTGTCAGGCAAGACATACTGGTCAGGGTCATACAAGACATACTGGTCAGTGTCAGGCAAGACATACTGATCAGACACGTTAGTCAGGATCAGGTAAAATATACTGACCAAGACCCTTACCTCAGCTTCCTAGTAGCACTCTCTGGAAACGGGATCATGGCAGTCTGGCCAACGAGGTGAGGGATCGACGTGATCCCCGTACTAGTGAACGACATCGCAGATACAGCTAAGCGTAGCACACTCATCAGCACACTCGGGATGTGAGGAAAGCTACCACAACCCGTCACTGATCGCTCTTTTCAGGGCGTACAAAAGAGTAAACTTAATCATTGTGGGCATTCTCAAACAACATTGTACGGCTACACAGAACTTCATAAAAAAAACACCAACTACTCGTCTCTGATGACTACTCTTAAAAAGAGACAAGCCTCTAGGGTCAGGCATTTAAGTGGACATAAGCGCACTTGATTTTATTTGTGCCAAAAACTGAACGTCTAATGTTTGCAATCCTGGCTGTCCTTGACCTTAACTGTGAGTTTCGAAAAGGCTTAATGTAGTTCCGTTTGTCTATGCTGAGCGCGGCATGCATGCCCTAAACTAGCTTCCATGAATATATTTTGAGCCGTAACTGTTTATCTTTTAGCTGCATGTCCAAGTTGAACCTAACATTATGCAGTGCCAACACGTGTTTTAATGTAAAAAAATAATCTAACCACAGCGCAATCTGATGTGACCTTTTATAACTAATTAGGTGTTTGTGTGACAACGTGAATTTGTGTTTACAGGTCACAAGGTCTGGTCAAGTACAGGTCTCCACGACCTTTCATTTATCTCTTCTGGCATGTCAGATAGGTAGTGCGTGATGTCTATTTGCAAGGAGAAAAGATTGCGACCTTTTACTGACTACGACCAGAACTTTTATTTACAGGGAGAACATACAAAGTAATTGTAACCTATTGCTATCCCCGACCAAAACTTTTCAAGTACAGTAAATAAACGATCGATACAGACAACCTTTAAAACATAGACAAAATTCAGTTTATGCTTCTACTCGCCATCATATCCTACTTAGAGAGCACAGAAGGAAACAGCTATGTGTCCCAACCAGCACAGAATGGTGGTTTTATATCTTCCCGCTTCATGTTCAAAGTCCGCCAAATGACACCGAATATCACTTTTAACAAAAATAACTGGTTTCCTTTCAATTGAGTCCCGGGGATCAAGATGCTGAGCAGCGCATGAGGTGGTCAGCGACCCATAGCTGACTGCTAGCGTCAGGGCCAGCGAACCAAAGGTGCCAAGACCCTTCTACACCTCCATGCGGTGATCCTGGATAACAGGCTGCAGCAGGGCAGACTGGCTAAGGAGAAGGGATCGCAGAGGGAATGCTAACACAGTACGCAAACGATGCTTGCTGAAGTCGGATATGTTGGACCGAAAGGTGCAAATATCGCAGTTAAGCTGTAAACTACGACACAACGCATTCCGTTCTCTGGACTACATTCTGCTACTTAAACCTATTAGGGTTTGGTAGCGGGAGATTGAGAACGAACGAAGCCAAGCCAAGCCAATTAAGTACCGGAAAATCTGGAAAGTAAAGGCGGCCGACGTGATGCTGTCCACATCATCCACTAAGTACCGACGTGATGCTGACCACATCATCCACTAAGTGCCGACGTGATGCTGACCACATCATCCACTAAGTGCCGACGTGATGCTGACCACATCATCCACTAAGTGCCGACGTGATGCTGACCACATCATCCACTAAGTACCGACGTGATGCTGACCACATCATCCACTACGTACCGACGTGATGCTGACCACATCATCCACTAAGTGATGCTGACCACATCATCCACTAAGTGCCGTGGGTTACAAAATAATATGGGTCGAACACCATATTTTCTTTGCGCCGCATGGCGTGACGGGATCTTGACTGCTTTCTCTGGGGATTTCTTAGGTACGCCAAGTTCCACACCGTGTAGGAAATGCAATCCGTGTTTGAATGAGTCTTCTGAAGTGTCAAGGCGGGAGCGCAAATGTCATCAAAGATATTTGACACCGCATTACGATAAATGGATGCACGTGACTATATTGTTATCTGTTTGTACCGCCGATTTTAAATGTCTAACAAGGTTGTTCGCTTATTAATGGACGTGTGAGTGAAGCCGCAATGTTCTGGACTACTTCAAACAAACGCCTTGGCTGCTCAGTATTCGTACCAAATTCTATATTCGAATCTGTGTTATCTTTCATGTCCAAACTTCTGAGAGATGAAAGAACTATCTTCCATGTCCAAACTTCTGAGATGATGAAAGAACTATCTTCCATGTCCAAACTTCTGAGATGATGAAAGAACTATCTTCCGCCTCGATCATGTATTTTTTGTCTCGTATGAAGAAGTGGCATACATGAAAACAAAATTATGGTCAATACTTCTGTTGTACAATTACCGGTTACAAAATTGTGATTATTATGTTCGATGCTTGTCCATATTAGCACGCCCCAGATTACCCATCCGACTTCATTAAGACGAAGGCATAGTGCATGTGAAGTATTCTGATCACGAACTCGCGATTGTTTCACTTCTGACAGGTTGTACCAAGCTAACTTAATGACTTAAGAGCAGAGCTCTGTCAACTATGCCAGCAGTCCACACCTAAAAGAGTAGTGGTACAGTGGGTTCCATCCCACTGTAACATTCAAGACAACGAGGAGGCAGACAGACTGGCAAAAGAAGGTGAAAGACTAACACAACCAGATACTAGTGTCACCAACAAAGAGTCCAGAAGGTGTATTATGGCCAAATGGGAAACAGTGGATACTGGCTACACACAAAAAAACGATGCCTATTTACCAGTTGAACAGAAGAGAGCAGATCGTGGTCTTCAGACTCCGCACAGGCCACAACAGACTGAGGTACCATCTGTTCACTAAACTGAAGATAGGTGGCACTGACAAATGCCCTTGTGGTACAGGGAAAATGACCGCTGAACATCTGCTGCAAAGTTGCCCGAGATACGAGGACCAGAGAAAGTACACGTGGCCATCACTAGACAAGCTCTATGGCAGTGTCGACAGCCTCACGATGACCGTTGCTTTCTTCGAACAAATTCAAGTTGACCTCTGACAGCGTACGAAGAAGAAGTACCAAGCTGATTGACACAAGTTGACCTCTGACAGGGTACGAAGAAGAAGTACCAAGCTGATTGACACAAGTTGACCTCTGACAGGGTACGAAGAAGAAGTACCAAGCTGATTGACACAAGTTGACCTCTGACAGCGTACGAAGAAGAAGTACCAAGCTGATTGACACAAGTTGACCTCTGACAGCGTACGAAGAAGAAGTACCAAGCTGATTGACACAAGTTGACACTCTGGTCCTCACTCCACTGTCTTGTGTTTTAGCATAGAACATTTAGCCCCGTTTATGTAACAATTCATGTTGTTATAGAAATAACAAACTTAACTGACAGAGAGGCACCAGCATACTTGACTGCCAGACGTGAAAGCCTAAAGGAAGTCTCTGGCATGGAACCAGACCTGGCTGAGGTTTTTAAGGAGGGGGTGGGAGGGTGTGTGTGGCAGCCCTTAAATAGCCCACCAGGCGTGATGGTCACTGACCTCTTTGTCAAAGATTTTTTTTTTAAAAAGACAACGAAATGCTCCCAAGCCACGTGTAACACACAGCAGCCTATGACAGCAACATCTTCATCCACGTATTGGCTTTGGGTAGGTTACCAGACACACGGCGGTGTTGGTGGCACCGTAAAACTAGCATACCCTGGGTCGATGAAGTCCTATTTGGTAATCCATCTACTTGAAAATCTCTGATTTAAAACCACCTGCTGCCTTGAGGGTAGTCTGTTGACAGCCAAATGTTACCCAAATAAAAACGTGTCGAAAGTGTATGTGCCTTTCGGTTCGCCTCAGATATCAAGAAGCTTGACAGTCTGATGACCTCCTTGCATAGACCAACACTGGATCACAAGATACTGACGTCGTGGCAGTTACCTCGAGTGAGTACAGTACATCAACATCTGCAGCACAAACATAGACTAACAAATGTTATTGTTGTGGACTTGTCCCATTATACCCATACAGTTATGATGGACTTCTAACATCTTGTTCTAACTTCTTCTTTGTTCGCTCTTAATCTCCCGCTACCAAGCCCTAAATAGGACTTTGCAAGTAGCAGGATGTAGTCCTGAGAACGGAATATGTTGTATCGCTAGTTTACAGCTTGACTACGACATTTACACCTTTGGGTCCGACAGGACTGTTCTAACAATTTCAACTTCACATAAACAAAAGTGATCTTACAGCTTGACTGCGACATTAACACCTTTGGGTTCAACACATCTGTTCTAACAATTTCAACTTGACATAACAAAAGCGATCTTACGATATGCCTCTACGTAAATTAATTGTCTGCGACGGGGCATGCCAGCTCACTATCGCGTAATTGGTTATTGGAATGAAGAAAGAATTTTTCCAATAGCATCAACATATTCTCAATAGTATATACGACCTGAATGCCGTTTGTTATTTTGAACCGTTATTGTACGCTATTATAACCAGAGCACCTTGCCACAGACCATTACAAAAATATTGACAGCAAAAAAAGGATTTGGTCTCAGAACGTTGTGGTTGTCTCCCCTGTTGCTACTCACGTCACCCATGGCAACACCCGTTCAGTGTAGTGTGTCAAATATCATATCAAGCGTGTTTATTTCTTTCCATACTATAATCTCAAGTTATTATTTCATTCTTTTGTCTATCGTTATTTTCAAATGTTTCTCACGCAGTTGCAACACGCTGACTAAGACCATCCTACAAGTTTTCAAATGTTTCTCACGCAGTTGCAACACGCTGACTAAGACCCATCCTACAAGTTCATGCCATGCACTTGTTTTACAGCAGCTGACCAACAAAGATGGGATTTAAACTAATTCCCCCCCTCTCCCCAGTGGTAATCATGTGCAAAAAAAAGCTTACCACTGTGCTGCAACCACGAGGGCCCCGGCCTGCCTTGTTCAGTACACCACAAGATATAGAACGGACTGATACAAGCCACTACCACCAGCAGACTGGTCAAGAGTGAAGAACTCTACGATTTGCTTGGACAACATCATCTCCATTAAGATTACCTTTTCCTGATCATCACAGCTGGTATTGTAATTTTGTACTTTCTCATTAAAACGGGGGACTGAGTGTTCTCGAGGTAAGACGTCGACCTCATGTGCTGGAGGTCGCAGGTTCAAATCACAGTGGAAACCAGGATTTTTAAACGTGGAATTTCTGGTATTTCTCCTGATATCTCGGTAGTATATATACTCTGGTTGGTGTATATCATTGTTCTCCAATAGATCATTTCTTAGCCAGTCTGTCAGGTCATTGCCAGGTGTATTTGAGAGACAATGGATCCACTGCATAAATATTCTTCTTCTTCTTCTTCTGCGTACACAGTCAGACAGTAACCATTATTTTCTCGAAAAAAGCGGCGGTCATCCTGAGACTCTCGCCACTACCATAGAGCTTGTCTTGCAGTTCCACTGGCAATGGCCACATCTGCTCTCTCTGATCCTCGTATGTCGGGCAGTTCTGCAGCAGATGTTCAGTGGTCATTTTACCAGTACCGCACGGGCATTCGTCGGTACACCCTATCTTCAATTTGTTGAATAGGTGGTACCTCAGTCTGTTGTGGCCAGTGCGAAGTCTGAAGACAACGACCTGCTCTCTTCGGTTCAACTGGTAATAGGCATCGTTTTTGGTGTAACCAGTATGTTCGGTTTCCCATTTGGTCATGTATCTGGCTTTGATAAGCCGTTTTGACTCTTCGTACGTCATATTGGTATCTGTTTGTGGTAGCCTTGCACCTTCTTTTGCCAGTCTGTCTGCCTCCTCGTTGCCTTGGATGTTGCAGTGTGACGGAACCCACTGTACCACTACCCTTTTTGGTGCGGACTGCTGGCACAGTTTGCAGAGTGCTGCTCTTAAGTCATTAAGCTCAGTGTTTTTCTGGCTTTTTAGCGCTGTGACTACTTCGAGAGCATCTGTCAGCAGGACTATATGGCTCTCATTTTCACTGTGTGTTACCATTTCTTCCACTGCCGCCCTCAGTGCCTCTGCCTCCGCTCTGAAATTGCTTGTGTACTTACCAGTAGCGAATGACAGTGTTATTTTTCTGCCATTTGGTAGGTTCAGGAATGCTCCTGCCCCTCCGTTCTGTGTAGTGTTTGTTACAGAACCGTCGGTGTATGCATGGGTCCAGTCCATGCTTGGGTAGCTTTTCGTTATGAAGCTTAGGGTAGTGTCTCTCCTTTCTTTTTCACTCTGGCAGTTTTTGTTTGCAATACCTGGTATATTTTCTACCACCTCTGGAAATATATCCTGCCGCCAAGTAGGTTTTCGTACAGTAGTGGTGGGTTTTGGTGTTGTTAGTGCGTTTATGGGATCTTCGTGCATCTTTGCTTTGGCTATTTCTGCAAAGTTTCTCCGCTTCAGTTTCCCATTTCCCAAATTGTTTAGTCTCTGGTACATTGGATGGTCCGTCAGTCTTCTGAGTTTCTCTGACTGCAGCTGGGCTCTGCAGTCTCTTCTATCGGTCATGGATTGCAATTTTGTAATCTTTTCGAGTTCTACAATTGGCGTTGACTTCATGCCACCTGTTATAATTCTCATGGCTTGGTTTTGAAGTTTGTTAACTTTATCGAAGTTCGCCTTCGCTGCGGTTGTCCATGCCGCGATGCCATACTCGAGAACTGGTCTCACTCTTCCAGTGTACAGTTTCTTTAGTATGCCTTCGTCTGCTCCCCAGCTTGTGCCAGCAAGTTTCCTCATGATCGCCATTCTTTCTCTGGCTTTCATTCGGTTTCTCTCAATCTGACTTTTCCATGTCATGCGCCGATCAAATGTGACTCCCAGATAGGTTGGGTTGTCGTTTGGCTGCAGGATTTTGCCATTCAGACTTAATTTGGTACTTTGGGGTTTTAATGAGAGCGAGAATATTGTGCACGTGGTTTTCTCCTCGTTTATTTTGACCAGCCATGAGTTTGCCCACTCTTCCAGCGATGTTAAGGCCGTCTGCATCCGATTTCTTGCTATGGTGAGATTCTTTTCAGAGGTCCACATAGCCAGATCGTCTGCAAACATTGAGCTATGGACTCTTCTTGGTATATTCTCTGTAATATCGTTTATATATACCAGGAAGAGTGTGGGTGACAATACTCCCCCTTGGGGTACTCCCTGCTCGAGTGTCACCTTTTTGCTCATCTGCCCTTGTATTTGGACTCTGGCCGTTCTTTGTTTGAGGTAGTGGTTGATCCACTTGTACATCTTCCCACAGACATCACTTCTTCTTAGCTTGACTCTAAGTCCATCCTTCCAGACTTTGTCAAATGCCTTTTCCAGATCCACCCAAACAGCTACTGTGTGTTTCTGTGCCTGGTAGGCATCTTCTATCTCCTGGGCTATGAGGATGACCTGGTCCTCAGTGGATCTGTGCTGTCTAAGGCCGGCTTGCTGTGGAATTAGTATTCGTTTTTCTTCCAGATGCCACATCAGTCTGGTGTTTATCATCCGTTCCATCAGCTTGCCAACACAGCTCAGTAGGCTTATGGGCCTGTATCCATTTGGATCTGTTTTGTCCTTCCCTGTTTTTGGTACTGGTACCAGTATTGCATCTTTCCATGCCTGGGGTACAATACCCCTTTTCCAGCTTTGGTTCAGGACTGATAGTAGTTTCTTCTTCGCTGTTTGGCCCAGCCCCATCAGCATTTCGTTTGTTATCCCGTCTTTTCCGGGAGATTTCCTTTTCTTTAGTGTACTCATAGCCTCTTCCATTTCGCGCATTGTTAGTTTGGCCATCATGTGCTCTTCAGGAGCCGTATTTACGTTTTCGTGTCCCTTTAGCTCTTCGCTAATGTCTGTATGCTTATCTGCAGGGACCTCGATGTGGTTTGCTCTGGCATAGTGATCGACAAAGGCATTTGCGGCTTTCTTACCTGTGATCAAGTTCTCGCCCTGCTTGATAGTAATTTGCTTATTTGACGGGGTTTCGTCGTTCATGGCTCTGACTAGTTTCCATAGCTTGTTCCCGTCTTTGTCCAGGTTCAGACTTTCCGTTTTATTTTTCCAACTTTCTCTTGCTGTTTGCTTGAGAGTGTGTTTGTACTTCGCCGCGGCGGCTTTGAGGGCGATGTTTGCCTCCATGGATTTTTCTCGTTCTGCCATGTTCCTAGCATTTGTTACTGCATCTTCCACTTTCTGTAACTCATCATTCCAGTAGGGCTTATAGTTTTTCCTAGCTCCTCTTGGGATGGTTTCAGTGGCGGCTTGCATTATTGCCTTGCTTAGGCTCTCCACCATGGGCTTCATTTTGGTGTTTCGTGTGTTGATGGTTTCACACAGCCCATCTGTCAGGATTGCAAATCTGTCCCAGTCGGCTCGTTTGTAATTCCAACGTGGGAGCGGTTTTGTTTCCTGTGGGCTTACTTCCATGTCAATGGTTAGCCTGATCGGCATGTGGTCGCTACCTGCCAGTTGGTTCAGCACCTGGCGGTCTATTTTATAGTGTATGTCCTGTGTGGAGAAGGCCAAATCTGGAGTCGAGGTGGTATGCCATGTTCTTGAATAGAAGCTAGGGCTATCCTCCGGCCTATTGATTAGGGAGAGATTTGCATCTATCTCCCAATCTTCCACTTCGTCACCTCTACTGTCTGTGTCAGAGTATCCCCATCTCTCCGAGTGGCTGTTGAAATCTCCAACTACTATGCAGTTGGAGTCTCTGACCTCCATACTCGAGAGCGATAGGTCTCTGTTTGGTGGTCCGTACAGATTGAAAATGCGGAGTTTCGTCTCTTGAGCCATTATGTCAACTCCTACAATTTCTGCTTGTCCGGTGTGATTGACAGGTACCGCGCTACTCGGTATGCTGTTTCTGGTCAGTATCAGGACCCCTCCTTTGTGGCCTTCTCTATCTAGACGGAAGGTCTGGTATCCTCTGATTGAGAATTTATGGTTATTGTTGAGGTGCGTTTCCTGGATACATGCCACGTCAATCTTACCTTCATGCAGGTGGTGTGTTAGGGAAAGTTTTTTGTTAATGACTCCCTCCGCATTCCACTGTAGTATTTTGAGGGTCTTGAGGTTTTGGCCAATAGACGTTACCCCATAGCCATGTGCCTTGACTCCACGACACATGGGTGGGTGACCACCAGTAGTCAAGGGTGGGCCCCTTCGAGGCGTGAGGCCCGGCGCTATCGCTGCCTGGCGGGTCTCCTCAGGATGAGCGCCATACGTTTTTCGAATAGGTTGTGCTGCCATCATACTGTGATTTACGTTGCACTGTTTTGTTAGGCTTGCGGCCCCGTGCATCCGATTTCAACAGGCGTTTCTGTAGGGATGCCCTCCTTAGCCTTTGGCTGTCCCCAGCCTATCTGCAAGGCAGCAGTTGTTTACGATCAGAGTTTTCTCTCCTATGGAAGTTGTCTTACCAGACTTTCGAGTCTTCACTACTCGTGTCTATAGGGTGCAATGATGATGTGATATATGAGATGGACTGGTTTACCCGGAAGAGAGGCAGTCCAGTGTGTCTGTATCCCAGGATCGTCACGTCCTGCCAGAAACGTAGCATTTGCATGTGAGTGGGGTATCTCTTTTTCCCTTTATTTTCTTGGCTTCTATGCAGGGATGGTACGCCTAGCATTCCCCGCCACCTGGGGTGTTGACACAGTGGGGCAGGTGTGCAATGTCCGCTGGTCTGCATCTCTTCTGCGTCCAGCATGATAGTTATGGCTGATAACGTACAGAGGTAGATATCGTAGCCGGAGTGCATTTCGCCAGAGGACAAGCCTGGTAATGTCACAGAGATGTTGATCGCCTGGTGTGCGGACAACTCTCATGGTCAGTGGTTGAGTCTTGACAGTTCACAGTGAGGTGGCTGCTCTACTGTTTTTGACACCCCGACCAGGTTCTAAGTCTTTGGTTGGTGTTTTTTCGCACCCCATCGCCGTATAGGGTGAGTATCAAGCAGTTGTCCGCCCGCTTTGATTGGCGGGCGGCAAGAACCTCTTACTGTGGCTCTACCTGATAGGGCTGGGGCGCAAGCCCCAGGTCCCGAGCATGTAGGAGCCTCCCATTGCAGTGGTGCTGAGATTTTGGGCGGGATTGCGGCTTACAAGGGTTCGGCCGTAATCCCCCACATGGTAGCCTCGCGCCCTTGGCTTATCAGCCTGGTACGTGAACCAAAGTGTCTGCGGCTCCTCTCGATTTGAGCTGGTTTTCCGTAGCAACGCCCTGTCATTTGTAGGGTAAAACTGACCTGTCTTCAGATGATCTATTTCCAGCACCCGTTCACTATTTGGTCAGACGAATTTATTGAGGGCTTTTGTTTGTCAATGACCAGGTATTTGAAATCTGCGGTTTCTGCGGAGTTAAACACGATTTCCGTAGCGTTCTTTCATTTGGGTGTTTGAGAGCTGACTTGTCATCCGTGAGTCTAATACCAGCGTGCGTTCATTATTAGACCCAAACGGCAGTGCTCTCGATTTGTCAGTTGTTCTACAGTATTGGCGTGTTCAGTCAAATTAAGCCGCAGGTTCCACACCTGGTGGTGCCCTTCCGTCAATTCCCTTAGCGAGACAATCCAATTTCTTAGGGGGTAGTCCCAGATTTTCGAGGGTCTAATTCCAGCACATGTTCTCTATTAGACCCCACGAAGGTGTACTTTTAGTAGTCATTCTGCAGTATTGGCGTGTTAAATTAACTTAGGTCTCAGGCTCCACTCCTGATAGTGCTCTTCCGTCAATTCCTTTATCAAACACTGGATGCAGACAAAACCGGGCCACAGGGGGCATAACCCCAGAATTTTGGGGGTCTAAGTCCAGCACCAGTTCAATATTAGACCCCAGAAGAGTGGTCTCGGCATGTCAATCATTTCAGTGTTGGCCGTGTTGAGTCAAATTAAGCCGCAGGCTCCACTCCTGGTGGTGCCCTTCCGTCAATTCCTTTAAGTTTCAGCTTTGCAACCATACTTCCCCCGGAACCCAAACACTTTGGTTTCCCGGAAGCTGCCCGCAGAGTCATCGAAGCAACTCCTGCGGATCGCTAGTCGGCATCGTTTATGGTCAGAACTACGACGGTATCTGATCGTCTTCGCGCCTCTGACTTTCGTTCTTGATTAATGAAAACATTCTTGACAAATGCTTTCGCAGTAGCTCGTCTTGCGGCGATCCAAGAATTTCACCTCTAACGCCGCAATACGAATGCCCCCGTTTGTCCCTGTTAATCATTACCTCCAGTTCCGAAAACCAACAAAATAGAACCGAGGTCCTATTCCATTATTCCATGCACCATTATTCAGGCAGCCGAGGCCTGCTTTGAACACTCTAATTTTTTCAAAGTAAACGCGCCGGCCACCCAGGACGCTCAGCGAAGAGCACCCGTGGGAGAGAGCCGGCAGACGGTAGGGCAGGAGACAACGGGCAGTGAACCGGCGCGAGCCGGACCGCCCGCCTGAGATCCAACTACGAGCTTTTTAACTGCAACAACTTTAATATACGCTATTGGAGCTGGAATTACCGCGGCTGCTGGCACCAGACTTGCCCTCCAATAGATCCTCGTTAAAGGGTTTAAAGTGTACTCATTCCAATTACGGGGCCTCGAAAGAGTCCCGTATTGTTATTTTTCGTCACTACCTCCCCGTGCCGGGAGTGGGTAAGTTGCGCGCCTGCTGCCTTCCTTGGATGTGGTAGCCGTTTCTCATGCTCCCTCTCCGGAATCGAACCCTGATTTCCCGTTACCCGTTACAAACATGGTAGGCATGTCACGTACCATCGACATTTGATAGGGCAGACATTTGAAAGATGCGTCGCCGGCACATGAGGCCATGCGATCAGCACAAAGTTATCCAGAGTCACCAGTGGGGACGCCGCAACCCCGCGAGGGGAAACGACGATTGGTTTTGAACTAATAAAAGCGCTCTTTCCGCGAATGTCGGAGCTTGGTAAGCATGTATTAGCTCTAGAATTGCCACAGTTATCCAAGTAGGATCGTGTCATCTAAGGAACCTCGACTGATTTAATGAGCCATTCGCGGTTTCACCGTGAGACAGTGTGAACTTAGACATGCATGGCTTAATCTTTGAGACAAGCATATGACTACTGGCAGGATCAACCAGATATCTGTCGGAGACGTACTGTGTACAGCCACACACCGGTCGGCGGAGGAAGGGTGTGTAAAAAGCCTCACTGGGACGGCCGCAGGGACAGACTGACGGGACGGACGGACGGTTTGTTCCACCCGTCCCTCACTCCGTCGACCTAGGACCGCCTGACAGGGGCCTCCCACACGCACCAGACGACCGACCGACCGGGCTCGCTCGAGGAGGGATGGCAGCGCTCTGTGCAGAACGGATCCCAACGACCTCGGCGATGAATTTCACTGGGACTGGAGACAATTTGGCCTGCCCTTCTCCGTAGGAGAACGCAGGGCCTCGAGGCAACGATTCCTGCTTTCCATTTGCCGGTCACAAGCTCTTTGCGAGAGTCGGACCACCAGCGAGACGTACTGTCGAGCTCTGCTATAAGCCTTAGATAAATCACCACGGACGGACCACGTTTCCTGATACGGACCAGACTAGCGCACCTCGGTGGAGGAGCCACTACCACAAACCGCACCCAATTCGCACTACGGGGAAAGGCAGGCGAGCGTTTTCCGCAAGCCCGCGCTATCGCTCCACCTGGCGGGACTGAGATCGCTTTACGAACACTGGTTGAAATTGAGTCGCCGCGGCGAGACAACTACCCCAATAAATATTCTGACTTCATGGAATGTGAGAAGTTGGTTGGCATCTAGGGATATTTGGGGAAATATGTGGCAAGTTTTTAGGATGCAGTTGTCTAAGACTTCAGGATTCAAGGGATCAGTTACCAGAATTGGTAGCAGAGAGAGTTAAGTCTTAACGCTATTATTTACAAAGACAACGTCCTGACTTGTACAGTTGCTTTCTGTCAGGCCTCTGTATTCCTCCTGAGCATTACTGTTGTAGTTCAACAAAGGAGGATTGTGAAGAGAGAATGAAAACGTGTACAGAAAGCAGCCACACAAAACAATTTAGAAACAGACGCAGGAAGGAGATGACATACCATTACAGCCTCCATTCTCTATCCCCCAAGATGGTGAACGTTGAACTGTGTTTTTATTTTGTGCATGTTGGCCGAGTGCATCCGACTTCGGCATGAATTTTATATAAGGATCTGCTTCCTCCTGCATTTTCTAAGGGTTTACTTGCAGGCCGGTGTTGTGATTGGGGAGCGAACCCAGCACCTTCGAATTGTGAGCTGTACCACTTAATCGCTAGACTATGCGCCCTCCCCCCTCTCTTACACACAAGAAATAGATGGAGTTGATCTAGACTAAATTTGACTTCATTATACTGGTTTTAAAGGCTCTACAGTCTGTATACAACCAGTTTATTTCACTTCACTGATACTAAAAATACAATCTATTTTTTTAATGCATTAACTGACTCCACTTCCACTACATTTTGCGGCAATGCATTCCAAGAATTGACCACTCTCTGGCTGAAAAATATTTTCTAATATCTGATCTGGACCTGTCTTTAAACAATTTGTAGCTGTGCCCTCTTGTTCTTGTAGCTGGTTATACTTTAAAAACTTGGTATAGTCTAATTTATCCTTTCCATTTTTTAGTTTATAAACTTGTATCAAGTCACCTCAATTTCTTCTCTGTTCGAGGCATTGAATATCATTTTTAGTCTTTCCTCATAACTATAATTCTGAAACCCTGCGATAATTTGTATAGCTCTTCCTTGAACCCTTTCCAGCATGTTTATATCCACTCTATGATATGGACTCCACACCTGAACACAGTACTCAGTAATGTAGATCTCACCAACATGTTTATATCCACTCTATGATATGGACTCCACACCTGAACACAGTACTCTAATGTAGATCTCACCAGCATGTTTATATCCACTCTATGATATGGACTCCACACCTGAACACAGTAATGTAGATCTCACCAGCATGTTTATATCCATTCTATGATATGGACTCCACACCTGAACACAGTAATGTAGATCTCACCAATGATTTATTTAGTTTGACTATTACTTACAGTTGCTGAACTGGTTTTCTCTTTCAGATGTATCTAGACATATGAACTCTCCACATTATGACACAATACACGAACACCAGCGGAATAGAACAATATTTAATGACCTTGACGTTTACAGTAACACATTCATTTGTCATCCACCAGAAAAGGAAAGCATTCTGACTGGGACAATCAGTCAAAATAAATATCAAAGAAACCTACAAGATTAACCTAAACAATTGCAACGACAGCAAATTCCTGGGCAAACATGTCACTTGACTGCACAATCATACAGCCAACATCTGTGCTGTCTCAGTGCAGGTCAGCATTCACACACTTTTGCTCTATTGACTTGTACGCTAGTTCTGTCTGACACTTCTACATTTTCTTAAAACTACTGTGTTATTTTAGTTCCTGCTTGCGCTGTAAATAAACAAAAATATTGAAAGGATGATTAATAAATCGCATACGAAGAAAGAAGTTTAATAATCAACTACAAAATAAACAAAATTGAATATTACTGATAAACAAGCCAGTTGTAACATGTTTCCTGTTATAAATAGTAGTTGTTGAAATGTAACAAAGAAAGTCACACATATGTAGGGGTACTATTGATGATGATATTGTTACAAATGTTGGTCCATCATTATTCTAATTCCTTCACATGAGAAGGAGCATAGGATCACTACTGTAATTAGACTTCTTGCAGGAAGCATGTAGCAAATATGAACAACAGCTGCTCAGAATGTAAAGCCCTCCATTTTTGTTTCTTCTCATTCCAGAATAAAGATAGCAAACTGCTGACTGGTTGCAACACTCATGTTTCCTGCACAGACTTCTGCTGTAGTAGTCCGTTAAAATCATGCATGTGTGGGACACGATCTTGGATATTCTTGCTTCTGTGTCAGTTCTGCTCCCTTTTGACAGGTCTAGTGTCTATATGCTGGGCAGACCTGTAGGATGTGTCCAGGGATCTTTTTTTTTTTTTTTTTTGCGTTCGCCTTATTTCTCTAATCCCCAAGGCAGTGTGCGTTGCACTGCATTTTTATTTTGCGCCTGTCGGCCCAGTGCATCTGACTTCAGCATGCATTTTATGTAAGGGTCTGCTTCCTCCTGCATTTTCTAAGGGTTTGCTTCCCCGGGGTAACAGCCGGTGCTGTGATGGGGATCGAACCCAGCACCTTCTGGTTGTGAGCCGTGTCACTTAACCACTAGGCCACGCCGTCCCCTGTTCAGGGATCTAAACTCCGGTTCCACTCAAGTGTATGTGATATCTTGAGCTGGTAATGGTGGCCCTGCTGTGGCCAAAGATGGTGGTTTGGGTTGCACTGATTGCGAATGGAAGTTTTTACTTCTCTGTAAGACACTGAACAAATTGTTCCATCCTTCCCCGACAGGACAACAGCTCTCTTGCTCCATTGATTCCACAATGGCAGGGTAGCCACTGAAGAGCAACTTTCTGATTATTTGGATTTTGTTGAGCTTGGATCTGGTCTGCAGCATATGTTGTTGATCTGGTGTTTTGTACTGATTCTAATAATCTAGTAGTCTGCAATCTGTCCAGGATGTGTATAGAGCCTCCCTATAAAATGTCTCATCCAAATGGGGGACTCATCAAGCTTATTTATGGAATCATTCTTTCAAATATCATTCCAGGAACAGTGTTCAATTTTGGCAATGCAGGGCAGAATTCAGTCTTGTGGAACATTTTCAGTTAGCATAAGTCAGAAAGATTTGTGAGAATTGTTTTCAGGATCAAGATGTCACAAATGTTGCCAACAATATCAGTTAAGAAATATTTGGAGCTCCCCGAGAAAAACCGAGCATTTCAACAAAACCATAAGTAGTGTGTGGTTGTCATTCAACAAAACGACCATGTGATCAGTGTCGTGCAGTATTCACACAAAAGTCGTGCTGACTGCTCATGCAGTATTCACACAAAAGTCGTGCTGACTGCTCATGCAGTATTCACACAAAAGTCGTGCTGACTGCTCATGCAGTATTCACACAAAAGCCGTGCTGACTGCTCATGCAGTATTCACACAAAAGTCGTGCTGACTGCTCATGCAGTATTCACACAAAAGTCGTGCTGACTGCTCATGCAGTATTCACACAAAAGTCGTGCTGACTGCTCATGCAGTATTCACACAAAAGTCGTGCTGACTGCTCATGCAGTATTCACACAAAAGCCGTGCTGACTGCTCATGCAGTATTCACACAAAAGTCGTGCTGACTGCTCATGCAGTATTCACACAAAAGTCGTGCTGACTGCTCATGCAGTATTCACACAAAAGTCGTGCTGACTGCTCATGCAGTATTCACACAAAAGTCGACATTGGTGAGAGAGAAAGAGAACACAACTATAAAAGTTCAAACTATTCAGGTGGAAACACACTGCCCAATATTTCAATCAGAAAAATGTCACAACTCATCTAAAGAACTCACTTATAACACGGTGTCCAGTTATGACATAGTCCCACTGTCACTATCTTAGCATGGTGCCAAAGGTGACTACAGAGAGCTGTGTATGGGACCTCATCATGTCAATCAAATTGTGACAGAAACTATCATACAATATCACACACATAAGTGCTTTGACAAGGCTTTATATAAGGTGACCAGCTGGTCATATGATTGACATGGGGCAGACAGGAGACAAGATTTAGTGGATCCTTGAGATCTTTACTGGGGAGGACGAAAATAGGTGGGCAACTAAGAAAGGTTGTGTATTGAACTGGCAACTTCATTATGCCAAAGAAACTGCTACAGAAACTACCAAAGTAAGAGAACACAGATGCTTGGATTTTTCCCTTCCTGCTGGGAGTCCAACATTGGTGTAACATGTTCTTTGGGGAACAAAAAGAGAAGTAATTATGAATTCAAAAAGATAATAATGGATCTGATGAAAAGATGAATTTGAAGGGATAATAATGAGTCTGAACATGACATAACATTTTGCAAGTCACCTAACTCTGAACATGGACCAGTCATGAAATGGAAGACCACAAAAAGACATGGGACACAAGTCAGTTATCACACCTAATTCAAATGTGTAAGTAGCATGCTAGCACAAAACAAACACGGTGCCTCTATATCAAATGATTAGTTTCAACGGAAAAAACAAAACTAGATGTCACAAGTTTTTTTGTGTGCATTCGCTTCCTTGTTAGTAACATCAATTTTTGATGCTCTATAAACAGTTGTGGAATGTTAATAAATGCAAGCCATCCGCTTACAAATGGTCACAAACTGGCATTTGTCAAACAACAATTTACATTACTATATTGCATCAAAAGTGAGTACACACAGCAACCCTTTCCAGTCCAACCAATAATTTAACATATCCCAGTCCAACCAACAATTTAACCGTTTCCAGTCCAACCAACAAGTTAACATACCCAAGTCCAACCAACAAGTTAACATACCCAAGTCCAACCAACACTTTAACCTTTCCAGTCCAATCAACAATGTAACCCTTTCCAGTCCAACCAACAATTTAACATATCCCAGTCCAACTAACAATTTAACCTATCCCAGTCCAACCAACAATTTAACCTATCCTAGTCCAACCAACAATTTAACATATCCCAGTCCAACCAACAATTTAACATATCCCAGTCCAACCAACAATTTAACCTATCCTAGTCCAACCAACAATTTAACATATCCCAGTCCAACCAACAATTTAACATATCCCAGTCCAACCAACAATTTAACCTATCCCAGTCCAACCAACAATTTTTTTTTTTTTTTTTTTTTTCGTTCGCCTTATTTCTCTAATCCCCAAGGCGGTGTGCATTGCACTGCGTTTTTATTTTGCGCCTGTCGGCCCAGTGCATCTGACTTCAGCATGCATTTTATGTAAGGGTCTGCTTCCTCCTGCATTTTCTAAGGGTTTGCTTCCCCGGGGTAACGGCCGGTGCTGAGATGGGGATCGAACCCAGCACGTTCTGGTTGTGAGCCGTGTCACTTAACCACTAGGCCACGCCGTCCCCTCAACCAACAATTTAACATATCCCAGTCCAACCAACAATTTAACCTATCCCAGTCCAACCAACAATTTAACATATCCCAGTCCAACGAACAATTTAACATATCCTAGTCCAACCAACACTTTAACCCTTTCCAGTCCAACCAACAATTTAACCTATCCCAGTCCAACCAACAATTTAACATATCCCAGTCCAGCCAACAATTTAACCCTTTCCAGTCCAGCCAACAATTTAACCCTTTCCAGTCCAACAAACAATTTAAGAAATAGAGAGGGAGGCAGAAGTTAGATGGGAACAACCACTAGAAGGAGCATATCAATTACACAACTAAAGTGTACAGAACAGTTGCAACACAAATGAAACTAAACAATCCTGATACGAGTGTCCGAGTAAAGTAGTGCTAGAATGCTCACTTCTCACACGAAGAGTTCAGAGTTCCACCTCTGTTACTGGCACGCTCAAGTCAACCTAGCTGTAAATATGTAGCTCGCTAACAGTTAGGGAAGGAAAGACAGTGCAGAAGAGAATGACCAACCCACCTCATAAAAAGTTAAGGCCTAGTACAACTAAGTCTCAAACACTTCATCCCTGACAGCAGTGTCTGCTGGGGGTCAATTTTTTCTACTCGTTATACGATTGTTTCAAGAACAGCAACCAATAGATGTGACGATCTCTTCTGACCACCACTTTCCAGGACCAGCTTCCCCCCCCCCCACATTTACGATCCACTTTAGCAGCAGTTACACTACAGGTCCATAAAGCCCCCTGTATTTGTAGATATCAATGATATATTTCTCCATTTGGATCATTACTAGAGAGGATACAATAGGACTCCCGCATCATACTAGATTATGATGACTAAGTAGGGTTGTGCATGAGGCTGGTAACATTATCATGTTTAACATAGTACCACATAAAAAAACTCATACAAGGACACATCAATGCTCTGATGCAGACAGTATATGTCACCCCATGCTCCTGCTGGAGTAAAACAGAATGTATGATTATGATAAAAAGATATATTCTCTACGTGGACACTTTCAGGACAGACACACGCTGTGTTGAGTGAGGATCTAACAGCCCATTCACAAAGCTTCCATCATGCCAGCTAAAAGTCAACAAACACTAAACTATATCAGCTGCACAATGTTTTGTACATGCTATTCATGTTACTATTACCCAAAAATATAATGGCCATTCTTAGCTGATTGTTTTCCCACCTGAAAGAAAATTAGATCAGTGATAAAAGACATAAAAACATTTGAAATCAGAGAAGAAATTAATATTTGAAGGTGATGTGCATTCTACTCACGACTATACCGTTTACTTGAGTCTGGCTTCCTTTTTCATTTTCCGTTACACTCTTCTGTATGTCCATATATCAAGGATCTCAATTCATTTGTAACAGTTGTTTGTACCCGTGTGTCTGCACCATACATTCATGAAGAATATAAATATTGCTTTGCCATTTTGTAATTTTTCATTGTGCTGGGTGATTGTATCAATTTTATGTTTTTGATTGAATTTGTTACAGGCAACGAGGAGGCAGACAGACTGGCAAAAGAAGGCGCAAGACTACCACAAACAGATACTAGTATGATGTATGAAGAGTCAAAACGGCTTATTAAAGCCAGATACATGACCAAATGGGAAACCGAACATACTGGTTACACAAAAAACGATGCCTATTACCAGTTGAGCAGAAGAGAGCAGGTCGTTGTCTTCAGACTTCGCACTGGCCACAATAGACTGAGGTACCACCTATTCAACAAATTGAAGATAGGTGGAACCGACGAATGCCCGTGTGGTACCGGGAAAATGACAGCTGAACATCTGCTGCAGAACTGCCCGACATACGAGGACCAGAGAGAGCAGATGTGGCCATCACCAGTGGAACCACAAGACAAGCTCTATGGCAGTGTCGACAGCCTCAGGATGACCGCCGCTTTTTTCGAAAAAATAATGGTTACTGTCTGACTGCGTACGAAGAAGAAGAAGATTGAATTTGTTACCATTCTTATGATATTCTTGGATGACAAGCCAAATACTGAAAATATGATTGGAGATAAAGTTGGCAGTGAATGAGCTGACAGCTGCTAGCAACTCATAGCTCAAAGCTTGCATAAGCATCAGCAAACCACAGCTGACCAATACCCTATTCAGCATCCAAGTGACTGTCCTGGAAACAGACTGCACTAGTGCAGTATGGCCTAGAAAAAAATATTCTAAGAAGGTTAGCAAACCTGGTACCAAATATGCCATGCTGAAACCAGATATGTTGGGTTTGAAAGGTGCGGATATCGCAGCCTCACTGCAAATATCGACACAACATCCTTCTCAGGATGACCGCTGAAGAAGAAAAAAATTATTTAACAAATATCCAACTTGTAATATTTGTAGATGTGCACACTAGACATTAAGTTGGTGTGAAGGCTAGCATAAGGATCAGCTGTAACAATGACCAAGATCCCCATCTTACATCTAAGTTGTGCACATTGAAACATCAAGCAGACCAACACGGTGGGGACCAACACCTATCATCCCCAAAGAGTTTATTAAGAAGCCTTGTCTTGCACTGCAGCGAGGAGGACCCAGGTCCCCCTTCCTCAGTATGTCCCAGGCTATAATAAGAGTCACTGCAAACCGTGATAAGAGAAAAGATGTGAAAAGTGAGGAATTTAGTGCGAGTTGCTTAGAAACCAATAACAACCATCAACTAATCATTATGTATACTTTGGCCAAAGATGCAGCAGTGAATGAGCTGAGACAATTGTGCAACTCATAACGTGGTGCTTGTATCAGGGTCGGTGACTCATCGCTGAACAAGACCCTACTCCGCCTGAAAAGTGGCGGCCCTGGAAACAGACTGCAAGTATGCAGCCTGGCTAAGAAATTACGGATTGCAGAAGGACGAGAAGCCTGATCCCAAGAATACAATGCTGAAGCCAGATGTGACGGGCCAAAAGGCGCAGATAATGAAGACTCGCTATAAACTACTACAAAATGTCACAAATATCCTTTTTCAGGAGAAACGCACAAGAACAAGAATATATACCTGTCTTAACCACTTTTCCTGCTTCCCATCTAGCAGTTTTGATAACGGAATCATCTCTGCCTGCCGAGCTCGTTTTGAATGGCTCCTTTAAGATTTGTCTCACAACACGAGCACAAATTTGAGAGTAGTTTATGTAGCTGAAAATATAGTTGAATTTTGGTAAGCATTTGCAAACACACAAAAAAACAGTACAAGCCAATGATAGATTGCTTCATTACTAATAAAAGTTTATGCAAGAGCTAACATTTATGAATTAGTGTTGTATTTACTCGCACAATGTTCCTCAATGCTTCATTTTTAACCTGGCTTCTATATCCTAAACAAATGTGTCATCCCTGGATGATGATATACTTCTTCTTCTTCGTACGCAGTCAGACAGTAACCATTATTTTTTCGAAAAAAAGTGGCGGTCATCCTGAGGCTGTCGACTCTGCCATAGAGCTTGTCTTGTGGTTCCACTGGTGATGGCCACATCTGCTCTCTCTGATCCTCGTATGTCGGGCAGTTCTGCAGCAGATGTTCAGAGGTCAGGATGATGATATACAAGTACAAGGAGTTTTCTATCAACCTGGGAAGTATATCTTCTTCTTCTTCGTTCTCAATATCCCGCTACCAAACCCTGAAAGGGCTTAAGTAGCAGAATGTAGTCCAGAGAACGGAATGCGTTGTGTCGTAGTTTACAGCTTGGCTGCGATATTTGCACCTTTCGGTCCAACACATCCGACTTCAGCAAGCATTTTTTGAGTACTGAGTTAGCATTCCCTCTTCGATCCCTTCTCCTTAGCCAGTCTGCCCTGCTGCAGCCTGTTATCCAGGATCACCGCGTGGAGGTGTAGAAGGGTCTTGGCAGCTCTGGTTCGCTGGCCCTGACGCTAGCAGTCAGCTATGGGTCACTGACCACTGCAGCTCATGTGCTGCCCAGCATCTTGATCCCCAGGTAAGATTGAGTGCTTAGTCCTGCCACAGATAAATTGGAGATTCCATGTACACGCTGTGCGCACAAAAAGAACCCTTGACAGTTGAAAATTGTAAAGAGCAGGCTGTTAGCGACTGCCCAGTTCAAAAAAATGTGAAAAGGAATTACATTACTACCCAATATGCCACCTACATTTCCCCAGGCATGTATGCCGCAGGTAGTAAAATTTTGGTATCCTCTGGCTACCTTGGCAGCAGCCATACACGGTAGTACTGCTTGAATATCAGAATACCAAGGGACTAACCTTTCATTCCAAGGTGAGATTCCTGATTATCTAATACTACTACCTAATGTCCCTATCCTAATATTAAACAGGATATCTAGACATGAGTAATTATTTAAATGTATGTTTTCAATGCAATTAATTTATGGTGTCAATCAATATAAATTAGTAATAATAACTTATACAGTAAAAAAAAATATTGATTTTTGAAAATTTGTCATCAGTTTTGGTTGTCTAGTAAAGTTTTAACAAGCATGCCATCAACCTGTTAATCAAACAGTTAATATTAATACATAATAATATAAAATGACTAAAAGAAACGTGTGCCGTAAAGGCCCCAAGTTAAGTTAATATAATTGTATTTATAATAATCAAGCTGAGAAACCAAGTAGACCTACTTGTTAATACTAGACAAAAATGTCAAGATTGATCTTTCCTTAGTTCAATATTAGTTCTTATTCAACTTGTATTTCTACAGTGGCAGATGCCCCTGTGCAGGGCACAGCTCTGGTATGAGCTGGATATAGCCAGGAGGAGGCTTAGCGGGCTAGGCTCAAGCAGCTTTTTACTCTGCAGTGTTGGGAAAAGTGCCGCAAAGGGTGGTTAACCAATGTGCAAGTCCATCTTAATAGACTCAACACTAGAGCAAAGTAGACCTGCAGCCTGTTAGGCACCATCTATGCTGCTCTTAACAACCACATTAACCTAACCATGGTCGGTGTTAGGCCATGTCACACAATCACCTCTTATGACATCCTCTGCTCTGTGGGTGGTGGTGCTATTCTTGTCCCTGTCATATACAACTACAAATTAATTAAAGAAAGGTCCAGATTAGATGTTACTAGTTAGTTAGTTAGTTAGGAAATATTTGTTTAGCCAGAGTCAGAGAGTGGTGAATCAAGCTTGGTGTGCATTGCCGGCCATTGTCACAGGACAGGAAATAGTGGAGGCAGGTCGCCAGGTCAATTAATGCATTCAAGAATAGATTGGATGTACATACATAGTTTTTAGATCGAGGAAATGTAAAAGAAACTGGTTGCATACAGACTCTGTAGAGTCTTCTAAATCAGTATAAAGACTTTAAGTTATAACTTATTAATATTAGTTAAGTTAGAAGACCCTGACGGACCACTCCAGAATTAGAAAGTTAATTAGTGATTTCTATATAATATGATATAGTAGCATTAGTCATTATTACTCATTAGAATTCATTAGATGATTATTATTATACTATGTATAGAGCTACATTATTAATATTAATTAGAAATTGTAATAAGACTATACAATCCTTGTACAAGGCATTTTGAAATTTACAAAATATACTTCTAAATTGCCAGAAATAGATTCGCAAATTCCATCCCTATTTCAGTATTTGAAGCCAATGCCATTGAAATGATTATGATAGGCAGGCATGATGGATTGATGGCGGTCAGTGGGAAACTTGCGTCGTTCTACGTTACTGTCTATGGATTCCATCTGCTTATCGGACCTATGGTGTTAGCTTTAAATATAAACATCATTATGATTTGATGTGAATAAATTAAGTATCTAATGCAGAACTTACTTCAAACCAACTTGTCTCCAAAACGCCGTCATTTTGTTGTTCAAGTCGACACTTCTTTGATTACCTTTCCACAAAATTCGAGGGCACCTTCAATGAGAAAGAAACCTCCCGGAAGATACATTGGTTAACTCCCTTGCACATTTTCTCTTAAAATTGGATCGCTGTGTAAATGAAACAAAATATGTTTCGATGCTCTGCTCCACTTAACTTATTTAACTTAACGTCTTTATACTGGTTTAGAAGACTCTGCAGAGTCTGTATACAACCAGGAGACCTCACTTGGATCATATATGCTGTCCTTATCAATTTTATGTCGTCTTTTTTTAGCTGTACACCTAAGATTGCAGCTGCCATACCCTCATCTTTCATGGTAATGAGGTAGGTGTCCTTTATCTCCCCCCCCCCCCCCACACTGATTTCCTCACTTGCTGGTTCCAATGTCTGGATGTATTACTAATAACTTTCTTTTTGAATTGTGCCCTATCCATCTCTCCGTTAACTCTCCAATCTCCAGGTGTAAATCACAACTCTGTGCGTGTTCCTTTTTTCTGGCCATCTAACATCAAGTATGAGACTGGTGAGATATCTGTTGGTGAAAGTCTGAAGCAGGGTCAGTGAGATTAACTGAAACCTTTATTACGCGTTACTACACTACTACTAATTATAATAATTCGTCCATCGTAGTCGATGAGGACCACCAACATTAGCACATATCATAATGCAAGCTTGAGTTTGTGTGTGCTCTCATAACTTATCAAGCCAATTCGAGCCTGGAAAAGTCTATGGCACGACTGGGACACATAATCAGCAGTTATTTCTTAAATTGTCTATGCTCTTGACTTCCTGATTGCACGTCTATCCTGATCTGCTTGGAGACCCTCGCTGAGTTCAATGCCGTCTGTGATCGAGCTCTTCCATGTTGAGCGATTGTGAGCCAGGTTCTTCCAGGTGTTAATGTCTCATAGAACTTAAGGGACTCTTTCAGACTGTCCTTGAAACGCTTTTTGGGACGTCCTTGTGATCATTCTCCTTCACTCAGCTCGTGGTACAGGAGCCTCTTTGGAAGCATTTCGTCTGACATCTTTCAGACTGGCTGTTAAAATCACCCACTACTATGGTTGCCTGCACCATAATATTCATAGTTTTTTGTTATTGTTGGCGTGCAGTATATGAGGACCAGCATGTATGAGAGTATGCCGCCTTGAGGAACTCCTTGTTCCATTTTCATCTTTTTACTGAAGTGTCCTTGGAGTGCACCCCTTGCTGTCCTGTTATTTAAGCAATCACCGATCCACCTGCACATGCTACTGGTCATACCCATTTACAGCAGCCTGAGCTCCAACTCGTCCCACAATATTCCACCAAAGGCCCTTTCCAGGCCCATCCAGACCGCCAGTGTTTTCTTGAAATGCATTCTCTCGAACTCAATCAATGACAAGCGGTTGATATCTCTTCTGGCAGCAAAATTCAACCCCTGATCTCCACAATGAGTACATGTTTTCATTAATAAGATAAGAGACGACGGGCGAGTATCTGGTGCCATAAAACCAGATAGATACTTCAGGTATATAAGACTCGTCAGCCTGGATTGGCAGCTCGTCTCGGGTGCAAGTACCATCACCACATCAAATGTTCAATTGTCGACTGCAATAAATCTCCAGCGTCCCCTGTCTCTTGCTTTGTTGGTAAAACAATAAAATAATAGAAGATCGGAGCAACTCATCAGCTGTTCGGGTATGTGCTCATTTAATTTCGTTCCTACCCCCCGTATGCCATCACCTGTCAGGGTGGGGTGGGGGCCTTGCTAGCCTCTGACCCAGTGAGCTCTGCGGGCGGGAACGTATGTTCCTGGTAGGGCCACCCAAGCCGGACAGGTCACTGGAAAGGGACCAGACTAAGAATGATGGAAAGTTGTGCTCAAGAGTCCAGCAAGACAGACCGCCTAGGAGATGAAAACTCTACACAAGGTTCGGGCAGAAGCAGCTCGCAACCCAGGAGGGCAGGACAACTTATAGCATTATCTCCCCTAACGAACCCAATTAGGAATAGACCAAAGAGAAAGTAATTCCCAAACCCAAACGTGTGAGGGGAGATCACCTCATGTCCATAGTGTATCTGTCAACTGCGTTGTTGCTGGGAGAGCAGCCATGAACGTGAGAGTCTGGTCGTCCAGAGGGGCGACGTAAGACTCGGGGACTCCACATTTTGCAGGTTGGGGACAACTACAGGCTAAGGATGCAAACCTGTAAACGCTTGGTGAAAATGGAAGTGTTGATCCAAAAGGTATATATTTTTTAATTTTTTGTTGCGTTCGCCTTATTTATCTATTCCCCAAGGCGTGTTTGCGTTACACTGTGGTTTTTATTTTTGCGCCTGTCGGCCCAGTGCATCCGACTTCAGCATGCATTTTATGTAAGGGTCTGCTTCCTCCTGCATTTTCTAAGGGTTTGCTTCCCCGGGATAACGACCGGTGCTGTGATGGGGATCGAACCCAGCACCTTCTGGTTGTGAGCCGTGCCACTTAACCACTAGGTCACGCCGTCCCCAAAAGGTATATTTAAAACAGCTCGTTGCTGCAAACCACGACACTTTGTATCTCATCCAAGGATTATCAAGAACCCTGACTATACAGAGATACACCATAATGTACCCGCACATACAAAGACATGTCTCTCTTACCATGGACGCACCGACACATCAGCCACCCAAACTCTGCAGGTGTTGCAATGGAATGCTGAAGGTATATACAACCATAAATAAGCACTGTCCAGAATACTACGAGACCAAGGAATACATATTTCCTGCATTCAGAGAACCAACCTTAATCCCAAACACAATTTCTGTTAAAGAAGATACTAAATCCACAGACCGTATAGGAAGGGGCATCAAGGTGTCGTGCTTACTCTCTCTACAATATCGATCCTTACAAAAGTGATCTCGAAGAAAACCAACGGAGAAGCCGAAACATTAGGAGCGGGCTTCATAATCAGACTGAGGAGTATACGGTGACCTGTGTGCGGAGGACCTGGCATTGTGACGTCCGGGGAGTCTGCACCTGTGGCTGGAGGCCCTTTATAAAATAGAGACATGGACAAAAAAATGGCAAATCGCTATAAACGAAACCAAAAGCACGTGCAGGATCTTCTCTCTGTCTCCCAAGCAGCAAGAAGTGATACTGAAAGTAGGTGGCTAGACTCTCACCTTCGACATAAGTCCAACTTGTTTGGGAATGACGGTGGACCCTGGGTTGACATGGAAGGGCCAGATAAAAAGGGCCACCAGCGGAGCTAGGAACGGAATGGCCAGGTTCGGCGTGGGGAGCTGGCATGGCGCCCTAGGAAAACTATGCATGGGTTGTGTGAGATCAGTGCTTGAATACGGGATGGCGGCATGGTCCATAGCAACAAAGAGTAATTTACGAAAAATGGATGCGTGTCTTCTCTGGAGCTGTGAGAACAACACCAATGGATGCAGTGGAAAACATCGCACGAGTCGAATGTATGGAGACGCGCAGAGACGAAAATACGCTCCAGCAGGGAGAGAAGTTCAAACGTATGTCTGATCGCCCAATGTGTGACTGGATAGATCGAATTGGAAGAGAGAGATTAGAGAGAAACCACTTCATACAATAAAACAAAAGAACTTGTAAGAGCAGACCAGGTTATGGGACAGGCAGTGGTTGGAGATCTGGGGCAAACATCCCGGGTCCCACCGTGGAAGGGGGCCAGGTCCCCTGGGGGGAACTCGGGGAGATTTAGAAGGGAGGTTTATCAGGGAATAATATCTTAGGAGAGTGTGTCCACCAGAGGCATGGATACATGTGTATACAGATGGCTCGTCTAGTGGGGCCGCGTCCAATGGGGGTGGAGGGGTCTATTACAGACTAAGGAATGGAGAGGAAAGGGCTCATGTGTTAACAATGGGAACATGCTTCAATGGCTTCCGTGGGGGTGGGGGGCGTTAGGTGGCCATGGCTGAGCTTGTGGTCCAAGATAGGGATGTCCACCGGGAGAGCATAGTGTTCCTGACTGATGTCACGTCAGTATTGTCAGCGCTAGAGCATCCCCACAGACAGACCGGAGTGTCACATGTAATGAGGCCGGGACAATAATTGAAGCCAACTTCAGGGTAAGGTGGGCTGATCAACACCCTGACTTCCGAAGAGAGAGCGGCTACTTTAACTTGACTAGAGAGGGGCGGGTCATCATCTTCAGACTAGGAGCTGGACATGGCAGACTCGGGTGGTCATCTTTACAACAAAATGAGGATTGGGACAGATGACAGGTGTCCAGGTGGTGAGCATATCATGACCGCGGAACACACCCTGCAAGGCTGCACGCTGGAGAGAACAAAACTGGTCTCGTAAGACAGATATGAGACAAAAGTTGTATGGAGATAGAACCGCGTTACAAACAACGGTGTCCTTTGTAAGATAAACCGGGACCTTGATCTGAGGATGTAAGAGAAACCTGGACCTTGATATGAGGATGTAAGAGAAACCTGGACCTTGATCTGTGGATGAACGAAGAAGAAGAAGTTTGGAAGCGTATTCGTTACTCTACTTCTGGCTATGACAGTATCTAAGATCTATTTTCGACGAAACCTGTTTACAGACAAAAAAAAAAATTTGACCAAATCGGAACACCGTATAAAAAACCATGGGAACTCGTTTCAATCTTGTTGCATCATCTTTTGTTATTGGAGTTACTCTAAGTCTGTTACCCACGTGTTTCTGGGTCTTTCGTCACCATCACCTGGAGAGGCCAGACGTCAACCGGCTTCTGCTACTGTGGCTCGCTGCTTCCTCGAGGTCTAACGGTACATGCTGCCGCGGATTAACACTGTTCATTTAACAGGTTTTACAATTCAAGTGAAAGGTCTGTTCCGTTCGGTTCGGCTTTGTATTATTTGTCCGTAAAGCGAGCCGGGACTTCTACTTGCTTGCTTACTTCGATAGTGTTTTTACTCATTAACTTAATGATTAAGTCATTACCGTTTACTGTTGCTTAGGGTTAAACTTTAGTTCTTAGTAATAGTTGTTATTGTTATTCGATTATGATTCTAGTTTTTAGGTCTACTTATATTATACTAACTTAACTAACTATACTAGTCTCTACTTATATTATACTAACTAGACTAGTTTACTACTATTATACTAACTTAACTAACTAGACTAGTCTCTACTTATATTATACTAACTAGACTAGTCTACTTATATTATACTAATAATTATACTAGCTAGACTAGTCTCTACTTATATTATACTAATTATACTAACTAGACTAGTCTACTTATATTATACTAACTAGACTATAGTCTACTTATATTATACTAACTAGACTAGTCTACTTATATTATTATATTATTATACTAACTAGACTAGTCTACTTATATTATACTAACTAGACTAGTCTCTACTTATATTAAACTAACTAGACTAGTCTCTACTTATATTATACTAACTAGACTATAGTATAGTCTACTTATATTAACTAGACTAGTCTACTTATTTTATCTAGACTATAGTCTACTAATAACTATATTAAATGAACTAACTATACAGTTTAAATTTAGAGGACTTTAGTCAACTCAAAGTGACGTCAACACACTTTGTGAACTCTGGTAGTCTACAGTCATTAGGAGGCTTAGCTTCGTTCGTTCTCAGTCTCCTGCTACCGAACCCTGAATAGGGTTTAAGTGGCAGAATGTAGTCCAGAAAACAGAATGCGTTGTGCCGTAGTTTACAGCTTGACTGCAATATTTGCACCTTTCGGTCCAATACATCCGACGTCAGCAAGCATTTTTTGAGTACCGGGTTAGCCTTCCCTCTTCGATCCCTTCTCCTTAGCCAGTCTGCTCTATTGGAGCCTGTTATCCAGGATGACCGCATGGAGGTGTAGAAGGGTCTTAGCAGCTCTGGTTCACTGTCCCTGACACTGACCTCTCCAGCTCATGTGGTCCTACACTTAGACATTTGAATTTGTTAGCTGTTATAGTCATACTGTCATAGACTCTTACTAGTCTTACTACTCTATAGCTTACTTTTGAATGTATGTTATTGATAGGTAGATATAATTGTTAGGCTTTGATAGTTATTGTTGCCATATACTTGATATACTACTTAACTATATTCTACTTATCCAGTCTTATCTTACTTATCTAGCTCTGTCGTATTCGTATTATTACTATTCCATTGATTTATTCACATATATGATTGGTGATTAAAAATATTTAGACTACGGAGAAAATGATGTATGTAGATCAAAATGAAAATGATTGATTGTTGAAGTTGTGTTTGTCAGGTTCAGGAATTTGATATTCTATGCTTAGGTGCCCAAGGCTTAAAAGGCGACTAATGAGTAAACAACAAAACATTACGGCATAATTAACTCGTGCTAGTGTTTCCTTCCTGACTCAACTACTTAGACTAAGTCTTATCATATGTATCATTGATTCCATTCAGTCCTGCCTGGAGATTCAACTTGTTATAAGAGTTTGCTCGCATGCAATATATGGACATCCTTATTGATATTCCGTGACAAAGTACCATCCTGTTGTTTTATATCATGATCATAGCTGTACTCAGTACTGTACAAGCTTTTCAAAAGAGTAATTGTACCAGCCTCTCCCTCGCCATAAAGGTCAGACTAATGCGTTCACTGGTTCTTTTGAAACTCATCTACGACTGCGAAACATGGACCATTACAGCAGACCTCCAAAGAAGAACCCAGGTAATGACGATGAGATGTTTTAGAAGATTCCTAAATGTTACCTACAACGACCGTATCACAAATGATGAAATATGACCAAAAAATCGAGAATGCGAGTGTACTCTACGATGACCTCCTTACAACAATCAAGGAGCGAAAGCTGACTTGCCGTTGGTATGGCTACGTTTCGAGGTCCAAGGGCATGGCAAATTCCATACTACAGGGCAAGCGAAGACGAGAACGTCAGAGAAAACAATGGTAAGACAACATTCACGAATGAACTAACTGACACTAAAAGCAACCATAGACAGAGAGGGATGGCGCAGAATTGTGGAGGTGTCAGCAGGGGTGCCCCAACAATCTCAAGAGCTAGCGGATGAACTGAACCTAGAAAACAACTTGGTTCTCACCAAAAGAACCGCCATGTTCAGGAAAGCCTACTTAATCAGAGACCTCTACACAATCAACCAGTTAATGACGAGATCACAAGAAGTACATTACTATATTCTGCAACAACTTTATGTTTGAGGATTGTGACAAGCTCATCTGATAAAAGAAATGACTGGTTGTTCAAACAATGTTGATTGTATTACCAAACTATACCAATACAACGTATTACCAAACTTAACATACCAATACAACGTATTACCAAACTTAACATACCAATACAACGTATTACCAAACTTAACATACCAATACAACGTATTACCAAACTTAACATACCAAAACAACATGTTCAACCGAGTGATACAATCTTTAAGGCAGACTCAGATGACTAATTTAGGAAGATAAAGGCATCAATATAGACAGAGATGCTCACACCTACAGTCCACTGATAGCATGGGGGCATGGTCATCTTGAGCTACAACACCAGAGAAGCTAAACAATTCTTAAATGTGCTCAGCGAAGCAAGCGTGACAGCCTTCAAGTTGATAGAAAGACAACTCAGTACATATTGGGCTTGTTTTAACCACAAGGGAACTTATCCAGGAAATGATCCAGTTGAAAATGTGGATTTGTTCTTTTGTCTGGGGCAAAAAATTACAAACACCCACATAATAAATCGTAAGACTTCACAGAGAGCAGTAGTTAAAAAAGGTCAAGGGCACACATTTTCAGGTTATTTCAACCATATTATATGGATGCGTATAGAAATGTGCGAGAAGCAGATCCAGAGAGTAGCTTAAAAAGCAATGAAAAAACACTGGCAGCCAAATTTGCAACACTTAAATCAAGATACCAAACCCACTTCTATGATGTTGTAGATGCTGCATTAAGAAAATCCAGATGGGCCAGGCATGTAGTAGGCCTGACAGAAAAGATTGACATGTCCTTGTGGCCATACAACTGCGTATCCACTCCGTCACCTGTCAGTGAGATGGAGAGATTGCAGCCCTTGCTCAACATGGTACTTCAAGACAAAAGACCAAAATAAATTGGCACAACTTTTAGCTCCCTGACATTACACACAACCTCATTGTATATGAGGTTAGGAAATTATTTAGAAAATGTTACACAATTACACGTTTTTTTCAGGCAGGGCATTTCAGAATAGAACTAGGATCAGGGAAGTCTGGGACATGGGAGTATTAAATTTATACTCTTAACTGTGTGTGGGGGGTGGGGGGGGGGATAGATAATGTGTGTGGGGTAATGGGAGACAAAGAATAACAACCCTGTAACCTGTTATTTATGTGGTAAGTGGTCATGGGGCTGTCTACACCACCGTTCAAAACAATTTTCATAAGCCAGAAGATAATAACCATCTTCACCCCAAGATAGAAAAGGTGCGACCAAATTAAGTCACTTATATTTGGGGCTATAGATAGGACAGTGAAGAGAGGAGCTGGTCACCCCCACAAGACTATAGATAGGATAGAGAAGAGGAGAGTTGGTCACCCCAACAGCAATATAGAGAGGGCAGTGAAGAGGAGTTGGTCACCCCAACAGCAATATAGAGAGGGCAGTGAAGAGGAGTTGGTCACCCCCACAGCAATATAGAGAGGGCAGTGAAGAGGAGTTGGTCACCCCAACAGCAATATAGAGAGGGCAGTGAAGAGGAGTTGGTCACCCCCACAGCAATATAGAGAGGGCAGTGAAGAGGAGTTGGTCACCCCCACAGCAATATAGAGAGGGCAGTGAAGAGGAGTTGGTCACCCCCACAGCAATATAGATATGACAGTGAAGAGGAGTTGGTCACCCCCACAGCAATATAGAGAGGGCAGTGAAGAGGAGTTGGTCACCCCCACAGCAATATAGAGAGGGCAGTGAAGAGGAGTTGGTCACCCCCACAGCAATATAGAGAGGGCAGTGAAGAGGAGTTGGTCACCCCATAGCAATATAGATAGGACAGTGAAGACTACCTTTACTTTACCATAGTACTGGTGTTGGGGGAGCCCCATAGCAAAGGTAAATGACCAGACAAGTGTACCAACTGTATGGAACCTGTGCTGGCCCCTTGATATCACCAGAACTGGAGACCTAACTCCAGAACTTGATTTCCAATATTTCTTGTCAATCATCTTGTTTAGTTTGTCTGCTTGTGAAGTTCTATTCTCTGGATAAAGGTTGCTGTAGTGGACAGTTCTTCAAATCTACCAAACAGCTTTGTGTGTGGGTTCGTTCTGATGGCCAGTGCTCAGTTTGCATTTGCCAAAGCATATAACAGTCTCATAGATTATGTTCGGTTGTTTCTGTTACTTGTCAGCACACAGGATCAATTTTGGTCTGTGTGTCTATTCATTCTATGCCCCATTCTTAAAGTGCAACATGGACACCTGCTCCGCTTGATCGTGATGGTGATAGTTGCTTCTTGTTTGGGGGACTTTCCTCGTGTCTTAAATAAGAATGTTCTTCTCTTCCTGGAAGCTGATTGTTCTTTTTTGTTCCCTTATTGCTGCCTCGTTTACTAACATGTCTGCTCTCTCACTTCCTGGTATGCCACAGTGGGATGGTATCCATAGTAGCAGTACCATTTTTTAAGCTCTGTTGATTATTTAGGACTTGCAGAAATGACATGATATCGTCTGTAAGGGATACTACCTGCTGGCGTGTTATCATTTCTGCTGCAATAATTAGTGCTTACAGCCCAGTAGGTCAACCAGTAGTTTCATCCTCTTTATCTTGATAGACAACATAGGTTCCTCTACCTACATTCATCACTGCTTTGGTTGCTGATCAATGCTGCTCTAGGGTATAGTTCTTCAATCATGTTGCATGCTTTTATTTTCTTTTGGATAGCAGCATGCTCTCCCACGGGGCAGGTGCTAGTTATGAATGTTATTATGCTGAGATTCTGCTGCTGTTAAATGGAATAGGAAGGGGTATTGGATTTACATCTTTAGTGGTGTTCTTCATCCTTATGTATTCTGATACATTTTTTTGATCAATGTACAAAGCTGTCTCTCTTCAATCTTCCACTGACTAAATCTCTGAATCGGTCTTCATTGGATGTGTGGTCATGTTCTTTTTCTATTAGTATCATGGTCTACAGTCAGTTCATTCATCAATGATAGATCACCAAATATATGAGATTGAATAGGAACAGTGACATATATAAATAGGAACGGTGACATATATAAATAGGAACAGTGACATATATAAATAGGAACAGTGACATATATAAATAGGAACAGTGACATATATAAATAGGAACAGTGACATATATAAAGTTCTACTTGCATCTAGTCCACAGGCCATTGGTTAAATTTGAAAAACCTGCATACATACTTAGTAGTTGTCATGAAATGTTGAATTGTTGATGTGATCATAGTTGTTTGTTTGATTCTTCCAGTTAGATTGAGCAGATAAAGCTGCATGTTACTTGTGAGATGAACTGCTCATCTGTTGTCATGGCACATGCAGAAATCTCATCATCTGTGACAGCCTCACGAAGCGACTTCCAGGAACTTGAGGACAGTTCCAGCGTAAAAACACCTATGACTATCTGCATCACCTAGCTCTTGTAGAACCAGAGCAACCAAACAGTTATAATCAACATTAGCACGTTTTGAGGGAGAGATTCTATTTATTTTACACCAAAACTACCATCAAGTGAAGTACTCGCCACATCACTATTCTGTCACCATGTCAATTGTTACAAAACGTTCAGCTGCTGTAGGGGATTCTGGCTTCTCACCTGTTACTGCCGGTAATGCCAAGATGGAAATTAAAAGGTCTAAACAGTCGTTATTTGAATCTGGTAGCATAGCACCACAGTCCAAGCTAGAGCTGAAGAAACAGATCAACCTGTTCCATTGTGTCAACATCATCATTGGTATCATCATCGGAGCAGGAATATTCATATCACCAGTAGGGATAACTGTCCATGTCAGGTCTGTGGGTGAGTGGACATTTTTATCAGATTATGATCATGTGTCTTTATTGATCAGAAATTTACCTGCTTTTTTTCTGTTTTAAATTTTTGGTTAAAAAATGATTTGAAAGCCACAACCAAAGCTTTATTGAACAGTGCACCATACTATGTAATAATTTGGAATAATTTAGCAATTAAATTTTTTTATGTCAATGTCATGCCTGGTGCTGGCATCTACTGGTGTAAGGACGTGGTATACATTGAATGTAGAATAATGTCAGATTTTGTGAGGGGTGTTATAATGTAATGTTTAATGTCTAGACTTGTTCTGTGTCATTTCTCTGATATGGTCAGACCGAAGAATGGCGGAGGCTAGTGAGTGGTTAAGTGACACGGCTCACAACCCGAAGGTGTTGGGTTTGCTCCCCAATCACAGCACTGGCCGTTACCCCTGGGAAGGAAACCCTTAGAAAATGCAGGAGCAAGCAGACCCTTTCATAAATGCATGTTGAAGTTGGATGCACTGGACTGACAGGCGCAACATAGTGCAACACACACCGCCTTGGAGAATATAGAAATAAGGAGAACACCAAAAAAAAAATCCAGTCAGGCTGACTGTAGTTTAGTATGAGGTCACTACATTTGTTTTGTTTTTATACCCAGTATTTGAGGAGAGGAGACTTACCTTCTGGTCAGGTTAAAGCAAGTGCTGATCAGACATGTTAGTCAGGGCCAGGCAAAATATACTGGCCAAAACCCTCATTGTGCCTTCCTCGTAGCCCTCCCTTGAAACGGCCTGTTTTCATGGAAGCCTGGCTAACGAGGTGAAGGATCGACGTGATCCCCGGAGTAGTGAGTGACACGCAGATGAAGCCAGACATAGCACAACCGATTGGAGGACCCCGGTCCACCTTCATCAGCACGTTGCGATGTTAGGAAAGCTACTGCAACCAATCACTTAACGTCCTTTTCAGGGCGAGCAAAAGAGTAAACTTACTCATTGTGGGCATTCAAAACAACAACAAAGGCGAGGACCAGACTTCATAGCCGCTTGATTCCCCATTAGGCTGAGTCTCTCCCTGCAGAACAGTATGCTGCCTGCTGAGAGCACAGCATGAACTCTGTAGCCCCAGCGAAGGACCCAGGGCTCTCCATAACAAATTGCCATCATGAATCGGCTGGCACAGCTTGAATTCGAACCCCTACCATCTGAACATGAGGCAAAAAGCTTCACCACAGAGACGACCTCATGGTCAGGTAAATTATACTGGTCAAGACCTCCACTTCACATCAAAGCAGGTCTCACTGGAAACGGTCTCCTTTCTCGGCAGCTTGGCTAACGAGGTGGGAGGATAGACGTGATCCCCATAGTGGTGAGCATCACGCTAATGAAGTCAAGTATAGCACAACCCCCCTGGAGGACCCCGAGCTACCTCATCAGCAAGCTCAGGATGTGAGGAAAGCTGCAACCCGCCATTTAACGCTTTTTCAGTGTGCACTAAGAGTCATCTTGTTCAATGTGGACATTCAAGAACAACATACCCAGTATTAAGTCAATGTACCATATTTGTCTTATGTTTTTATACCCAGTATTAGATCAAGTTTATTTGTTCCTTAGGCATGTCCATTGTGATGTGGGGTGTTGCTGGCCTCTTTTCCATGCTGTGTGCCCTGTGTTATGCAGAACTGGGCGCATGTCTTCCAGAGTCTGGAGGAGAGTACATCTACATCAAGCGAGCCTGGGGTGATTTCCCAGCCTTCATGTGTCTATGGATGAACTACATCATTATTAACCCAGTCTGCGTGGCTGCGTCCAGTTTGGTCTTTGCTACCTACGTAATAAAGCCATTTTTCAATGACTGTGAACCACCTGAGGCTGTGGTCAGACTTCTGGCTGCTTTGATAGTTGGTAATTGATTTCTTTGTATGTATGCAATAGAGATACAAATAGCAAGACTGGCTTGCTACTTGTACATGTAATTGTCATTTCTGAACATTGCCAGTATGTTACATGTGGCCTGAAATGACAGCAAGGAATAGTAACATTGTAACATGCTAGGCAGCGGAGTTTGGAGGGGCAAAGGTTACCCCATCCTGTAGAAACTTTAAACCACTTGATCAAGTAAAGATCATCTCTACAGCCCCATGGTAGAAGAGGAATGAACAAGTCAAAGGAATAGTAACATTGTAATGAGCCAGACACGTGTAAGAGGCAGCGGAATATTGGGACAGAATAAGCTGACTACCAGAATTTATGATTTGTGCCTGTATTGACTTGAGATACAGTGACTGTACCAGAGTTTATGATTTGTGCCTGTTATGACTTGAGATACAGTGACTGTACCAGAGTTTATGATTTGTGCCTGTTATGACTTGAGATGCGCGGACTGTACCAGAGTTTATGATTTGTGACTGTTACGACTTGAGATGCGCGGACTGTACCAGAGTTTATGATCTGTGACTGTTACGACTTGAGATGCGCGGACTGTACCAGAGTTTATGATCTGTGACTGTTACGACTTGAGATGCGCGGACTGTACCAGAGTTTATGATTTGTGACTGTCACGACTTGAGATGCGCGGACTGTACCAGAGTTTATGATTTGTGACTGTTACGACTTGGGATGCGCGGACTGTACCAGAGTTTATGATTTGTGACTGTCACGACTTGAGATGCGCGGACTGTACCAGAGTTTATGATTTGTGACTGTCATGACTTGAGATAAGTTGACTCTCTTTCACCATTGCCCAGATGAAAGCTAAGTTGTCTAAACAAGAGCAGTTAAGTTTTTTGTTTGTACGTACCTAGCATCCATTTATTTGATGAACTGTCCCTGACCATTCTTTGACGTAGTCTTGTTGGGTCATGTGATCTCCTATTGAGATCTTGCAGTTGTTGTGTCACCTAAGATGTGAAGTTTCAACTAAAGATGATGAGTTACCTCTCCTACTTTGACATTCATCTTGAAAAGGATGTTTTGTCATAGTTTACAGTGAGGCTGCGAGATCTGTGCCTTTTGACTCGACACATCCAATTTTAGCTGGCCTTTTTTGGGGGTGCGTTTTGCCCTCTGACTGCGATGTCAATTCTCTTAGCTAGACTCCACTAGTGCAGCCAGTTTCTATGGATCTCGCGTGGAGGCTGAATAGGGTCTTGATTAGCTCTTGTTTCGCTGACCCTGATCCAAGCAGCAAGCTGAGTCGCTGGCTGTCGTCAGTTCATTCACTGTGCTGCACCTTTGGCACCAGAACTACTACTGAGTGGTTAGAATATGGATTGGTCACTGAACATCTTCTGTAAAGGTGTTAACCATACCATGACCATTCTTAGATGGGCCTGCAGGAGATGCCAGCATCCTCATGTTTTCTTTAGACATATTTAATTTGGCACTTGAAAGCTTCCAAAGAAGGTGTGAAGTATTACGAAAGAACATTGAATTTTATATCTTCAGAAGATTAGTTCTTCTGTGCTAAATGTTGTTAGATTAGTTCTTTTGGGCTAAATGTTGTTAGATTAGTTCTGTGCTAAATGTTGTTAGATTAGTTCTTCTGTGCTAAATGTTGTTAAATTAGTTCTTCTGTACTAAATGTTGTTAGATTAGTTCTTCTGTGCTAAATGTTGTTAGATTAGTTCTTCTGTGCTAAATGTTGTTAGATTAGTTCTGTGCTAAATGTTGTTAGATTAGTTCTGTGCTAAATGTTGTTAGATTAGTTCTTCTGTGCTAAATGTTGTTAGATTAGTTCTTCTGTGCTAAATGTTGTTAGATTAGTTCTTCTGTGCTAAATGTTGTTAGATTAGTTCTTCTGTGCTAAATGTTGTTAGATTAGTTCTTCTGTGCTAAATGTTGTATGTAAATATTCAGTGAATGTCATTACTGATGGTATCCATTGTTGGGTCCACAGCTGCGGTTGTAGGCCTTAACTGCTACAACGTGAAGCTAGTTACCAAACTGCAGGTGATCATCACTGCAAGTAAACTGATAGCCTTGCTCATCATTGTCGTCATCGGATTCTACTGGCTAGCAAAAGGTAAGCCCATCTCTAAGAGCTGCTCCTCCTTGGATGGTTTTCTTTCTCAACCTGGTTTGTCATTGCAGTGTGATTGTTACCCTGGTTTGTCATTGCAGTGTGATTGTTACCCTGGTTTGTCATTGCAGTGTGATTGTTACCCTGGTTTGTCATTGCAGTGTGATTGTTACCCTGGTTTGTCATTGCAGTGTGATTGTTACCCTGGTTTGTCATTGCTGTGTGATTGTTACCCTGGTTTGTCATTGCAGTGTGATTGTAACCCTGGTTTGTCATTGCTGTGTGATTGTTACCCTGGTTTGTCATTGCAGTGTGATTGTTACCCTGGTTTGTCATTGCAGTGTGATTGTTACCCTGGTTTGTCATTGCAGTGTGATTGTTACCCTGGTTTGTCATTGCAGTGTGATTGTTACCCTGGTTTGTCATTGCAGTGTGATTGTTACCCTGGTTTGTCATTGCTGTGTGATTGTTACCCTGGTTTGTCATTGCAGTGTGATTGTTACCCTGGTTTGTCATAGCTGTGTGATTGTTACCCTGGTTTGTCATTGCAGTGTGATTGTTACCCTGGTTTGTCATTGCAGTGTGATTGTTACCCTGGTTTGTCATTGCAGTGTGATTGTTACCCTGGTTTGTCATTGCAGTGTGATTGTTACCCTGGTTTGTCATTGCAGTGTGATTGTTACCCTGGTTTGTCATTGCAGTGTGATTGTTACCCTGGTTTGTCATTGCAGTGTGATTGTTACCCTGGTTTGTCATTGCAGTGTGATTGTTACCCTGGTTTGTCATTGCAGTGTGATTGTTACCCTGGTTTGTCATTGCAGTGTGATTGTTACCCTGGTTTGTCATTGCAGTGTGATTGTTACCCTGGTTTGTCATTGCAGTGTGATTGTTACCCTGGTTTGTCATTGCAGTGTGATTGTTACCCTGGTTTGTCATTGCAGTGTGATTGTTACCCTGGTTTGTCATTGCAGTGTGATTGTTACCCTGGTTTGTCATTGCAGTGTGATTGTTACCATGGTTTGTCATTGCAGTGTGATTGTTACCCTGGTTTGTCATTGCAGTGTGATTGTTACCCTGGTTTGTCATTGCAGTGTGATTGTTACCCTGGTTTGTCATTGCAGTGTGATTGTTACCCTGGTTTGTCATTGCAGTGTGATTGTTACCCTGGTTTGTCATTGCAGTGTGATTGTTACCCTGGTTTGTCATTGCAGTGTGATTGTTACCCTGGTTTGTCATTGCAGTGTGATTGTTACCCTGGTTTGTCATTGCAGTGTGATTGTTACCCTGGTTTGTCATTGCAGTGTGATTGTTACCCTGGTTTGTCATTGCAGTGTGATTGTTACCCTGGTTTGTCATTGCAGTGTGATTGTTACCCTGGTTTGTCATTGCAGTGTGATTGTTACCCTGGTTTGTCATTGCAGTGTGATTGTTACCCTGGTTTGTCATTGCAGTGTGATTGTTACCCTGGTTTGTCATTGCAGTGTGATTGTTACCCTGGTTTGTCATTGCAGTGTGATTGTTACCCTGGTTTGTCATTGCAGTGTGATTGTTACCAACCTATGTTCCCAAGGATCGTCTTCAGCTGTCATCCTGAAAAGCACATCATAGTTTACAGCAAGGCTGGAATATCTGCGCCTTTCAGTCTGACATTTGATTTCAGGTGACTTTTTGATGTTCAGGGTTTGCCTATCCACTGCTATCCATATCCCTATCCACTGCTATCCATATCCCTATCCACTGCTATCCCCATCTAGCCAGACTGCACAAGTGACTAGTGCAGCCTGTTTCCGTGTACCGCCACTTCTGATATCAGACAGAATAGGGCCTTGGTCAGCTGTGGTTCGCTGATCCTGATGTAAACAGCCATCTATGAGTTGCTGTCTGATGTTGGCCTATTCACAGCTGCATCTTAACCCCCCTCCCCTCCCCGATCAGAAAGTTCACAATATTGTCTGCACATGTTATGTACACGTGATGTATTTCACCATTGTTGTCCAAGCTGCCTGCTCCTACTGTTACAAAATCTTCATGTTTTTATCTGTCGATCAAGTGAAACATGCTAACCAAGACTTCACTTTAATGGCAGTGGTACACCAGGAGGACTCAACCGACCTTCAATGTGCAGCAACGGAATATAAGAACAGATTTTCTAAGAGCATAGAACCGAAACAAAATCTGTTATTTGTATATCCTCACCATGACATCTTTCTTTGGTTAGACATAACATCATCAGGATGTGCTGCTCCAGCCAGGCATACCAGCCAGTCAGGAATGGGAGGCCAGGTGTAGAAGTTGGCCTGGAATGTGTGTATGGCATAAAGCAATAGCAGGAATATGTCTTTAGAAAATTGTCTAGTGTTTGGCCATACTAGCTTTACTTTACTGAGTAACAGTCTCACTATTGTCTCGGTATGTTGCATTTTATAAACAGTTGTCTCAATATTTTCAATAGAGTTATCTCTCACAGTCCTTTATATACAATTACTGCAGAGCATATGATCAAGATGCTGAGCAGCGTATGAGCTGCAGTAGTCAGCGACCCATAGCTGACTGCTAGCGTCAGGGCCAGCAAACCAAAGCTGCCAAGACCCTTCTACACCTCCACGCGGTGATCCTGGATAACAGGCTGCAGCAGGGCAAACTGGCTAAGCAGAAGGAATCGAAGAGGGAATGCTAACCCGGTACTCAAAAAATGGTTGCTGAAGTTGGATGTGTTGGACCGAAAGGTACAAATATCGCAGTCAACCTGTAAACTACAATACCGCGCATTCTGTTTTCCGGACAACATCCTGATACTTGCAAAGCCCTTTTCAGGGATTGGTAGCGAGAGTTTGAGAACGACGAAGAAGAAGACTGCAGACCCTGACAATTCAAGAACATTCTTCTGTAGCCAATTTAAAACTTGCAATAATACTAATTGAACAGTTTTATTATAATTTTGCTTTGGCTCAACAAAACATTATTTGACTATTACTACTGCTCACTATCGTAGAACCACATTTTTCAAATGTCTCATCTTAATCTAATTGGTATAAATCATATTTATAAATGTTTTATCATTCCCAACTCCAAACAGGCAACGGTGAGAATTTCCAGGATACGTTCGCTGACAGCGATTACAGTGCTGGAGCAATTTCAATAGCGTTTTACAGTGGTTTTTGGGCATTTGGTGGCTGGTAGGTATTATGGTCTCTCACAAGCATAGCAAGAATTAGTATGGCATTGAAAGCTCTAGAACTCGTACATGTACAGGCAACATGATCCAGCAAGGATAGAGTAATCCATCATTGATTATGAGGTTGTCAGGAAAGACTTATTTAAGTATGTCGGAGATGACCCTGTAATGGAAAGTGACTATAACCTCGTGACAATAAGGAGAGCAATCCAACGAGTGACCTCCATCAAAACATCAACAATCAAATAATAAAATCAAACATCTGAGAAGAAGAAGCAAGAATGAAGGTCTAAAACTAAGAGAGTCAGAAGTTAGGACCCGATACCAGGGGCATACAAGCTAAGGGTGCCAGACGTTAGGACCAGGGGCATACAAGCTAAGCGTGCCAGAAGTTAGGACCAGGGGTATACAAGCTAAGAAAGCCAGAAGTTAGGACCCGATATCTGGGTCCTACAAGCTAAGAGAGCCAGAAGTTAGGACCAGCCACCAGGGGTATACAAGCTAAGACAGCCAGAAGTTGGGACCAGGGGTATAGAAGCTAAGAGAGCCAGAAGTTAGGACCAGGGGTATACAAGCTAAGACAGCCAGAAGTTAGGACCAGGGGTATAGAAGCTAAGAGAGCCAGAAGTTGGGACCAGGGGTATAGAAGCTAAGAGAGCCAGAAGTTGGGACCAGGGGTATTCAAGCTAAGAGAGCCAGAAGTTAGGACCAGGGGTATAGAAGCTAAGAGAGCCAGAAGTTAGGACCAGGGGTATAGAAGCTAAGAGAGCCAGAAGTTAGGACCAGGGGTATAGAAGCTAAGAGAGCCAGAATTTGGGACCAGACACCAGGGGTATACAAGCTAAGGGAGCCAGAAGTTAGGACCAGACACCAGGGGTATACAAATCTAAGGGAGCTAGAAGTTAGGACCAGACACCAGGGGTATACAAGCTAAGGGAGCCAGAAGTTAGGACCAGACACCAGGGGTATACAAGCTAAGGGAGCTAGAAGTTAGGACCAGACACCAGGGGCATACAAGCTAAGGGAGCCAGAAGTTAGGACCAGATATCTGGGCTCTACAAGCTAAGAGCGCCAGAAGTTAGAACCAGATACCTGGGGCATACAAGCTAAGGGAGCCAGAAGTTAGAACCAGATACCAGGGGCATACAAGCTAAGGGAGCCAGAAGTTAGGACCAGATACCAGGGGCATACAAGCTAAGGGAGCCAGAAGTTAGAACCAGATATCTGGGCTCTACAAGCTAAGAGTGCCAGAAGTTAGGACCAGATACCAGGGGCATACAAGCTAAGGGAGCCAGAAGTTAGGACCAGATACCAGGGGCATACAAGCTAAGGGAGCCAGAAGTTAGGACCAGATACCAGGGGCATACAAGCTAAGGGAGCCAGAAGTTAAAACCAGATACCAGGGGCATACAAGCTAAGGGAGCCAGAAGTTAGGACCAGATACCAGGGGCATACAAGCTAAGGGAGCCAGAAGTTAGAACCAGATACCAGGGGTATACAAGCTAAGGGAGCCAGAAGTTAGGACCAGATACCAGGGGCATACAAGCTAAGGGAGCCAGAAGTTAGGACCAGATACCAGGGGCATACAAGCTAAGGGAGCCAGAAGTTAGAACCAGATACCAGGGGCATACAAGCTAAGGGAGCCAGAAGTTAGGACCAGATACCAGGGGCATACAAGCTAAGGGAGCCAGAAGTTAGGACCAGATACCAGAGGCATACAAGCTAAGGGAGCCAGAAGTTAGAACCAGATACCAGGGGTATACAAGCTAAGGGAGCCAGAAGTTAGGACCAGATACCAGGGGCTTATAGCAACAGCAGTTGAAAGTGCAGAGTAACCACCAGAGTAACCACCTGAGGATCTAGAAGCTCTGGTTAAAATTCAAAAACATCTTCAAGGCAGTTGCTGCACAGCATGTGGTGAATTCAGAGACAAGAAAGAATGTCAAGAGGACAGGCTGGTGGACAGAAGTCAAAATGATATGGGTAAAAAAAAAAGGTGTAGAAACAATACTTGGAAGCCAGGAAAAGCAGAAATAAATAGAATAAGTAATACTGAAAATGGAAGCCAAGAACAGTCACACAGCAAAACAAAAATCATCGAAGAACTTTGGAGAAAGGCTGGAAAGAATTTAGGAAAAAACCAGAAGGATGGCATCCAGCTGTTCAATAAACCTAACCCTATTCTTCTCATAGTGTCCCCAACAGTCTTCTTAGAGAAGAGACATGATGCTGGAAGGAGAGCCTCTGGACCAGTTGAAATACCCTGGAGCTGTAGTAGGCCAGGTGGAGATATCAATGATGAGTTGATTATTCAAAGAGCAGGTGGCTGGCAGACTTTTTCATGCTTAGAGGATTCATGAGTAAAAAAGAAAGTAGGTCAGAAAACTAAGAGGGCTGTATACAGCTCCACCTCTACACTGCAGGGTAGAAACAGATATGACTTGGTAAGATCTATTGAAGAGGCGTTTCTCTTTTTCTTCTTTCACCCTTCCTTCAGGACCTGCAGTTTGGCTGTAGATGCACCTCTGATTGGATGTGATTGAATGATCAGTCACATCATCGGTGTACGTCAGCTCTGATATTGTTGTTGTTCATTAACTAGGACTCCGAGATGTTTGCAATCAAAACCAAGTTGAAGAATTTGTGGCTGGGGATTGTAGCTGTATTTGTTAGCGGTGGTGCTGGGCAGAAACTTTCTCTTTCTATGATCCCAGCTGTAATATGTAAAGAGGTCTTGTCTACTAGTACCTTACTGCTGCCTGTCTTGTCCTCTCCATACATGCTGTGATGGTGCCACCCACAAGGAGTATGACAAGATTAGAAGTTATAATTGTGCCCAGTCTTACAGCGACGGTGGTTGTCAACTCCTCTGACTTTTGGTTTGTCAATGCTTTGAAGTATACAAGAATATTTCTATTGAATACAAGCTGGGGATCAAGATGCTGAGCAGCGCATGAGCTGCAATGGTCAGCGACCCACATGTGACAGCTAGCGTCAGGGCCAGTGAACCATAGCTGCCAAGACCCTTCTACACCTCCACGCGGTGATCCTCGATAACAGGCTGCAGCAGGGCAGACTGGCTAAGGAGTAGGGATCGAAGAGGGAATGCTAACCCGGTACTCTTCTTCTGCTTCATCGTACGCAGTCAGACGTCAACCTGTATTTTTTCGAAAAAAGCAGCTGTCATCTTGAGGCTGTCGACACTGCCATAGAGCTTGTCTAGTGTTGCCACTGGTGATGGCCACATGTGCTTTCTCTGATCCTCGTATGTCGGGCAGTTTTGCAGCAAATGTTCAGCGGTCATTTTCCCGGTACCACACGAGCATTCGTCAGTGCCACCTATCTTCAATTTATTGAATAGGTGGTACCTCAATCTATTGTGGCCAGTGCGAAGTCTGAAGACCACGACCTGCTCTCTTCTGTTCAACTGGTAATAGGCATCGTTTTTTGTGAAGCCAGTATGTTCTGTTTCCCATTTGGTCATGTATCTAGCTCTAATAAGCCTTTTTGACTCTTCGTATGTCACACTAGGGTCTGGTTGTGGTAGTCTTGCACCTTCTTTTGCCAGTCTGTCTGCCTCCTCGTTGCCTTGGATGTTGCAATGGGATGGAACCCACTGTACCACTACTCTTTTTGGTGCGGCCTGCTGGCATAGTTGACAGTACTGCTCTTAAATCATTAAGTTCAGTATTTTTCTGGCTTTTTAGTGCTGTGACTACGGCCAGGGCATCTGTAAACAGGACTATATGGCTTTCATTTCTTTTGCCTGTCAGCATTGCTTCTACTGCAGCCCTCAGTGCCTCTGCCTCCGCTCTGAAATTGCTTGTGTATTTTCCAGTTGCCACTGACAGTGTTATTTTTCTGCCATTTGGTAGGCTCAGGAATACCCCTGCCTCTGTTGTGTTTGTTACAGAACCGTCAGTGAATGCATGGGTCCAGTCCAAGCTTGGGTAGTTTTTCGTTATGTACCTCAGTAACCCGGTACTTAAAAAATGGTTGCTGAAGCCGGATGTGTTGGACCGAAAGGTGCAAATATCGCAGCCGAGCTGTAAACTACGACACACCACATTCCATTCTCTGAACTACATTCTGCTACTTAAGCCCCTTCAGGGTTTGGTAGTGGGAGATTAAGATCGAACGAAGAAGAAGAAGAATACAAGCTGGCAACCATGTAACATTTTATGACAATTTCCATCCAATATTTTTTGTGTTCCTAAACAGGAGCTACCTCAACTTTTTGACGGAAGAGGTTATTAACCCAAATAGGTGAGTTCCTCTAGTTGTGTGCACAGGTAATCGATTAATCTCAAAGGTCATGAGACTAGCACTTTGTATGACATTTAACTGACATTTTATTCGACCTTTGAATATTTCGACGTGGATGTGAAACTGATTGCAAGCCAAACAACAAAAGCCCAAACTGCAATATGCACTTGACATGTTTGAATGGGGATGGAGGGGTGCAACTGTAGATTGGGCTTAGTTCCCCTTATGCTGCCGAAGACAGATGTGTCAGACTGAAAGGTGAAAATATCAGCCAAGCTATAAACTAGCGACACATTCCGTTCTCAGGACTACATCCTGCTACTTGCAAAACTCTGTTCAGTACTTAGTAGCGAGAGTTTGAGAATGTTTAGGGCTTGGTAGCGGTAGTTTGAGAATGAACGCAGAACGAACGGGGAATAAATGTCAATGCGTACTGTACTTACATGTGGGAGAAGCTAGGCACCCCAACTCCACCTTACACTAAACTGAGACCTGACACAATAAAGGCTCCAACACTTCATCCCTGAGGACAATATCTGCTATCAGACTACTTTGACCTTTAATTAAAACAGATTTGACACATTAATGTGCTTACTGTGTACATATGTATTGTACCATTTGTTATTGTTGACAATATTCATGAACTTATCTATAATATGCTTACATCTCATATATATTAAAAGCTTACTTGAGTTTGACAGACCTGAACCGCCATACAATTTTGCAGAAACTAACCATTTGACTGACACACTTTCACAGGAACCTACCTCTGGGCATCATGATATCTATATCTGCCGTTACCCTTATTTACATCCTGGCAAACATTGCCTACTTTGCCGTCCTCACTCCACTAGAGCTGCTGCAGTCATCTGCCGTGGCAGTGGTAAGTATCAGCATTGTTGTTGTGTGGGGGAGGCTGGGTGTTGTTTTAGGACTTTTTTTACACCTGGGTTTCACTACGTATCACCAACAATGAGTATATATATAAATACACGCACATGATAAACATGAAGAGCATGGAATAGCTGAGTCTTGCTGTATAGAGTCTGAGCATGTTTGGGTCATCGCCATTTGTAGATGATGTACATCGTGATGTAATTATTATATCTAGGCACCACCGCAAGTTTGATTTGGTTTGTGGTCACCATTCTGAGGACATATCATACTAGGTAGGTCAGATGACATGACATATCAATCACCTATTAGGTCAGATGACATTTGACATGACAAAACAAAGCATTGATTTCTTTCTGTAAATTTGAAATGACATGTTTTTGTTTACCCTGGACCCATGACACTTTTGTTTACTTTGCACCCATGACACCTTTGCTTACCCATGACACTTTTTCTTACACTCAACCCATGACACTTTTGCTTACTCTCGACCCATGACACATTTTCTTACTCTCGACCCATGACACTTTTGCTTACTTTGGAAGCATGACACCTTTGCTTACCCTGGATACATGATACCTTTGCTTATCCTGGATACATGACACTTGTGCTTACCCTGGATATATGACACTTTTGCTTATGTCTTTGTTATCCTTTGTTACTTGCCTTAATGATCTTATTAAAAGTAATATACCATTCTTGTATTTTCAGACATTCCTTGAGAGAACAGTTCATCTTATGTCGTATGTGGTACCATCTCTTATAGCAGTGTCTGTCATTGGAGGCATTAATGGGTCCGTGCTATCCATGTCCAGGTAAACTATCCCAGCCAACACTCCTAGCTATCTCCAGCTGTTATCTGCTGTCTCTGTGTCGTCTGCTCCTATCTTGTGCCAACACTCCTGGCTATCTCCAGCTGTTATCTGCTGTCTCTGTGTCGTCTGCTCCTATCCCAGCCAACACTCCTGGCTATCTCCAGCTGTCATCTGCCGTCTCTGTGTCGTCTGCTCCTATCTTGTGCCAACATTAGAATTTTGTGAAACACCACAGGACAAAGAAAATCAATACAACTGTATGCATATTAATTGTCAAATGCCACGATTGCGGATTATTTGATATTGACATTGTTGTTACCGGAAGGCGAGCATATCAGATATATAACGAAACAGGTGGCATTTTAATGAGAAATAATGTGCAGTGTTATATTCAGATCAAGGGGACGGCGTGGCCTAGTGGTTAAGTGACACGGCTCACAACCAGAAGGTGCTGGGTTCGATCCCCATCACAGCACCGGCCGTTACCCCGGGGAAGCTAACCCTCAGAAAATGCAGGAGGAAGTAGACCCTTACATAAAATGCATGCTGAAGTCGTATGCACTGGGCCGACAGGCGCAAAATAAAAACGCAGTGCAACGCACACCGCCTTGGGGATTAGAGAAATAAGGCGAACGCAAAAAAAAAAAAAAAAATACAGATCATTTGATCTTGTTTTTGGTACAGCCCATACACAACCTGCATAGTCATGTTGCTAGCACTATTGGTACTTTTGTTCTGTGTTGTATTGTCAGTGCCTCTCTGTGAAGTGGGAGTGTCACTTTGTGTTATGTCTCTCTCATGTGGGAGTGCCTCTTTGTGTTATATCTCTCATACGGGAATGCCTCTTTGTGTCATGTCTCTCTCATATGGTTGTGTCACTCTGTGCCATGTGGGAGTGTCTTTCTGTGCAATGTGTCTCTCTCATGTGGGAGTACCTCTCTGTGCCATATGTCTCTCTCATGTGGGGGTGCCTCTCTGTGCCATGTCATGTCTCTCATGTGTGAGTGCCTCTCTGTGCCATGTCATGTCTCTCTCTATCATGTGTGAGTGCCTCTCTGTGCCATGTCATGTCTCTCTCTCTCATGTGTGAGTGCCTCTCTGTGCCATGTCATGTCTCTCTCTCTCATGTGTGAGTACCTCTCTGTGCCATGTCATGTCTCTCTCTCTCTCATGTGTGAGTACCTCTCTGTGCCATGTCATGTCTCTCTCTCTCATGTGTGAGTACCTCTCTGTGCCATGTCATGTCTCTCTCTCATGTGTGAGTGCCTCTCTGTGCCATGTCATGTCTCTCTCTCTCATGTGTGAGTACCTCTCTGTGCCATGTCATGTCTCTCTCTCTCTCATGTGTGAGTGCCTCTCTGTGCCATGTCATGTCTCTCTATCATGCTCTCTGTGGGGCAGTGGTGCTATTCTTGGCCTTGTCATACACAAAGACCCGGGCAGACCGCTCGGGAACTGCCTGGCAGTTGACAGTGTTATTATTTGTTGGAGGTCTTGGTAACACATACTCTAGTATTTCTGTGTTCTAAGTAGCAAGATGAGTGAGTGAATTATGTGTGTTTGTGTTGAGTTATTTCTCTTCATCTCATGAGTGAGTGAACTGTGTGTGTTTGTGTTGAGTTATTTCTCTTCATCTCATGAGTGAGTCACTTGTGTGTGTTTGTGTTGAGTTCTTTCTCTTCATCTCATGAGTGAGTGAGTCACTTGTGTGTTTGTGTTGAGCTCTTTCTCTTCATGTCATGAGTGAGTCACTTGTGTTTTTGTGTTGAGTTCTTTCTCATCTCATAATGATGATGAATTCCAAGATTGTTGCCACTTAGCTGACTATGTCCATTTCTCTGTTATTGAATAACCCTGCTAGGAGGGAGATGTCATGTCAATTGTCATCTGACATGCTAGATGGTTGATGTATTCTGTCAAATGTCATATGACCTGTGTTTTGTCAAATGTCATCTGACCTCTTTGATTGATATGTTCTGTCAAATGTCATCTAATCTCTAGATTGTTCTTTGTGGCCGCCAGAAACAACCACCTTCCTTGCATCATCTCCATGATAACCGTGCAGACCTGCACCCCAACTCCATCCTTGATTTCAATGGTGAGTCTCAGTGTCTGATTTATGCTGCAGTCAGTCACTGTCACAGCAGATGAGGTGTTCCACTGCTAGGTCTGACTCTAATGAGTCAGGGTAACCAGGTCACTTTATTGCTGTTGCGTATTTGTATTAATTCCAGGTATTCCAGGGTGGTTACAGAGCTTCACTGTCATGGCATATTTTTATTCTTCTTCGGTGAAAAGAGTTGCAGGTTAAAGCGAGGCTGCGATATGTGCCTTTCGGCTTGGCATATCTGGTTTCAGCTCTGCTTTTTTTGTAAAAAGTCTGCTTTCTGTCTTCGATCCCTATTTTCACGGCCAGGCTGTAGTCTGTTTTGAAGGCCGTCATTTGGATGTGCAACAAGGTCTTGGTCAGCTACAAGTCGCTGGCTGCTCATTTACTGCGATATTTTGGACCCACGTTTGGTGTATTATGTTGAGGAATAAATAAAACTGTCATAGCATATATATATATATATATATATATATACTGGAACATTCTCCAGTCTACCTACCTGTAAATGAATACCTGACTTATGGAAAACAAATAATAGAATAGGTCACCGAAGGACTAATACATGACACTCCATCCCTGACTGCAGTGTCACTTAAGAGGCTATCATGATGTTATGTAGAGGCACTCCTATAGCATATATGTCATTCAGGAAATAGTCTGTGAGAGCATTCGTTTTTTGGCGTCCACCTTATTTCTCTATTCCCCAAGGCGGTGTGTGTTGTAGTATGTTTTAATTTTGTGCCTTTTTTGCCCAGTGCATCTGACTTCAGCATACATTTTATGTAAGGGTCTGCTTCCTCCTGTATTTTCTAAGGGTCTGCTTCCCCGGGATGACGGCCGGTGCTGTGATTGGGGAGCTAACTCAGCACCTTTGGATTATGAGCCGTGTCACTTAACCACTAGCCCACGCCGTGCCCGAACATTGATTTGAGGAGGACTAAACTTTCGTGAGGTTTTGTTACATTATCAGTGATTACTTTTCCTTCCTCAACTCTGATAAAGTTAAGTTGCCATTTACAGCGAGGATACTAGCTTACATACACGGTCAGTTTGGTTGTGAGAGATAGGTGCCGCCACGGCCAAGAGACTGAGACACTCAATAAGACACAGACCAGTTCAGGAGTGACATGTAAACCTGTATGATGTAGTCAACCAGTTCAGGACTGACATGTAAACCTGTATGATGTAGTCAACCAGTTCAGGAGTGACATGTAAACCTGTATGATGTAGTCAACCAGTTCAGGAGTGACATGTAAACCTGTATGATGTAGTCAACCAGTTCAGGAGTGACATGTAAACCTGTATGATGTAGTCAACCAGTTCAGGAGTGACATGTAAACCTGTATGATGTAGTCAACCAGTTCAGGAGTGACATGTAAACCTGTATGATGTAGTCAACCAGTTCAGGAGTGACATGTAAACCTGTATGATGTAGTCAACCAGTTCAGGAGTGACATGTAAACCTGTATGATGTAGTCAACCAGTTCAGGAGTGACATGTAAACCTGTATGATGTAGTCAACCAGTTCAGGAGTGACATGTAAACCTGTATGATGTAGTCAACCAGTTCAGGAGTGACATGTAAACCTGTATGATGTAGTCAACCAGTTCAGGAGTGACATGTAAACCTGTATGATGTAGTCAACCAGTTCAGGAGTGACATGTAAACCTGTATGATGTAGTCACCAAACTCATTCTCTTACTCTTCTCTAGCTGGTGCTCGTCATCATCATGCAGTCCCTGGGGAACATCTTCTTCCTCATCGAGATGTTGGGCTTCAGCTTGTCCATTGTTCTGACCATGGTATTTGGAGGTCAAGTGCTGATGAGGTACACAGAGCCACATCTTCACAGACCCATCAAGGTAAGCAAGTGGCTCCTGGGTACCTTATTGGGGAGGACAAAATATAACTGCTGATCTCCTGATGTAACTGGTGATATGATTCTCCCTGAGTGGATCCTATTGGTCCTCTATGATTCTCCCTGAGTGGATCCTATTGGTCCTCTATGATTCTCCCTGAGTGGATCCTATTGGTCCTCTATGATTCTCCCTGAGTGGATCCTATTGGTCCTCTATGATTCTCCCTGAGTGGATCCGATTGGTCCTGTATGATTCTCCCTGAGTGGATCCTATTGGTCCTGTATGATTCTCCCTGAGTGGATCCTATTGGTCCTGTATGATTCTCCATGAGTGGATCCTATTGGTCCTCTATGATTCTCCATGAGTGGATCCTATTGGTCCTCTATGATTCTCCATGAGTGGATCCTATTGGTCCTCTATGATTCTCCATGAGTGGATCCTATTGGTCCTCTATGATTCTCCCTGAGTGGATCCTATTGGTCCTGTATGATTCTCCCTGAGTGGATCCTATTGGTCCTGTATGATTCTCCCTGAGTGGATCCTATTGGTCCTCTATGATTCTCCCTGAGTGGATCCTATTGGTCCTCTATGATTCTCCATGAGTGGATCCTATTGGTCCTCTATGATTCTCCATGAGTGGATCCTATTGGTCCTCTATGATTCTCCCTGAGTGGATCCTATTGGTCCTCTATGATTCTCCCTGAGTGGATCCTATTGGTCCTGTATGATTCTCCCTGAGTGGATCCTATTGGTCCTGTATGATTCTCCATGAGTGGATCCTATTGGTCCTCTATGATTCTCCCTGAGTGGATCCTATTGGTCCTCTGATTCTCCCTGAGTGGATCCTATTGGTCCTCTGTGATTCTCCCTGAGTGGATCCTATTGGTCCTCTATGATTCTCCCTGAGTGGATCCTATTGGTCCTCTGTGATTCTCCCTGAGAGGATACTATTATCCTCTATGATTCTCACTGAGAGGATCCCATTGGTCCTGTGATTCTCCCTGAATGAATCCCAGGGTCCTTTACTGGAACTGAGAGGATATAACCTATAAACTCTAAGGCAGATGTTAAGAGGATAAAAGAGGCAGCGAACCACATAATCTGGAAAGATATTGTTGTAGGAACAGATGTTGAACAGGAGTGGGAAAGTTTTAAAACAGTTCTAGAAACGCTAAAAGAGGAATGTGTTCCATGTAGGGAGGTAAACCCCAAGCGTCAAAAGTGGATAACTAGATTTGTAGTGAAATGTAGAAGAGCAAAAAATAAAGCATGGAAAAAATATAGAGAAGAATTTGTGGTGACTTAATACAGGTTTATAGGTGTATCAGAGGAATCGATAAATTAGACTATAACAAGTTTTTTAAAATACAGCCACCTACAATAACACGAGGGCATAGCTACAAGCTGACTAAAGAGAGGTCCAGGTTAGATATTAGGAAATATTTTTTTAGTCAGAGAGTGGTGTCTGCTTGGAATGCATTGCCAAGTGAGGTAGTGGAGGCAGGGACAGTTAATGCATTTAAGAATAAACTGGATGCGCATAGCTTTTAGAGCAAGGTGATGTAAATGTAACTGGTTGTATACAGACTCTGCAGGGTCTTCTAGACCAGTATAAAGACGTTAAGTTAAGTTAACCACTGATCGTCCTTTGCTACAGCTGCCACCCTTCAGAGGAAGCCTGTATTCAAACATTTCTCTTTTACACGATCAGATTGCTAGCCCCATGCACTTCATCAAAAAAGATTCTGTAATCTGGAAAATGGAGTTTAATGTAGATAAATGTAGTCATCCACATGGGTAGATCCAATATGGAACATAATTACAGAATGGGAGAAAACAATATTAGAAAGATAGATAAGGAAAGGGACCTAGGGGTTATAATAGATCATACAGATAAGGTGAGGGAGCAAGTTCAGGTAGCAGTGAAAAAGACAAATGCAATGTTAGGTATGATAAAAAGAAATATTAAACATAGGAGCAAGGAAGTGATAGTCAAACTGTATAAAGCATTAGTTAAACCTAGATTGGAGTACTGTGTACAGGTGTGGAGTCCTTATCATAGAGGGGATATAACATGCTGGAAAGAATACAAAAAAAAAAGCGTCAAAACTGATAGTGGGATTCCAGAATTACAGTAATGAGGAAAGATTTTAAAAAACCGGTCTACAGTGTCTAGAAGAGAGAAGAATTCGCGGTGACTTAATACAGGTTTATAAGGTGATCAGAGGAACGGATAAAGTAGACTATAACAAGTTTTTTAAAATACAACCACCAACAAGGACAAGAGGGCACAGCTACAAGTTGACTAAGGAGAGGTCCAGATTAGATATTAGGAAGTATTTTTTTAGCCAGAGAGTTGTGAATGCTTGGAATGCATTGCCAAGGGAGGCGGTGGAGGCAGGTACATTTAATGCACTTAAGAATAAATTGGATGTGTACAGCTTTTAGAGCAAGGTGATGTAAATGGAATTGGTTGTATACAGACTCTGCAGAGTCTTCTAAGCCAGTATAAAGACGTTAAGTTAAGATCATTGTGCATGTTAACAATGTCACAAAGTGCTTAAGTGCACATTTCCTGTATAACGCAGTGGTACTAAGTGTACACTTCCTGTATAACGCAGTGGTACTAAGTGTACACTTCCTGTATAAAGCAGTGGTACTAAGTGTACACTTCCTGTATAAAGCAGTGGTACTAAGTGTACACTTCCTGTATAAAGCAGTGGTACTAAGTGTACACTTCCTGTATAAAGCAGTGGTACTAAGTGTACACTTCCTGTATAAAGCAGTGGTACTAAGTGTACACTTCCTGTATAAAGCAGTGGTACTAAGTGTACACTTCCTGTATAAAGCAGTGGTACTAAGTGTACACTTCCTGTATAAAGCAGTGGTACTAAGTGTACACTTCCTGTATAAAGCAGTGGTACTAAGTGTACACTTCCTGTAAAAAGCAGTGGCACAAAGATTTGTGCTTATTTGATAAACTGTAATCAAGCATAAGATTGACATCATGGAAAGTAAAGAAAGACGGCTTTTATCGATGGGTAGCAAAACCCTGGATCAGAACTGAAATGTGTGGGTTATTAACAGGAGAAAATGATAAGATGGTGTTGGTAGTTATAATAGTCACATAATGGTAGTCTTGTCAGACATTAGTCTTCAGTCTTATTTATTGACTGAGATAAACATGTGATCTTGATTGTATCATCTCTTAGCTGCCCTGGTTGCTGCCAGCCTTTCTGTGCTGCATATCGGCAGCCTTAATCGTCATAACAGTGTACCAGAAGCCCTGGGAGAGTAGTATAGCTCTGGCCATCATATCTGTTGGGGTACCAGCCTACCTGCTGGGTACCAAATGGCAGAAACCTCACCGTGTGCAGTCATTAATAGGTGAGTCAGTGTCCAGGGTACCTCAGACAATCATCAACCACTTACGACCACTTATGTTACTGGTCACTCCTTGACTGTTTTCCAAGTTGTAAAATTCTATCCAGTAAGGGGGTCCCAATGGGAAATTGGGGGAGAGAACAAGAAATGGGCCACTATTCAGCAAAGTCTGATGGCCTTTTGAACTAACCATTCTTAGGAAGTGGGGATTGATATTCTGAACAAAGCTTTGGAGCAAAAAAAGATTTCGGAACCACAGATCTAGTAATTGCTCATCACAAGCGATGATGGCCACATCAGACAGTTTTGTCTTAATAATATGATGTGGGCTATATTTGAATTATAATCAGGAAGAAGCTGAGCTGGTCATCAATCTCACTCTTATCCTGAGTTACCTTGGATCAGTGGCAAGACTTGGTCGAGACGAGGTAACTCGGGATGTAGGCACTCTGGTCTTACCTCACGTGAGGCCAGGTCTACTGGTCTTACCTCACATGAGGCCAGGTCTACTGGTCTTACCTCACGTGAGGCCAGGTCTACTGGTCTTACCTCACGTGAGGCCAGGTCTACTGGTCTTACCTCATGTGAGGCCAGGTCTACTGGTCTTACCTCACGTGAGGCCAGGTCTACTGGTCTTACCTCACGTGAGGCTAGGTCTACTGGTCTTACCTCACGTGAGGCCAGGTCTACTGGTCTTACCTCATGTGAGGCCAGGTCTAGTCATTAGTCTTTGGAGCACCAAAGGGAGAGTACATTCTTTGTGTTTTCACTTGATAATACTGACAGCTTATTGTCTGGACAGATTTGTTTATGTTCAGTTTGTTTGTCAATACATACAAAACATTTGCTGCCAAAGACGGATATGTTAGACCGAAAGGTGCAAATATTGCAGTCAAGCTGTAAACTAGCGACACAACCCATTCCGTTCTCCAGACTAGATCCTGCTACTTGCAAAGCCCTGTTTAGGGCTTGGTAGTGGGGGATTGAGAACGAACGCAGAAGAAGAAGACAACATCTCTTAGGTTATATTTTTGTGTGCATGGGGAACTGGTGTATAATGCAGAAAATATTTTGGGGGAAATTTCGTTAAATAAAATCCCCAAAACAAAATCATATGCGGCACTAACAAAGTGTAATGTTTTTAAAACAGAAAATATTTATTACTTGCACAGAACGTATCTTGTTTGACATTATTCGCTGTTATTCTTCATCATTCGTCATGAAAAGGTCATAGTTTACATCCGATTTCAGAAAGCTATTTTTGGGACTATTCTTTCCCTTCCCTCTTCAATCCCTATTCTCTCAGCCAGGCTGCATGGGTGCAGACGGATCTTAGTCAGCTCTAGTTCACTGACCCTGATACAAGCAGTCAGCTATGAGTCACTGGCTGCTGTCAGCTCATTCACTGAGCTGCAATCTTTGGCCCCTAATACTCTGTATGAGAATACAAGCAAGTTATCGGTCCACATTCCTGAAAATGTCAATTGTATTTTATAGCAAATAGCAGTCACTGGATTTATGTACTCAAAATGTCATTTAATACACAAATTGTATTTGTTTAAATTTCCGTTTTCAGATACGACCACCTGCACATTACAAAAACTGCTGTTGGTGTCAACCTGCGACTAGATCACAACCTCCTGACATGTGTTTGTCACAGAGTCACTGTTGTTTACTTGCAGTGAAAAGTTATTTGAGAATGTTGTAATATATTTCAGAGGAACACACATCTCCAACTCTTCCACACACATAATTTATGTGGGGGATTATGTGTTGAAGGCATATGCTTCTGGATGGGATGGGTGGGTGGGGGGGGGGGGGCGCCTGATGTCACTCACTTACACCTGCTGCCACTTACACTCTTTGTCTTTCACTTGCCTAGATGCTGTGATGTCTGCTCAATAACACACCGAGCCCACCTCAGCATGAGGGTGCCAGTTCTAATCAAATGACGCAATCACGGCCAAATATTTATTCTCGTCATGGTTTATTTGTTTGCATACACCTGCCAAAATACTTACAAGAAATGATCAACTGCATAAGATTGTCTATATCATCTCTTGACTTGACACATTGTACAAGCATTGCCCTAAAATCATATTGGTCACTAGGTCTAACGGAATCCCGTTATCACAACATGACTATAGGCATTATGGCATGTCTGTGGGAATAGATGAAACCTCAGTCAGTTCTGGTATGAAAGGAAATGGCTATCACATTTATATCCTTGTGCATTCTATCATATATTTATATTAAACGCATTTATTTTTTAAAAATTTTCTGAAAGTATTTACACAACTATATACCAATGTTAGGATAAATAAATGCATAGACTTATTCTATGGGCATTATAATATTATAAGTTATTATTTTTGTGTTTGTTCACCTCAAAGATAGATAATATTATTTATTTTTATGTTTGTCCCAAAGGTAGGCCAATATTATTTATTTTTATGTTTGTCCCAAAGATAGGCCAATATTATTTATTTTTATGTTTGTCCCAAAGGTAGGCCAATATTATTTATTTTTATGTTTGTCCCAAAGGTAGGCCAATATTATTTATTTTTATGTTTGTCCCAAAGGTAGGCCAATATTATTTATTTTTGTGTTTGTCCCAAAGATAGGCCATTATTATTGCCCTTGTCATTAGTACATTTTTTTGTTGCTTAGCAAATAAGATAAGATGTGACACCCACGCCTCAACCCCTTCTCCTGTTTGTACAGTCATTGAGAGACCCACACTTCAACCCCTTCTCCTGTTTGTACAGTCATTGAGAGACCTACACCTCAACCCCTTCTCCTGTTTGTACAGTCATTGAGAGACCTGCACCTCAACCCCTTTTCCTGTTAGTAGTCATTGGGAGACCTACACCTCAACCCACATATAGAACACATAGAAGACCTTCCTCTTTGTCATTCGTTCTCAGACTCCCACTACGGAACCCTGAAAACAAGGGCTTTGCAATTAGCAGGATGTTGTTTGTAGAGCGGAATGCATTGTCGTAATTTACAGCTTGACTGCGATATTTGCACTTTTTGGTCCAACACATCCCTACTTCAGTAGACATTTGTGGGTACCAAGTTAACCCTCCCCTTTCCATCCCGTCTCCTTAGCCAGTCTGCCTTGCTGCAGCTTGTTATCCATGGTCATTGCGTGGAGGTGTAGAATGGTCTTGGCAGCTCTGGTTCGCTGGCCCTAGCTTTGGGTTTCTGCAGCTCATGCACTGCTCAACATCTTGATCCCACAGAGAAGACCTTCTGGCCATGGATTGCCGATACTTTTGGAGCACTTAGTAAATTGAGAGGGTAACATGGATCCACTCCAAGCTACGACAGACACACATATAATGGGAAGAAACCATGTGACTGATGTTTGGGCGTGCTATACTCTTCCATTCCACCTCACCCTGCTGAGCGCTCAGTTCTTGACTGAACAGTTGGCTTCACTCCATGTTCTTGACTGAACAGTTGGCTACACTCCATGTTCATGACTGAACAGTTAGCTACACTCCATGATCTTGACTGAACAACTGGCTAGACTCCTGTTCTTGACTGAACAGCTGGCTACACTCCTGTTCTTGACTGAACAGTTGGCTACACTCCATGTTCTTGACTGAACCATGATCATTTTGGCTGTGCCCGCTCTCCCTGCATGTTATTGGGTGTACAGTGGTAACTCTAATACCAAACCATATATTGTCTCCATTGACCATCATTTTGTTTACCTTTATGTTGATCCTATTGTTGTGTCTAAATTGTTTGTTGTTTCTCACTACCATTCTCATCACAAACATCTTTAGTCCTTGGTATATTGCTGTTTTTTGCCAAGGACCAGTTACGACTTTTGATGTAACTAGTAACTCTCAATTGAGCTGCACATGACTTGGGTGGGTGTCAGCTGAGCTGAATGTTGGTTGTTGTGTGAATAGCCCGATATAACTTGATGTACTATAGCTGAGCCCCATGTCAGTGAGACCCATGTCAGTGAGACCCATGTCAGTGAGACCCATTGTAATGATGGCTTTAAGCAAGTGTGAGTTGTACATGTGATGTAACAGATTCCTGGGATCTGAAAGCCAAGTAGAAAGTATGCATATTTGATATCTTGACTTTTGGTGTGGGAGGATAGAACCTTTGACCTGTTGGCTGTGCTTGAATTTGTGTTGATTATGAGTGTAATTGTTGACTCAATTCTGGCTTGGTGTTCCTATGTTGTTAATACGCCAATGAATAGGTGACTGAGTAGTTATATCACTTTCATAATCAGAAGATGTAGGTTCAAACCCTGGTACAGCAAATGAGTTTGTCATGGACGGATACAAAAAATGCTCCCTTGCTCCCTGTGCTGCGACAACTATAAGGGCAACGGGGCCTTCATTCTGCATGCCTTATATGGGGTCGGCCCATTTCCTGTCGGCCCATGGCTTCCCCTTACAACTTTCAAAGCAATGAACATAATTCAATCCAATTTGACACAGGGATACCTCGGTGTGTGAGAAACATAATGAGCTCATAGCAAATGTTGAAAGTGGTCACCATTAGCATCAATGCATGCCTCTCCATGTTACGGAAGGTATTCACCAACGCATCAGGAGTCGCAGACTCAGTTTCCCACCTAATGTTTTCTTACAGTTCCACAAGATTCTCCTTGGCTTATTGTGACACACTTTCCATTTCAACACATCCCACCGGAAGAAATCAGGTGGGGTAAGATCAGGCGACCTTGGTGGCCAAAGTCCCATAGAAATGACATGATCTTTAAAGAAGGAAGCAACTCCAGCCATGTTGACATTTGAGGTGTGACATCCAGCTGAAAATATGTTCACAACTGGTTCACACACTCAGTCGATGATGTCCAAGTAGACTAGGGTGTCCACCATTGTATAGAAGAAGATGGGGCTAATAATGCAACGCTGCGACATTTATTTCATTATGAAGCGGTGTCTCTTGTATAATGTGGGGATTCGTATAAGCCCATATATGGGTATTCTGAGAATTGGTGTTCTCACTTAGGTGGAACAATGCCTCGTCAGAACCACATGAGGTGGAACCACGCCTAGTCAGAGAACCATGTGAGGTGGAACCACGCCTAGTCAGAGAACCACGTGTCACCCAGTGTTCCAAAATGTACATTGATAAACTGCTGGAACGAACCATTTCTGTTCATCTGGAAGTTTCTGTTTTTTCACAGCAGTAACACAACATTCCTGCAGGTGTGCTGTTTGTGCAGCTCGTTGACATCTGCTGTTTGTGCAGCTCGTTGACATCTGCTGTTTGTGCAGCTCGTGGACATCTGCTGTTTGTGCAGCTCGTTGACATCTGCTTTTGTAAACCCCTATCTTTTTGTGGGGGGACCATCAGGCATGTTTTTTCCTGTACCATTGCTACTGACAATGTAGTGGACATCCAACAATGTTCCTGTGTTTTCAAGTTTCTTTACTGCGTACTGAATGGAAGATTTTGCCGGTGGTTTCCGAACCCCAAAATGTGCAATAAATTGTCAGTCACTCCTTTATTGGTTCAGTTTTCTAGAAGGTACTGATCATAAACACTTGCTCTTCTAGTGTGTACCGGTTCATGATGGATGACGAACCTGATCATAAACACTTGTTCTTCTAGTGTGCACCGGTTCATGATGGATGACGAACCTGATCATAAACACTTGCTCTTCTAGTGTGTACCGGTTCATGATGGATGACGAACCCCGAAACACCTCAGCACATTCCAATGTGTCACAAAACGTCACTTCCCATGTACTTTTGTTATCATGCCAAAGTATGTCCACCAAATTCTGTTGAATTACGTTCATTGGTTTAAAAGTTAGCCGTTTTCCAATCTGTAATAATCTTGCACAAACCACTGCACTACCTCGGCTCCCGGAACACCCGTACTCCACCAGCTACTCCAGCAATGTAAAATAAACTCTAGTGTGATAGTTTTCTAAATGTTAATGTGCTGGTTATATTAACACTTTCTCATCTGTATATCAAGTGTTTCCATTGCTTTTGTGTGTGTGTGTATATATATATATATATATATATATATATATATATATATATATATATATATATATATATATATATATATATATATATACACACACACACACAGAACATGTACACATTTATTCTATTGCGTGTACCAGCTATTTTTGATTCTGCCACCTATAATTGATACCTTGTGCCAGATGAGCATTTGCCTTTTGTGACTGTCTACATGTTGGCCAGAGCAGAGATGGAACTGTGCTTTAGAAGTATTGTGCTGATAAAAAGGACCAAATGTCTGTTTTCTGTCGCTGCTCATTTGACCACACTTTCCTGTTATCTCTGCCACTGAGTTGTTGTTAGTTGTTTGTTAAGACTTTGCTTGAATCCTCGCTGTAAGTTATCCATCTGTGGAGTGTCTGTTGGGGTTTTGTTTGAATAAAACTTGGTTATTGTTTTTACACAATATTTACGTCTCTGTAAGTACGCTCGACATAATTTAAGGCTTTATTTGTACAGCTACTACTGCCAATGTTTGTTGTTGATGTTGTTAATTTAGATCTGCAGGGCTGTATGCATTAGGCAATTCTAATATTCACGAACATCACAGATCTAAGGTCTTTTCAGGTTTTAGACCGATAGGGGGAAATGTAGGTCGTATATTGTTTTAGACTGAAGCTCCCCACACAAAAAGTGCCATGTTACCATTCTGTACACTTAATTGTCCTTTGTCCCCTTTAAAAATAATATTTGCTTGTCAGAAAATTTTACCTTTTGGCGTTGATTTGTTTGTTACCCATTGTAGATTAAACGATAACCTAAAGACACCCCGAGTTCTGTGTTGACTGTCTTCTGTACCAAGGGCTTGTCAGCTGCCCCAGTATTCACCTTCACAGTGGTTATCCAGTTCTGTGCATTTGTGGTTAATTGTTAGGTTGCATCTTGAGCTCATATCTACACATTATCTGGATAGATCTAATGTTGCATTGAGCATAGAATATGTACCTACAGTTGCATTGAGCATAGAATATGTGGCTACCGTTGCATTCAGCATAGAATATGTGGCTACAGTTGCATTGAGCATAAATGTGGCGAGATATCACCACTGACTGCTGAAAGTTCTCCTCGTATGGTAGCAGCTGACATGCCTGAAACCGTAATGTGTCCAAAGCTGTCACAAACAGTAACTGAAGCCTCACAAAGTAATGAGCATACACACAGAACATAATTAAACAAGAAATGAAGTGACATACAAGTCAGAATTTTATTGGTAAAATAGTATCACATAGCGTTAAAGGGTAAATTGATGGTTCTATGGTATAAGATGAGTAACACACATGGTCAAACACCTGTGTATAGCTTTAGTAGTAGATCATTCATTCTTGATGAGAAAGGTACATATTTAGAAGCATTAGTAGTAGCACAACCCAAGCTGGATTTTTAAATTCAAATCCATGAAGGAGACGTACCAAGTAAATGGAGAACTTGTACAAATTATTATCACAACACCCAATTAGGTGGTGTCTCTGGACACCGTATCACACCAACAACCAATTCATATATTTGATCTGAAATCTTAGTTTGACTAGCAGCATCAGACTTGATTTCTTCTGATACACAGGCACACACCTCATGATACACAGGATATGCAGGCACACACCTCATGATACACAGGATATGCTGGCACACACCTCATGATACACAGGATATGCTGGCACACACCTCATGATACACATGATATGCTGGCACACACCTCATGATACACAGGATATGCTGGCACACACCTCATGATACACACCTCATGATACACAGGATATGCTGGCACACACCTCATGATACACAGGATATGCTGGCACACACCTCATGATACACAGGATATGCTGGCACACACCTCCTGATACACACCTCCTGATACACAGGATATGCTGGTACACACCTCATTTTATGTTAGCTAAACGATGGCTTTGCCTGCAATGGACAAAGATTTTCCATAATGGGATAATTAAAATGTTTTATATGCATATTTCTACTTTATAATATATTTTAAAAAAAAGACATTCTGTTTAGACAAAATAAATAAAAAATAGTTGACACTATTACAACCCGCAAAATCCTGTAGAGAAAAATTCATCTCGTCATTCAGCTATGCATGTAAAGGGCCGGAGATGGTATATCATTGATTGATGAATAATACAGAAAGAGCCGTGATAACTTTTCCCAGCTGATCAATATTCTAACAACTGATATTTATTCAAATAGAACAAGTATTTTCTTAGTTTTGTAAACCCTCCCACCACCAAACTGGCGCTGCATATATAGTTCTGGAATGTGCTTCACCTTTGTTTTTATATTTGAGCTCACAAAAACACTTTTGTTTGTTGAGTGAACTAATGTTTTATATTTGAGCTCCCAAAAACACTTGTTTGTTGAGTGAACTAATGAAACTGTCAGGGTTGGTTATGAACATGTAGGGACTTTCATCTACCATCCAAACAATGCCTCGGTATTGGCATGTACATTTTATGTCAACCAACATTCATGACCAAAAAATGCTTTTCACTACAGTTAAAATTAAGTAAGACAGAATACATCAGCGAGTTATATGATAATAAGACAATACATCAGCGAGTTATATGATAATAGGACAATACATCAGCGAGTTATATGATAATAGACCAGACAGACTGGTTGACCATCAATACAGGCATCATACAACATAGAAAGAGTGAAAGAACACAAGGACCAGATAATATAACAATAGAGGGAATTGTGGCCACTGGAGATGTTGGATTAAAGTGGTAACAAAGTTACTAAATGATATATATACACGACTGGATATATCCAGAATGACTTGATGAGGTCATTATTCCTAGTACTGCAGAAGAAACCACGAGCCATTGAATGCAAGACCACCGCACTTTTAGCCTTATGAGTCACACAACGAAGCTACTTCTATGAACAATCATGAGATGAGTGAGGGATAGAATCAAACTAGAAATTGGTGATGAGCAATGGGGGTATATGGAAGGCATGGGCACAAACAGCGATATATATAATGTATATATTGTGAACAATAATCGAGAGAGCTATAGAGATGGATATTGATTGATATCTGCTTCATAGACTATATCAAGGCATTCGACAGAGTGAAGTACTGATAATGATCCAAATTCTGAAAGAGCTGCATGTTGATGGCCAGGACCTGAGAATTGTTCAAAACATGTACTGCTTCTGTATGAATAGATAACACGGTAGGAAACAAGTGGAGTATGGCAGAGATGTGGGCTGTCCCCTGATCTGTTCTTTCTGTATAGTTTATCTTGGGATCCATTGAGACAATGCCAGGAATATCAATTGGTGGACAGAACATCAAGGATTGTGCCGATCACAGGGTGGATAGCACAGAATGACTTATAAGAACTGGTCAAAGTGAACAAGACGAAACTAAGACACACAATTCATACTAGAGCACCCTCGTAGTGATGGTTGTCCAGGCGACAGATCAGATGTGCTGTGAGATGTCTTCTCATATGGCTATAGAAACCAATCCTGACACGGCTGACATTGCAGTACAGGGGAGGGGGCACGCCTACTCCGAGTCCTTGTGATGGGGGAGTTTCACTTTGTGATCCGAGCTCTGATGGCGATGCTAATATGTGCCATGGTTCTGTGCAAGCAAGCCCCAGGAGGCAACATCCATGTTGAAGCTTTTCAGAGACACTTTAACCTTGGTGGCGACACTGATGCCCTGTTGGCTCCAAACTCAGAGACACTTTAACCTTGGTGGCGACACTGATGCCCTGTTGGCTCCAAACTCAGAGACACTTTAACCTTGGTGGCGACACTGATGCCCTGTTGGCTCCAAACTCAGAGACACTTTAACCTGTTGGCTCCAAACTCAGAGACACTTTAACCTTGGTGTCGACACTGATGCCCTGTTGGCTCCAAACTCAGAGACACTTTAACCTTAGTGGTGACACTTATGCCCTGTTGGCTCCAAACTCAGAGACACTTTAACCTGTTGGCTCCAAACTCAGAGACACTTTAACCTTGGTGTCAACACTGATGCCCTGTTGGCTCCAAACTCAGAGACACTTTAACCTGTTGGCTCCAAACTCAGAGACACTTTAACCTTGGTGTCGACACTGATGCCCTGTTGGCTCCAAACTCAGACACTTTAACCTGTTGGCTCCAAACTCAGAGACACTTTAACCTTAGTGGTGACACTTATGCCCTGTTGGCTCCGAACTCAGAGACACTTTAACCTGTTGGCTCCAAACTCAGAGACACTTTAACCTTGGTGTCGACACTGATGCCCTGTTGGCTCCAAACTCAGAGACACTTTAACCTTGGTGTCGACACTGATGCCCTGTTGACTCCAAACTCAGAGACACTTTAACCTTGATGGCGACAATGATGCCCTGTTGGCTCCAAATGTTTGCTGGCAGCCTGTCAAATGCAGAGCTCACCTTTGTAATGCTAACTTAACTTAACTTAACATCTTTATACTGGTTTAGAAGACTCTGCAGAGTCTGTATACAACCAGTTACATTTACATCACCTTGCTCTAAAATCTATGCGCATCCAGTTTATTCTTAAATGCATTAACTGTCCCTGCCTCCACTACCTCCCCTGGCAATGCATTCCAAGCAGACACCACTCTCTGACTAAAAAAATATTTCCTAATATCTAACCTGGACCTCTCTTTAATCAGCTTGTAGCTATGCCCTCGTGTTATTGTAGGTGGCTGTATTTTAAAAAACTTGTTATAGTCTAATTTATCGATTCCTCTGATCATCTTATAAACCTGTATTTAGTCACCACGAATTCTTTTCTCTTCGAGACACTGTAGGCCGGTTTTTCTGAGTCGTTCCTCATAACTGTAATTCTGGAATCCCACTATCATCTTTGTCGCTCTTTTTTGTATTCTTTCTAGCATGTTTATGTCCCCTCTATGATAAGGACTCCACACCTGTACACAGTACTCCAATCTAGGTCTAACTAAAGCTTTATACAGTTTGACGATCACTTCCTTGCTCCTATGTTTAATATTTCTTTTTATCATACCTAACATTGCATTTGTCTTTTTCACTGCTACCTTAACTTGCTCACTCACCTTTCCTGTATGATCTATTATAACCCCTAGGTCCCTTTCCTTATCTATCTTTCTAATATTGTTTTCTCCCATTCTGTAATTATGTTCCATATTGGATCTACCCATGTGGATGACTGTACATTTATCTACATTAAACTCCATTTGCCAGCTTACAGACCATTCTCGAATTTTATCTAAATCCGACATCAATATATCCACTTCCGCTTTAGATGAGACACTACTGCATAGTTTTGTGTCATCAGCAAATTTTGCAATCATGGATCTCATATCAATGTCCAAATCATTTATATATATCAAGAACAAAATTGGTCCCAAAACCGAGCCCTGTGGCACACCACTTTTCACTTCACTCCACTCAGAGTACTCCTTATTTATGCCCACCCTCTGCCTTCTTCCCGTTAACCAATTTTCAATCCATTTGGCAACTTCGCCACCTATTCCATGTGATTTTAACTTTCGAAATAATCTTTGATGAGGTAGTCTATCAAAGGCCTTTGCAAAGTCTAGATAAATAACATCCACTGGCTCCCCTTTATCTACGATTTTAGTAACCTCCTCCATGAATTCTAATAGATTTGTTAAGCATGATCTCCCTCTAGTAAACCCATGCTGACTATTTCTGATTAGATTAAATTTTTCTAAATGCATTACAATGTTTTCTTTGATTATTGACTCTAACAATTTACAGACTATGCTCGTTAAACTCACCGGTCTATAATTTGCCGGATCTGATTTTTTGCCTTTTTTGAATAAGGGTATCACTCGTGCATCTTTCCAATCCCGTGGAACAATCCCTTTTGTAAGTGATTGAGAACACAATATAGCCAATGGTTTTGCTAGTTGGTTTCTAATTTCATACAGCAATTTTTGATGAATACCATCTTGACCTGGACATTCACTTTCAACCCCTCCAATTTTTTAAAAACCATTTCCTCTGTAATATAGATTGATCTTAATCCCGCTGTATCCATATCTCTTTGAAAGATATCTATAGGCTCTGGGATCTCGGAGCAGTCCTCCTTTGTGAAGACTGTGCCAAAGTACTGATTGAGCAGATTAGCAGCCTCCCTATTCTCACTTATTATTTTCCCTGTACTGTCTATGAGAGGGCCTACTTTGTCTTTCGTTCTTTGTTTATTTCTAACATAAGAGAAGAAGCTTTTACTGTCAGTCTTGATGTTGTTAACCTCAAAGTCGATATTCGTCTCTGGTGAGGGTATCCACAGCCTGGAGACATTGGTTCTGTACTGTAATGTTTGGTTCAATGTATGGCTTCGAAAGAGTACTCAGTTTTTCTAGTGTTGATTGTGAGACAAAAGTTACTGCATGCCGTTGGGAAAGTACGTCATGGTGGACTGCATATGAGGAGAAGGGGGCAGTTGTCGGCCAAGATTGTGACCTTGGTTTAAGACTTCAGGGGTTTTGGATTGTTTTGCATGCCAGTAGCAGCACCATGTACAGCATTGCTACAATGACCACGCTAAATAGTGCCGGTGCCACCATCCTGTGACCACGCTAAAGAGTGCCGGTGCCAGCACACCATCCTGTGACCACGCTAAAGAGTGTCGGTGCCACCATCCTGTGCCGCTGGTTACTGGGAAGGCCACAGACAATTCTCCTTCCTGCAGTACTTGAGCCATCATGAAACCGACAGGCGGCCGGCCAATGAATCTGCCGGGACAATCAAACATCGCCAGGATTTGCCAGAGCCTCTCCCTACTAGCTGCGTTAGAGACATGGAATATGAAATAAAGAACAGAATAGCCCCGGCAAGATCAGTCTTCCAGAATACGATGGGAATCTTGTGCAATAAAACCTATCACTGGATTTAAGGAATAGAGTTCTTGGATGTTACGTGGAACCAGTACTAACATATGGAAGTGAGTTATGGACAATCAACAGGGATCATTGGAGGCAACGGAAATGTATTTTTACAGAGAACAGCATGGACTGAAAATAAAGGTAATAACATGGTACTTGAAGAGGTACAGACACAAAGACAGCTTATGAGGAAAAAATCAGGTCATGAGAAGAGGCGGTTGAAACAGACGGCGACAACTGGGAAAAGGGAGGCAGAGAGAGAAAAACTAGACAGCTTAAAGCCCATGTATGTAAACAACTGAGTGAGACTGTCTAATAACAAGCTCTACTGGGGCGACAACTGGGAAAAGGGAGGCAGAGAGAGAAAAACTAGACAGCTTAAAGCCCATGTATGTAAACAACTGAGTGAGACTGTCTAATAACAAGAACGTAAGATCACATGAAGCACAGACTGCAAGCTATGCATGCAGAAATAAAACATCTTTCAAACACAACGTTCCCAACTCAAGGCGGATGATGGAGAGGTCTTGTTTGATGAGAAACATATTGAAGAGATGGATAGAAGATATAAGTGAACTGTTAGACGACAACAGAGATGACAAACCCTCACAATTTGATGTCAGCCCCGGGATACTCATATAAAAAGTAGAGTAAGTGATAAAAATAGATACACAGGGAAAGCAGCATGGATGGATACAATAAATATAGAAATATGTTCTAGAGGAATTTGGTGAGCCCCACTGAGAAAGAAGACATCTTGCTGAAAACAATACTGGAAGGAAAGGTGGAATGCAAATATGCCAGAGCAGACTATAAGTGGGAGGACAAAATAAAAAAAATGAAAAACTATCAGGCAAGAGACAGCTGACCTTCGATGATGTCCACACGGCACTTGACCTGAAGCAAGCAGAACCCACACGGAAAATGAAAATTCACTTATTGCAAATAACATTCCCACCATCAGGTCTTCCTTTGACTGTCTGGACAAAATGGCTATGTCCGTCTGCCCCCCCCCCCCCCCCCACCACCTGGAATGATAAAAGTGCCATTGTGGAGTGCAGCCTGGGCACACAACGGAATGTAGATGGTATGGTTGCACATGACAGCCCACGTACACTTATCAATGACATGTTTTGTTCTACTCTGTACGTACACGTGCACATACAGCTCAAGCAACAAGGACCATATTTCTGGGCCTACAAATGGTCATTCTCTACAATAAAATTACTGGATGACAAATGTGACAGATTCTAAGCCAACATTAAAATTGATCATGAAAATATTGCTACCACAAGAGGATATCCATCACAATGGAAATATATTCGTGGCTATTGACCCTCGTTTGATTAAGCAGGACTGATATAAAAAAAAATGTATCTGTTTATCTAGGTGAGAACATCCACATGCTGTCTTGAATGCATATTAATTCGTTCGTCAGATACAGGCTGAACAACTGAGTACGTTTACAAAACAAGATTATTTACAAAGTGTTGCTATGGTAACAGCAGGAATATGCTTATCATCAGACATGAAAACTAAAGCTGTACTCACTCAGTATTTTAGAAAACAAACAAATGTTAACATCAGTATTACATCAGAATAGTAACAAACAACGTGCTATCATAAAAAGGTCTTTTTCAATGACAGGATAAGAGAGAACAGCAAAATCTAGTGCAAAAATAAAGTCTACAGTCATCAAGTCTTACTGTGGTTTCTCAAACATCCTCCTGGGGTCCCTCACACAACTCCAGTCCCTCACACATCCTCCAGTTCCCTTTGGAGCACAGGCCTTCAACAAATATTCAGCAAGTCCTCTTGTCCTGGGACACCCCTCCTAGCTCTGTCCACTTCTTGTTTCTCTCCTTCGTGTGTGTTTTGGTCTGCCTCTACTTCTCTTGCCTTGGGGATTCAAATGGTTTCTTTAATGTGTGTCCTATCCAATGCCAGCGCCTTCTCACGTCATGTTCCACTGAAATCCGCTGGTTCTGTCCAACAGTTCCACATTAGAGATCTTATCATATCATTCCAATCTGTATTCTGCGTAGACACCCATTTACAAAAGTCTGCACCTTGTTCATTATTGTTTTGTTCTCCATGTCCCAGAGCCATACAAGAGAAGAGACTTTTGGAGTTGAAGATATTTGTGTTAGACTTAATATCTGTTGATTTCCTGCCTGGTTTCCATGGTGCCTAGCATTCTTAGATCAGTGTCCTTTTCCCCGCTTTGTGAATATACAGCTGTGTGCCTGGCTCTTAGATACCAAACAAACGTCTCACTCCTTGCTCTAATGCACTGAAAACTATTATCAGCTTTTCTGTTCTTATTTTCATATTTTATTATCAGTACCTTCTATATTGCTGTACATTGTACTGTCACGATATAAACGATTCCACATCCTCTAGGATTGATCTTCAAACACAATCCTCTAGGATTGATCTTCAAACACATCCTCTAGGATTGATCTTAAAACACATCCTCTAGGATTGATCTTCAAACACAATCCTCTAGGAGTGATCTTCAAACACATCCTCTAGGAGTGATCTTCAAACATATCCTCTAGGAGTGATCTTAAAACACAATCCTCTAGGAGTGATCTTCAAACAAAATCCTCTAGGAGATTCTAGTTGCATTTATTCTAATAACATTTTGTTTCCTGTGACCTCTCATCAAGTTTACACATTTTGTTTTGCATCTCGCCTCGTCTCGCCTGGTGTTATGGGACAATCAAGGAATGGTTCAAGTGCATATCTTCAAGTTATTTAGACAAAATGACCATCCATTACAGATGCTTGTGCACAAGGAACCAAGCTGAGCCGGTTTACAATCAGTGCTTAGTTTTGTTACTAACATACAGGAATGAGAAAGGAACAAATGAAAACTCTCAAGTTTATTTCTCTTATTTTGAAAGGAATCAACACACACATGCATAAACATAACTGGCCCGAATGTGATGTTAAAAAGGCATACATATTGTAAACGGCCAGCGGATGGCTGTTATAAGAAGGTTCTCACGACTGATGGACATATTCAATGAACACGATGAAGAGAGAGACCAGCTGAAACTGCCTATTTAATGATACCTGTTAAGCTCAGTGTTATATTCATAAAACAGCACTCACTTTCAGCAAGAAAAACATCTCATTAACACAGCATATATGATCATCATAAGACCAAGAGAACCAACATAGAAAATCTGAAATAGGTTGTTGTTGATTATTACTGAATGATTTCAAGAAAATGTGTTTTGTCTGCTCAGCATGATTTCTTTGCCTGGCGGACTGAGAGGCCTCAAACTTTGTGGGCAATAACTGATCTGGTCCTGGGAACGAAGGGGCTGACTAAAGTAAGTATGGACAGGAGATACTATGATTGACAAATTTGCTGATGATACAAAACTATGCAGTAGTGTCTCAGCAGAAGTGGATATATTGAGGTCGGATTTAGAACATACGAGAATGGTCTGCGAGCTGACAAATGGAGTTTAATGTAGATAAATGTACAGTCATTCAGACCCAATATGGAACATGATTACAGAATGGGAGAGAACAATATTACAATGATAGGCTGCTGAAGACGGATGTGTCGAACTGAAAAGTGCAAATATCAAAGTCAAACTGTAAACTAGCTACAAAACGCATTCCGTTCTACATCCTGCTACTTGCAAAGCCCTGTTCAGGGATTGGTAGCGAGAGTGAGAGAACAAACCCAGAAGAAGAAGAAGAAAGATAGAAAAGGAAAGGGACCTAAGGGGCTATAATAGATCATACAGGTAAGGTGAGTGAGCAAGTCCAGGTAGTAGTGAAAAAGGCAAATGCAATGTTAGAATTAAACGAAATATTAAACATAGGAACACAGAAGTAATAGTCAAACTGTATAAAGCTTTAGTTAGACCTAGATTGGAGTACTGTGTACAGGTGTGGAGTCCTTATCGTTGGAGCACTGTGTACAGGTGTGGAGTCCTTATCGTTGAGGAGATATAAACATGCTGGAAAGGATACAAATAGAACGACAAAGCTGATAGTGCGATTACAGTTGTGAGGAAAGACTTAGAAAAACCGGCCTACAGTGTCTAGAAAAGAGAAGAATTCTAGGTGACTAAATACAGGTTTATAAGATGATCAGAGAAACAGATAAATTAGACTACAACAAGTTTTTCAAAATACAACTACCCACAAGAACAAGAGGGCATAGCTACAAATTAACTTAAAAAAGGTCCAGAGTAGATATGAAATATTATTTTAGCCAGAGACTGGTGAATGCTTGGAATGCATTGTCACTGAAAGTAATGGAGGCAGGGACAATTAATGCACTTAAGAATAGATTGGATGCGCATAGCTATTAGAGCAAGGAAATGTAAATGAACCTGGTTGTATACAGACTCTGCAGTCTTCTAGACCAAAATAAAGACGCTCAGTTAAGTGGGGACAAAAGATACCAAGTGGGGACAAAAGATACCAAGTGGGGACAAAAGATACCAAGTGGGGACAAAAGATACCAAGTGGGGACAAAAGATACCAAGTGGGGACATACTGAGATGAATGGATAAGCTCCTGCTGGATTATAACACTGCAACTGATGAATAAGAAAATCTGAGAATGCATGAGTTGGACAACCTGTGAGTCTGCCATGAGTACGCTGAGGTCAGTTCTGTTTAACAAAAACCAAATTTAAACTAAGGTTGCAAACACAAGTATCCATCTTGGCATCACCCAGTGCTCACTTCCATTCCATCAATTCTTTCCTAAGGTTTACAACAAAGAAGAAAGCGGACACATCCAGATGGATGGGGCAAATCTTTGTTGTCATGGTAACTACATTATGGATAGAGGAATGCTGGTGAGATCTGGTATTGTACTTCATAGAATAGAACCTGACTTGTCTAACATGACCTTGGGGGACGGCATGGCCTAGTGGTTAAGTGGCACGGCTCACAACCAGAAGGTGCTGGGTTCGATCCCCATCACAACACCGGCCGTTACCCCGGGGAAGCAAACCCTTAGAAAATGCCAGAGGAAGCAGACCCTTACATAAAATGCATGCTGAAGTCGGATGCACTGGGCCGACAGGCGCAAAATAAAAACCACAGTGTAACGCACACACGCCTTGGGGAATAGATAAATAAGGCGAACGCAAAAAAAAAAAAAAAAAAAAAAAATAACATGACCTTGACTTGTTAAACTCGACTGGTGTAGAATCTACTGGATTTCTCTTATACCAAAAAATAAAATCATGCTGAGCAATGACAATGAATATAAAATGAACTAGAAAAGATACAAAATCACATGTGACAAGATGGTGACTGCACACTCGAAGAAATAATTGGACATAACAACAATAACTGACGTCACGATAACAGCTGTCTTCAGCTCCGCAGTGTACAGGCATGTCCAATCAGGTCACAAGTTGCATTCTGGTCTAGGGGAGATGCTCATGTAATGAACAGCCAATGACACAGTGGTACCACCATGCTCCCAACATGACACTGATACCAACATGATCCAGTGATATCACCCTGACAACCGTTATGTTTGATGTGTATGAGACATAGTAAACACATACCCAGCATACCAATTGTATACAAGAACAAAAAATCCAACCACACACGTAAGAAAATAATGGATATTGACAATGTCTGGAATGTCCGTAGCTAAGCAGAGAGCAGTGACCTCTTTTTGTCCGTGCCTGCGTGTAGCCTTCCTGAGTCTCATGTGTACCTCTCCTGGAACTCGTGATGCCACTTGTTGAAGTCAATGTTAAACACCAGCAGACATCCGGTGGCCAGGCCGGCTATCAGAAACCTGGCAAAATAAGAGAACATAATATAAGCATGGCTTCCTGACTTGACTTGTTAGCTCCTCTTCCATCCATGGTGTAGTAGCTGACAGACAATGTGAAGTTCTGACAGACAATAGGGGCTTCTGACAGACAATGTGAGGTTCTGACAGAGAATGTGGGGTTCTGACAGACAATAGGGACTTCTGACAGACAATGTGAGGTTCTGACAGACAATAGGGGCTTCTGACAGATGATAGGAGCTTCTGACAGACAATGTGAGGTTCTGACAGACAATAGGGACTTCTGACAGAAAATGTGAGGTTCTGACAGACAATAGTGGCTTCTGACAGATGATAGGAGCTTCTGACAGACAATAGGGGCTTCTGGCAGACAATAGGGGCTTCTGGCAGACAATAGGGGCTTCTGACAGACAATAGGGGCTTCTGGAAGACAATAGGGGCTTCTGACAGTCAATAGGGACTTCTGACAGACAATAGGGGCTTCTGACAGACAATAGGGGCTTCTGACAGACAATAGGGACTTCTGACAAACAATATGCTCATCAGATAGATCAGACAAACAAAACAGGCCCTAATATGGTCAGAGAATCTAGTCTAAGTGGCTGAGTGATTACAATGGATGTCTGTCATGGCAAAACTGATGGTATATTTTCCAGTTAGGGTGTGCTCCAGTTTTTCCAGTTGTAAAATTGGCACCTGACTGTTACAGCTAGAGAAGGCATGACTTTGTGACCCCACCATAAAAAAGCTGAGACCTTGTACAATCCATATCGGCTTCAAACCTTTAGGACCTTCTGTTTTGGTCCCACAAGACCTTATATCTTGGTCACACAGGACCTTCTGTCTTGCCAGATAAGACCTTCTGTCTTGCCAGATAAGACCTTCTGTCTTGGTCACTCAGGACCTTCTGTCTTGCCAGATAAGACCTTCTGTCTTGGTCACTCAGGACCTTCTGTCTTGCCAGATAAGACCTTCTGTCTTCCCAGATAAGACCTTCTGTCTTGCCAGATAAGACCTTCTGTCTTGCCAGATAAGATCTTCTGTCTTGCCACTCAGGACCTTCTGTCTTGCCAGATAAGACCTTCTGTCTTGCCAGATAAGACCTTCTGTCTTGGTCACTCAGGACCTTCTGTCTTGCCAGATAAGACCTTCTGTCTTGGTCACTCAGGGCCTTCTGTCTTGCCAGATAAGACCTTCTGTCTTGGTCACTCAGGACCTTCTGTCTTGCCAGATAAGACCTTCTGTCTTGCCAGATAAGACCTTCTGTCTTGGTCACTCAGGACCTTCTGTCTTGCCAGATAAGACCTTCTGTCTTGGTCACTCAGGGCCTTCTGTCTTGCCAGATAAGACCTGTCTTGGTCACTCAGGGCCTTCTGTCTTGCCAGATAAGACCTTCTGTCTTGGTCACTCAGGACTGTCTGTTTTGGTCACTCAGGACCATCTGTCTTGGTCACTCAGGACTGTCTTTCTTGGTCACACATAACCTTGTGTCTTGCCAGACAAGATCTTCTGTCTTGGTCACACAGGACCTTGTGTCTTGCCAGACAAGATCTTCTGTCTTGGTCACACAGGACCTTGTGTCTTGCCAGAGAAGATCTTCTGTCTTGGTCACACAGGACCTTGTGTCTTGCCAGACAAGATCTTCTGTCTTGGTCACACAGGACCTTGTGTCTTGCCAGACAAGACCTTCTGTCTTGGCCACACTACCATTCACCACAACAAAAGACCTGTATAAGGTAATACAAGACACAGCTAAGGGGACATCACTTTGTACCTGTGATCATGGGTCAGGGCTAGCGACCGTATACAGCTATCACAGACAGGGTAAGAGTACAGATGACTGAAGTCATGACTGCGCCACACTTCCACCACACCCGCAGTGCCACCCATCAGCATGTACTGTCCGTCACGGCTGAGAATCAAGCTCTGGGAACAAAACATAACAGCTGGTTATACTATGAGAGATCTGAAGAATAAAAGTAACAGTTGAAATAGTGTTTCTGTGAGCATGAACAACTCACTTGACTTCTGTCTCCCATCTCACACATCAAGTCTGACATGAACATAGCTCACTTGACTTCTGTCTCCCATCTCACACATCAAGTCTGACATAAACATAGCTCACTTGACTTCTGTCTCCCATCTCACACATCAAGTCTGACATAAACATAGCTCACTTGACTTCTGTCTCCCATCTCACACATCAAGTCTGACATAAACATAGCTCACTTGACTTCTGTCTCCCATCAAGTATGACATAAACATAACTAGGATCTCACACATCATCCTCCACTGACACATCCTATCCTGTGTTGTCTTTTTGAGCTCCAACCTACATCTTCAAATACTCTTCCCCACCTGTCCTTTAACCTCATCTCAAGCTGTCCTTTGACCTCTTCCCCACCTGTCCTTTGACCTCATCTCAAGCTGTCCTTTGACCTCTTCCCCACCTGTCCTTTGACCTCATCTGAAGCTGTCCTTTGACCTCATCTCAACCTGTCCTTTGACCTCATCTCAAGCTGTCCTTTGACCTCATCTCAAGCTGTCCTTTGACCTCATCTCAAGCTGTCCTTTGACCTCTTCCCCACCTGTCCTTTGACCTCATCTCAAGCTGTCCTTTGACCTCATCTCAAGCTGTCCTTTGGTATCTTCCCCACCTTACCTTTGGCTGGGATTACACGGCGCCAGGGTTCGAAATCAGATATACAGAAGAAAAAAAATCCGTGTGTGGTTCCTTCCTGGTATGACTGCTCCTCCAGTTGACCCAGCTGTAAATGGGTACCTGACGTATGAGTTGGGAAAGGTATAAACAGCAAGGAAGGGGGACGACCCCCCCCCCCCCACACGCACGCAGGCTGCGGCTTAGCCTATGAAGAGTTATCTCCATCCCTGACAGCAACTGCTGCCATGGGATCCATCTTTACCTGTTACCTTGTCTCAGAAGTTGGAGTGTTGATCAGCCCATTTTCCCCTGAAGTTGGCTTTAACTATGGTCTTGGCCTCATTACATGTGATACTCAGGTCTGTTTGAGGGGATGCTCCTCCACACTTTGCAAGTTTGTCTGCGGCTTCATTGACTTCAATATTGCAGTGGGATGGGATCCACTGTATGACCAACCTTGGGTGTTCTGCTGAGAGCTGTGTCCGGGATAACATACATTGCTCGAGATCTTCATCTTTATATTATTCTAGAGCTGTTAATACTGACGCGGCATCAGTCAGGTATACTATGTTTTCTTGACATTCATCTTCAATTACAAGCACAGCTGTGGCCTTCAGTGACCTGCTTCTGTACGATGGAAATTAATGGAGTGTGTTTCCGTTGTCCGTACTAGAGATATTGCAGTCATAGTCTAGACACATGTACACAAGCAATTTCAGAGCGGAGGCAGAGGCACTGAGGGCGGCAGTGGAAGAAATGGTGACACACAAAGAAAATGAAAGCCATATAGTCCTGCTTACAGATGCTCTCGTCGTAGTCACAGCGCTAAAAAGCCAGAAAAACACTGAGCTTAATGACTTAAGAGCAGCACTCTGCAAACTGTGCCAGCAGTCCGCACCAAAAAGGGTAGTGGTACAGTGGGTTCCGTCACACTGCAACATCCAAGGCAACGAGGAGGCAGACAGACTGGCAAAAGAAGGTGTAAGACTACCACAAACAGATACTAGTATGACGTACGAAGAGTCAAAACGGCTTATCAAAGCCAGATACATGACCAAATGGGAAACCGAACATACTGGTTACACCAAAAACGATGCCTATTACCAGTTGAACAGAAGAGAGCAGGTCGTTGTCTTCAGACTTCGCACTGGCCACAACAGACTGAGGTACCACCTATTCAACAAATTGAAGATAGGGTGTACCGACGAATACCCGTGCGGTACTGGTAAAATGACCGCTGAACATCTGCTGCAGAACTGCCCGACATACGAGGATCAGAGAGAGCAGATGTGGCCATCACCAGTGGAACTGCAAGACAAGCTCTATGGCAGTGTCGACAGCCTCAGGATGACCGCTGCTTTTTTTGAAAAAATAATTGTTACTGTCTGACTGCGTACGAAGAAGAAGAAGAAGAAGAAGAACTGGGTTACAAGGCAGAGATATTGCAGTCATACTCTAGACACATGTATCTTGCAGGAAAGAAAAATAGAAGAACAAAATAGAATGAGACAAGTGAATACTTTGTAAAATAGTTTCCTACTTAACACTTCCACAACATAGTTGAACAGATCACTGCCACACTGGCTATCTAACCTGTAGGTTATCTTTGTGTTTCATGAAGTGCAGCAACTTGCCGTTGATGCTAAACATACAGATGTTGCCGTTGTCGAAGGTGAGAATGATGAAAGCCTCACGTGATATGGTGATGAGGCGAGGCGACTGACATGTGGAAGGTGGCTCCAGTGAATGCAAGAGGTCACCTGTCAAAGAGTGCACCAAGCAAGGGCCATCTGGTGGACAGAAGAAATTTGGGTAATCACAAATAACACACACCATCAGAAAATGTATTTTATTTGGGAGAAGAAACAAAAACAGTTGTTAACATTAGCCATGAGTTTGGTCATGAAATAATATTAGCCATGAGTTTGGTCATGAAATAACATTAGCCATGAGTTTGGTCATGAAATAACATTAGCCATGAGATTGGTCATGAAATAACATTAGCCATGAGTTCTGGTCACAAAGTATCAACATTAACCATGAAGAGGCAAAATTAGTTTCTGTATTTATTATAAAATTGATATTAACAATGCTCTTATTTTTAGCATTTCCCCACTGATTTCTGGTCACACATAAATACTAGCAGTCATGGTAAAGTACCTGCATCCCAGTACACACACTTGTCTGTCCCCATATCCCAGCAGCCACTTGTCTGTCCCCATATCCCAGCAGCCACTTGTCTGTCCCCATATCCCAGCAGCCACTTGTCTGTCCCCATATCCCAGCAGCCACTTGTCTGTCCCCATATCCCAGCAGCCACTTGTCTGTCCCCATATCCCAGCAGCCACTTGTCTGTCCCCATATCCCAGCAGCCACTTGTCTGTCCCCATATGTTATTTATCTAGACTTTGCAAAGGCCTTTGATAGAGTACCTCATCAAAGATTATTTCGAAAGTTAAAATCACATGGAATAGGTGGCGAAGTTGCCAAATGGATTGAAAATTGGTTTACGGGAAGAAGGCAGAGAGTGGGTATAAATAAGGAGTACTCTGAGTGGAGTGAAGTGAAAAGTGGTGTGCCACAGGGCTCGGTTTTGGGACCAATTTTGTTCTTGATATATATAAATGATTTGGACATTGATATGGGATCCATGATTGCAAAATTTGCTGATGACACAAAACTATGCAGTAGTGTCTCATCTAAAGCGGAAGTGGGTATATTGATGTCGGATTTAGATAAAATTCGAGAATGGTCTGTAAGCTGGCAAATGGAGTTTAATTCAGATAAATGTACAGTCATCCACATGGGTAGATCCAATATGGAACATAATTACAGAATGGGAGAAAACAATATTAGAAAGATAGATAAGGAAAGGGACCTAGGGGTTATAATAGATCATACAGGAAAGGTGAGTGAGCAAGTTAAGGTAGCAGTGAAAAAAGCAAATGCAATGTTAGGTATGATAAAAAGAAATATTAAACATAGGAGCAAGGAAGTGATAGTCAAACTGTATAAAGCTTTAGTTAGACCTAGATTGGAGTACTGTGTACAGGTGTGGAGTCCTTATCATAGAGGGGACATAAACATGCTAGAAAGAATACAAAAAAGAGCGACAAAGATGATAGTTGGATTCCAGAATTACAGTTATGAGGAACGACTCAGAAAAACAGGCCTACAGTGTCTCGAAGAGAGAAGAATTCGTGGTGACTTAATACAGGTTTATAAGATGATCAGAGGAATCGATAAATTAGACTATAACAAGTTTTTTAAAATACAGCCACCTACAATAACACGAGGGCATAGCTACAAGCTGATTAAAGAGAGGTCCAGGTTAGATATTAGGAAATATTTTTTTAGTCAGAGAGTGGTGTCTGCTTGGAATGCATTGCCAGGGGAGGTGGTGGAGGCAGGGACAGTTAATGCGTTTAAGAATAAACTGGATGCGCATAGCTTTTAGAGCAAGGTGATGTAAATGTAACTGGTTGTATACAGACTCTGCAGGGTCTTCTAAACCAGTATAAAGACGTTAAGTTAAGTTAAGTTATATCCCAGCAGCCACTTGTCTGTCCCCATATCCCAGCAGCCACTTGTCTGTCCCCATATCCCAGCAGCCACTTGTCTGTCCCCATATCCCAGCAGCCACTTGTCTGTCCCCATATCCCAGCAACCACTTGTCTGTCCCCATATCCCAGCAGCCACTTGTCTGTCCCCATATCCCAGCAGCCACTTGTCTGTCCCCATATCCCAGCAGCCACTTGTCTGTCCCCATATCCCAGCAGCCACTTGTCTGTCCCCATATCCCAGCAGCCACTTGACCCACTTATCCCAGCAGTCACTTGACCCAGCAGACACTTGACCCACTTACCCCAGCAGACACTTGACCCACTTACCTCAGCAGACACTTGACCCACTTACCCCAGCAGACACTTGACCCACTTACCCCAGCAGACACTTGACCCACTTACCCTTGGATCCACTGACGACAAGTCCTAGTTCAGCAATGGTGGCCACACAGGTGATCTCCGACTGATGTCCTGTTAGGACAGTCCGTGGCGTTGGCATCTCTATACCTGTAACAACATGACATCTCTATACTTGCAACAACATGACATCTCTATACCTGTAACAACATGACATCTCTATACTTGCAACAACATGACATCTCTATACCTGTAACAACATGACATCTCTATACTTGCAACAACATGACATCTCTATACCTGTAACAACATGACATCTCTATACTTGCAACAACATGACATCTCTATACATGTTAGCACATGACAAGTGTAATGTCTTATTCTTTGTCATCGATCAACTGATGCTATGCTTCTAGTCCAGTGAGGTTCACGATCAACTGATGCTATGCTTCTAGTCCAGTGAGGTTCACGATCAACTGATGCTAGGCTTCTAGTCCAGTGAGGTTCACGATCAACTGATGCTATGCTTCTAGTCCAGTGAGGTTCACGATCAACTGATGCTAGGCTTCTAGTCCAGTGAGGTTCATGATCAACTGATGCTAGGCTTCTAGTCCAGTGAGGTTCACGATCAACTGATGCTATGCTTCTAGTCCAGTGAGGTTCATGATCAACTGATGCTAGGCTTCTAGTCCGGTGAGGTTCACGATCAACTGATGCTAGGCTTCTAGTCCGGTGAGGTTCACGATCAACTGATGCTAGGCTTCTAGTCCGGTGAGGTTCACAATCAACTGATGCTAGGCTTCTAGTCCGGTGAGGTTCACGATCAACTGATGCTATGCTTCTAGTCCAGTGAGGTTCACGATCAACTGATGCTAGGCTTCTAGTCCAGTGAGGTTCATGATCAACTGATGCTATGCTTCTAGTCCAGTGAGGTTCATGATCAACTGATGCTAGGCTTCTAGTCCGGTGAGGTTCACGATCAACTGATGCTAGGCTTCTAGTCCGGTGAGGTTCACGATCAACTGATGCTAGGCTTCTAGTCCGGTGAGGTTCACAATCAACTGATGCTAGGCTTCTAGTCCGGTGAGGTTCACGATCAACTGATGCTATGCTTCTAGTCCGGTGAGGTTCACGATCAACTGATGCTATGCTTCTAGTCTGGTAAGGTTCACGAAGGAGACTGCGTTTCAAGTCTTCGCTGCTCCCTCACAGCTTTTCGGGCATGGTCGCTCCCCCAGGACAGACTACCTCTCTTTGGTCTGCATAGGTAGGGCAGTCCTGCAGAAAATGTTCTGGTGTTTGCTTGGGTGCTCCACAATCGCATGTTGCAGTGTATCTGAGACCCATTCTGTGGAGGTGGGCCTTGAGTCTACAATGTCCCGTTCTGAGTCTGAAGATCTTTGTCTGCCCATCTCTGCCAAGTTTGTCTATGCTGTCATTTTCTGGCATGTATTCTTTATGCTGTTCTCTCCGTTCTGTCCTCAGGGATCGTTTGATGAGTATCTTTGCTTCTTTATAGCTCTGTGGATGGGGAAATCTGCTTGCTGCCACTTCCGGCTTTTGTGAGCTCATCTGCTGTCGCGTTTCCAAGGATCCCACAGTGGGCCGGAATCCATTGTAGAACTAAATCTGTTTGGTGAGACAACAATCCGATGTTTAATTTTATTTCATGTGAGAGTCTATCTTGTTTGTGGCTTGAGATAGCTTGGAGTGCACTCCTGAAGTCTGTTAGAATGTTTTCCTTGTAGTTATGTTTGGGGCTTGAGATGGCTTGGAGTACACTCCTGGAGTCTATCTTGTTTGTGGCTTGAGATGGCTTGAAGTACACTCCTGGAGTCTATCTTGTTTGTGGCTTGAGATGGCTTGTAGTACACTCCTGGAGTCTGTTAGAATGACCGTTTTCCTTGTAGTTATGTTTGTGGCTTGAGATGGCTTGGAGTACACTCCTGAAGTCTGTCAGAATGACAGTTTTCCTTGTAGTTATGTTTGGGGCTTGAGATGGCTTGGAGTACACTCCTGAAGTCTGTCAGAATGACAGTTTTCCTTGTAGTTATGTTTGGGGCTTGAGATGGCTTGGAGTACACTCCTGAAGTCTGTTAGAATGACAGTTTTCCTTGTAGTTATGTTTGGGGCTTGAGATGGCTTGGAGTACACTCCTGAAGTCTGTCAGAATGACAGTTTTCCTTGTAGTTATGTTTGGGGCTTGAGATGGCTTGGAGTACACTCCTGAAGTCTGTCAGAATGACAGTTTTCCTTGTAGTTATGTTTGAGGCTTGAGATGGCTTGGAGTACACTCCTGAAGTCTGTTAGAATGACAGTTTTCCTTGTAGTAATGTTTTGGCTGATAAGAATCTGAGTTGCTGCATGAACAGCTCTTGCTTCAGCTCTGAAATTGGTACAAGTCTCTCCTGCTGGTATGGAGTGATTTCCTGTGTCGCCATTGGAGTGTTCAATGTAGATTCCACTGCCTCCCCTTTTATCGCTCACCGAGGCAGATCCATCTGTGTACACGTGTGTCCAAGAGTTGCTAGGGTACTGTCTCTTGAGCTCCTGTAGAACATGGAATTTTTTTCTCTGTTGCCGACTGCTCACTTTTCTTCGTTAACCCTGGAGCCTCCAAGATTATTTTGGACCGGTCCTGGCTCCGTGTCCAGGGTTCTGGAATGAGTGCTTCGCACTTTTTAGTTTCAGCTTCAAGGATGTCTGCTTGTTTTCTGTGGATTTCTCTGGCCAGATGGTCGTAAATCGCAGTTTTCCTCAGAAGTCTGTTTTTTGTTCTCTTTTGGAACTTCTGGTGTAGAGGATGATTAGGTAACCTCTTTAGTTTTTTGGATACGTGTAACAACACCACATCTCTATACATATAACAACAAGACATCTCTATACCTATAATAACAAGACATCTCTATACCCGTAACAACATGACATCTCTATACCCGTAACAACATGACATCTCTATACCTATAACAACATGACATCTCTATACCTATACCAACATGACATGTCTATACATATAACAACATGACATCTTTATACCCGTAACAACATGACATCTCTATACCTATAACAACATGACATCTCTATACATATAACAACATGACATCTTTATACATATAACAACAAGACATCTCTATACCTATAACAACAAGACATCTCTATACCTATAACAACATGACATCTCTATACCTATAACAACAAGACATCTCTATACCTATAACAACATGACATCTCTATACATATAACAACATGACATCTCTATACCCGTAACAACATGACATCTCTATACCTATAACAACATGACATCTCTATACATATAACAACATGACATCTTTGTACATATAACAACAAGACATCTCTATACCTATAACAACATGACATCTCTATACCTATACCAACATGACATCTCTATACCTATAACAACATGGCATCTCTATACCTATAACAACATGACATCTCTATACCCGTAACAACATGACATCTCTATACCTATAACAACATGACATCTCTATACCTATAACAACATTGCAGCCATCCTGCCACCAACAACAGTAATTCCTGCTACCCCCAACTAACTGAGACCTGGCACTGAACATCCCCCCTACCCCCCCCCCCCCCCCACCCCAACCACTAACTTACTGTTGTTGTCCCCAAGTATGGCCTGAGACCTGGCATTGAACACCCCCCCCCCCCACCACACCATCCCCCACCACTAACTTACTGTTGTTGTCCCCAAGTATGGCCTGAGACTTGGCACTGAACATCCAGACCATGACCGTACAGTCCTTGGAGCCTGTCACCACGTAACAGTCCTGGCTGATGTTACACTCGGAACGGGCAACGCAGGTCACCACATCAAAGTGGCCGAAGACCACCTGAATGATGCGAGCTGAGGACAGCAGACAGACACATTTGTTAGCTGAGGACAGCAGACACACACATTCATTATCTGAGGACAGCAGAAACACACATTCATTAGCTGAGGACAGCAGACACACACATTCATTAGCTGAGGCCAGCAGAAACACACATTCATTAGCTGAGGACAGCAGACACACATTCATTAGCTGAGGACAGCAGACACACACATTCATTAGCTGAGGACAGCAGAAACACACATTCATTAGCTGAGGACAGCAGACACACACATTCATTAGCTGAGGACAGCAGACACACACATTCATTAGCTGAGGACAGCAGACATACACATTCATTTGCTGAGGACAGCAGACAGACACATTCGTTAGCTGAGTACAGCAGACAGACACATTCATTAGCTGAGGACAGCAGACACACACATTCATTAGCTGAGGACAGCAGACACACACATTCATTAGCTGAGGACAGCAGACACACACATTCATTATCTGAGGACAGCAGACAGACACATTCATTATCTGAGGACAGCAGACAGACACATTCATTATCTAGGGACAGCAGACAGACACATTCATTATCTGAGGCCAGCAGAAACACACATTCATTAGCTGAGGACAGCAGACAGACACATTCATTAGCTGAGGACAGCAGACACACACATTCATTAGCTGTAGACAGCAGACACACACACTCATTAGCTGAGGACAGCAGACACACACACATTCATCAGCTGAGGTCAGCAGACAGACACATTCATTAGCTGAGGACAGCAGACACACACATTCATTAGCTGAGGACAGCAGACACACATTCATTAGCTGAGGACAGCAGACACACACACATTCATTAGCTGAGGACAGTAGACAGACACATTCATTAGCTGAGCACAGCAGACACACACATTCGTTAGCTGAGGACAGCAGACAGACACATTCATTAGCTGAGGACAGCAGACACACACATTCATTAGCTGAGGACAGCAGACACACACATTCATTGGCTGAGGACAGCAGACACACACATTCGTTAGCTGAGGACAGCAGACAGACACATTCATTAGCTGAGGACAGCAGACAGACACATTCATTAGCTGAGGACAGCAGACACACACATTCATTAGCTGAGGACAGCAGACAGACACATTCATTAGCTGAGGACAGCAGACACACACATTCATTAGCTGAGGACAGCAGACACATACATTCATTAGCTGAGGACAGCAGACACACACATTCATTAGCTGAGGACAGTAGACAGACACATTCATTAGCTGAGCACAGCAGACACACACATTCGTTAGCTGAGGACAGCAGACAGACACATTCATTAGCTGAGGACAGCAGACAGACACATTCATTAGCTGAGGAAAGCAGACACACACATTCATTAGCTGAGGTCAGCAGACACAGACACATTCATTAGCTGAGGACAGCAGACAGACACATTCATTAGCTGAGGACAGCAGACACACACATTCATTAGCTGAGGACAGCAGACACACATTCATTAGCTGAGGACAGCAGACACACACACATTCATTAGCTGAGGACAGTAGACAGACACATTCATTAGCTGAGCACAGCAGACACACACATTCGTTAGCTGAGGACAGCAGACAGACACATTCATTAGCTGAGGACAGCAGACACACACATTCATTAGCTGAGGACAGCAGACACACACATTCATTGGCTGAGGACAGCAGACACACACATTCATTAGCTGAGGACAGCAGACACACACATTCGTTAGCTGAGGACAGCAGACAGACACATTCATTAGCTGAGGACAGCAGACACACATTCATTAGCTGAGGACAGCAGACAGACACATTCATTAGCTGAGGACAGCAGACACACACATTCATTAGCTGAGGACAGCGGACACACACATTCATTAGCTGAGGACAGCAGACACACACATTCATTAGCTGAGGACAGTAGACAGACACATTCATTAGCTGAGCACAGCAGACACACACATTCGTTAGCTGAGCACAGCAGACAGACACATTCATTAGCTGAGGACAGCAGACAGACACATTCATTAGCTGAGCACAGCAGACACACACATTCGTTAGCTGAGGACAGCAGACAGACACATTCATTAGCTGAGGACAGCAGACACACATTCATTAGCTGAGGACAGCAGACAGACACATTCATTAGCTGAGGACAGCAGACACACATTCATTAGCTGAGGACAGCAGACAGACACATTCATTAGCTGAGGACAGCAGACACACACATTCATTAGCTGAGGACAGCAGACACACACATTCATTAGCTGAGGACAGCAGACACACACATTCATTAGCTGAGGACAGTAGACAGACACATTCATTAGCTGAGCACAGCAGACACACACATTCGTTAGCTGAGCACAGCAGACAGACACATTCATTAGCTGAGGACAGCAGACAGACACATTCATTAGCTGAGCACAGCAGACACACACATTCGTTAGCTGAGGACAGCAGACAGACACATTCATTAGCTGAGGACAGCAGACACACATTCATTAGCTGAGGACAGCAGACAGACACATTCATTAGCTGAGGACAGCAGACACACACATTCATTAGCTGAGGACAGCAGACACACACATTCATTAGCTGAGGACAGCAGACACACACATTCATTATCTGAGGACAGCAGACCGACACATTCATTATCTGAGGACAGCAGACAGACACATTCATTATCTAGGGACAGCAGACAGACACATTCATTATCTGAGGCCAGCAGAAACACACATTCATTAGCTGAGGACAGCAGACAGACACATTCATTAGCTGAGGACAGCAGACACACACATTCATTAGCTGTAGACAGCAGACACACACACTCATTAGCTGAGGACAGCAGACACACACACATTCATCAGCTGAGGTCAGTAGACAGACACATTCATTAGCTGAGGACAGCAGACACACACATTCATTAGCTGAGGACAGCAGACACACATTCATTAGCTGAGGACAGCAGACACACACACATTCATTAGCTGAGGACAGTAGACAGACACATTCATTAGCTGAGCACAGCAGACACACACATTCGTTAGCTGAGGACAGCAGACAGACACATTCATTAGCTGAGGCCAGCAGAAACACACATTCATTAGCTGAGGACAGCAGACACACATTCATTAGCTGAGGACAGCAGACACACACATTCATTAGCTGAGGACAGCAGAAACACACATTCATTAGCTGAGGACAGCAGACACACACATTCATTAGCTGAGGACAGCAGACACACACATTCATTAGCTGAGGACAGCAGACATACACATTCATTTGCTGAGGACAGCAGACAGACACATTCGTTAGCTGAGGACAGCAGACAGACACATTCATTAGCTGAGGACAGCAGACACACACATTCATTAGCTGAGGACAGCAGACACACACATTCATTAGCTGAGGACAGCAGACACACACATTCATTATCTGAGGACAGCAGACAGACACATTCATTATCTGAGGACAGCAGACAGACACATTCATTATCTAGGGACAGCAGACAGACACATTCATTATCTGAGGCCAGCAGAAACACACATTCATTAGCTGAGGACAGCAGACAGACACATTCATTAGCTGAGGACAGCAGACACACACATTCATTAGCTGTAGACAGCAGACACACACACTCATTAGCTGAGGACAGCAGACACACACACATTCATCAGCTGAGGTCAGCAGACAGACACATTCATTAGCTGAGGACAGCAGACACACACATTCATTAGCTGAGGACAGCAGACACACATTCATTAGCTGAGGACAGCAGACACACACACATTCATTAGCTGAGGACAGTAGACAGACAAATTCATTAGCTGAGCACAGCAGACACACACATTCGTTAGCTGAGGACAGCAGACAGACACATTCATTAGCTGAGGACAGCAGACACACACATTCATTAGCTGAGGACAGCAGACACACACATTCATTGGCTGAAGACAGCAGACACACACATTCGTTAGCTGAGGACAGCAGACAGACACATTCATTAGCTGAGGACAGCAGACAGACACATTCATTAGCTGAGGACAGCAGACACACACATTCATTAGCTGAGGACAGCAGACAGACACATTCATTAGCTGAGGACAGCAGACACACACATTCATTAGCTGAGGACAGCAGACACATACATTCATTAGCTGAGGACAGCAGACACACACATTCATTAGCTGAGGACAGTAGACAGACACATTCATTAGCTGAGCACAGCAGACACACACATTCGTTAGCTGAGGACAGCAGACAGACACATTCATTAGCTGAGGACAGCAGACAGACACATTCATTAGCTGAGGACAGCAGACAGACACATTCATTAGCTGAGGAAAGCAGACACACACACATTCATCAGCTGAGGTCAGCAGACAGACACATTCATTAGCTGAGGACAGCAGACACACACATTCATTAGCTGAGGACAGCAGACACACATTCATTAGCTGAGGACAGCAGACACACACACATTCATTAGCTGAGGACAGTAGACAGACACATTCATTAGCTGAGCACAGCAGACACACACATTCGTTAGCTGAGGACAGCAGACAGACACATTCATTAGCTGAGGACAGCAGACACACACATTCATTAGCTGAGGACAGCAGACACACACATTCATTGGCTGAGGACAGCAGACACACACATTCATTAGCTGAGGACAGCAGACACACACATTCGTTAGCTGAGGACAGCAGACAGACACATTCATTAGCTGAGGACAGCAGACACACATTCATTAGCTGAGGACAGCAGACAGACACATTCATTAGCTGAGGACAGCAGACACACACATTCATTAGCTGAGGACAGCAGACACACACATTCATTAGCTGAGGACAGCAGACACACACATTCATTAGCTGAGGACAGTAGACAGACACATTCATTAGCTGAGCACAGCAGACACACACATTCGTTAGCTGAGCACAGCAGACAGACACATTCATTAGCTGAGGACAGCAGACAGACACATTCATTAGCTGAGCACAGCAGACACACACATTCGTTAGCTGAGGACAGCAGACAGACACATTCATTAGCTGAGGACAGCAGACACACATTCATTAGCTGAGGACAGCAGACAGACACATTCATTAGCTGAGGACAGCAGACACACACATTCATTAGCTGAGGACAGCAGACACACACATTCATTAGCTGAGGACAACAGACACACACATTCATTAGCTGTAGACAGCAGACACACACATTCATTAGCTGAGGACAGCAGACACACATTCATTAGCTGAGGACAGCAGACACACACATTCATTAGCTGAGGACAGCAGAAACACACATTCATTAGCTGAGGACAGCAGACACACACATTCATTAGCTGAGGACAGCAGACACACACATTCATTAGCTGAGGACAGCAGACACACACATTCATTTGCTGAGGACAGCAGACAGACACATTCGTTAGCTGAGGACAGCAGACAGACACATTCATTAGCTGAGGACAGCAGACACACACATTCATTAGCTGAGGACAGCAGACACACACATTCATTAGCTGAGGACAGCAGACACACACATTCATTATCTGAGGACAGCAGACAGACACATTCATTATCTGAGGACAGCAGACAGACACATTCATTATCTAGGGACAGCAGACAGACACATTCATTATCTGAGGCCAGCAGAAACACACATTCATTAGCTGAGGACAGCAGACAGACACATTCATTAGCTGAGGACAGCAGACACACACATTCATTAGCTGTAGACAGCAGACACACACACTCATTAGCTAAGGACAGCAGACACACACACATTCATCAGCTGAGGTCAGCAGACAGACACATTCATTAGCTGAAGACAGCAGACACACACATTCATTAGCTGAGGACAGCAGACACACATTCATTAGCTGAGGACAGCAGACACACACACATTCATTAGCTGAGGACAGTAGACAGACACATTCATTAGCTGAGCACAGCAGACACACACATTCGTTAGCTGAGGACAGCAGACAGACACATTCATTAGCTGAGGACAGCAGACACACACATTCATTAGCTGAGGACAGCAGACACACACATTCATTGGCTGAGGACAGCAGACACACACATTCGTTAGCTGAGGACAGCAGACAGACACATTCATTAGCTGAGGACAGCAGACAGACACATTCATTAGCTGAGGACAGCAGACACACACATTCATTAGCTGAGGACAGCAGACAGACACATTCATTAGCTGAGGACAGCAGACACACACATTCATTAGCTGAGGACAGCAGACACATACATTCATTAGCTGAGGACAGCAGACACACACATTCATTAGCTGAGGACAGTAGACAGACACATTCATTAGCTGAGCACAGCAGACACACACATTCGTTAGCTGAGGACAGCAGACAGACACATTCATTAGCTGAGGACAGCAGACAGACACATTCATTAGCTGAGGACAGCAGACAGACACATTCATTAGCTGAGGAAAGCAGACACACACACATTCATCAGCTGAGGACAGCAGACAGACACATTCATTAGCTGAGGACAGCAGACACACACATTCATTAGCTGAGCACAGCAGACACACACATTCGTTAGCTGAGGACAGCAGACACACACATTCATTAGCTGAGGACAGCAGACAGACACATTCATTAGCTGAGGACAGCAGACAGACACATTCATTAGCTGAGGACAGCAGACACACACATTCATTAGCTGAGGACAGCAGACACACACATTCATTAGCTGAGGACAGCAGACAGACACATTCGTTAGCTGAGGACAGCAGACACACACATTCGTTAGCTGAGGACAGCAGACAGACACATTCGTTAGCTGAGGACAGCAGACAGACACATTCATTAGCTGAGGACAGCAGACAGACACATTCATTAGCTGAGGACAGCAGACACACACATTCATTAGCTGAGGACAGCAGACACACACATTAATTATCTCCGCTGTTTATAAACTATTTTTAGTTGCACCAAACTGAACAAATGTCATTTACATACAATGTTCTCTCAACAATCAATAAAAGCTAGGTTATTCAATTTTTAAATGGCAGCGCACATTTGGACCACCCTGTAAGTGACCCAGCTAACAGAGCCACGTCCAGTGGAGGTGGAGGGTTAGACCCAGCTAACAGAGCCACGTCCAGTGGAGGTGGAGGGTTAGACCCAGCTAACAGAGCCACGTCCAGTGGAGGTGGAGGGTTAGACCCAGCTAACAGAGCCACATCCAGTGGAGGGTTAGACCCAGCTAACAGAGCCACATCCAGTGGAGGGTTAGACCCAGCTAACAGAGCCACGTCCAGTGGAGGTGGAGGGTTAGACCCAGCTAACAGAGCCACATCCAGTGGAGGGTTAGACCCAGCTAACAAAGCCACATCCAGTGGAGGGTTTTGTAGAATCAGCTAACAAAGCCACATCCAGCTAACTTAACTTAACTTAACATCTTTATACTGGTTTAGAACACTCTGCAGAGTCTGTACACAACCAGTTTCATTTACATTTCCTTGCTCTAAAAGCTATGTGTATCCAATCTATTCTTAAATGCATTAATTGTCCCTGCCTCCACTTCCTCTTGGAGCAATGCATTCCAGGCATTCACCACTATCAGACTAAAAAGATATTTCCTAATATCTAATCTGGACCTCTCTTTAATTAATTTGTAGCTGTACCCTCGTGTTCTTGTGGGTGCTTGTATTTGGAAAAACTTGTTACAGTCTAATTTAACCACTCTAAAGTACACTCTAAAACTCTCACCGGGGTCCAGGTAATACACTCTAAAGCTCTTACCTGTGTCCAGGTAATACACTCTAGTTCTCACCGGTGTCCAGGTAATACACTCTAAAACTCTCAACTGTGTCCAGGTAACACACTCTAAAGCTCTAACCTGTGCCCAGGTAATACACTCTAAAGCTCTCCCTTGTGTCCAGGTAATACACTCTAAAGCTCTCACTTGTGTCCAGGTAACACACTCTAAAGCTCTCACCTGTGCCCAGGTAACACACTCTAAAGCTCTCACCTGTGTCCAGGTAACACACTCTAAAGCTCTCACCTGTGTCCAGGTAACACACTCTAAAGCTCTCACCTGTGCCCAGGTAACACACTCTAAAGCTCTCACCTGCATCCAGATAACACACTCTAATGCTCTCACTTGTCTCCAGGTAATACACTCTATAGTTCTCACCTGTGTCCAGGTAATACACTCTAAAGCTCTTGTCCCAAAAGCCGCAGGCAAACAGGAAGCGGTTGTCAGCAGTGGTTACAAAGCTGTGATGGTTGACGGGCAACCTCTGGTCAAAATTGTTGCCTAAGGTACGACGCTGCAGACCTGTGTTCAACACTGCAGGACAGGTGTAAACAAACATTACATAATGTCTAATCTATAGCAACATGTTTATACCAGTCCCCCCTACATGAATGAACAGATCTCAAGGTACCAGTCACCCCTACACGAATGGACAGATCTCAAGGTACCAGCCACCCCTACATGAAATGGACAGATCCCAAGGTACCAGCCACCCCTACATAAATGGACAGATCCCAAAATACCAGCCACCCCTACATGAATGGACAGATCTCAAGGTACCAGCCACCCCTACATGAATGGACAGAACCCAAGGTACCAGCCACCCCTACACGCATGCACAGAACCCAAGGTACCAGCCACCCCTACACGCATGCACAGAACCCAAGGTACCAGCCACCCCTACATGAATGGACAGATCCCAAAATACCACCCACCCCTACATGAATGGACAGAATCCAAAATACCAGCCACCCCTACATGAATGGACAGAACCCAAGGTACCAGCCACCCCTACATGAATGGACAGATCTCAAGGTACTAGCCACCCCTACATGAATGGACAGAACCCAAGGTACCAGCCACCCCTACATGCATGCACAGAACCCAAGGTATCAGCCACCCCTACATGAATGGACAGATCCCCAAATACCAGCCATCCCTACATGAATGGACAGATCCAAAAATACCAGCCACCCCTACATGAATGGACAGATCCCAAAATACCAGCCACCCCTACATGAATGGACAGATCCCAAAATACCAGCCACCCCTACACGAATGGACAGATCCCAAAATACCAGCCACCCCTACACGAATGGACAGATCCCCAAATACCAGCCACCCCTACACGAATGGACAGATCCCCAAATACCAGCCACCCCTACACGAATGGACAGATCCCCAAATACCAGCCACCCCTACACGAATGGACAGATCCCCAAATACCAGCCACCCCTACACGAATGGACAGATCCCCAAATACCAGCCACCCCTACACGAATGGACAGATCCCCAAATACACATTGAAATATTACCGTTCTTCTTCTTCTGCATTTGTCCTGTAAAGGAGATTGTGTTGTAGTTTACAGCGAGGCTGTGATATCTGTATCTTTCAGCCAGACACATTCAGCTTCAGCTGGCTTTTGTTGGGCACTAGGTTCGCTTCCCCACGGCAATCCCTGTTTGATGAATGTGCAAGGTTCACCCAAGAGCTATACATTATCTTGCAGGTTGGAATGTCGTTTAAGTCATGTGTTATTATCTTGCAGCTTGGAATGTCGTTTAGGTCATGTGTTATTATGTTTTAACGTGTCATCATCCTGGTCCACACACAAACACCAAGGTCGGACAAGTTGTTGCATCCCGTCGAGGATGAGACGCCTCCTCCCGAAACCACGTACACACAGCTGCTTGCACCTCCTCGCCAGAAGTGTAACGGTGTCCCTTGAGGAGTTCATTCAGCTTCAGGAAGAAGAAGATGTCACGAGGTGCCAGATCGGGGCTGCACGATGGGTGCGGTCAAATGTCGTCAAACTTGGGACGTTCCAGCGCAGCCGCTGTTTGTCGACTCGTGTGTGGGGGAGCATTGCTTGCCTGCCCACACCAACACGGAGCAATCGTGCTCCAAGTTTCTGCAAAGTTTTCACATATCGGTCGGAGTTGCTGAGCTGCAAACATTTAGTGTGGCCTACGCTTGTGCAGTCCCAAGAGATGGTCACCGTGACTTTCCCTGGTTAGTCGACGTGCTTGAATGTTGCTGGGGTAGGTGAGTTCCTACGCTTGTACCCCATAGACTGGCGCTTGTTTTCTGAGTGTGCCCATGACTCGTCGCCAGTGACAATTTCTGCAGATATGGCATCACCTTCCTGTTCATATTGTGTCAGAATGTCATGAAACACCCGGTGTCGTTGCTGTTTCATTCATATCTGGTGTCAGCACGTGAGGACCCATCTCACACACACGATATATATCACACTTCTACCCACACCATGAGAGAGAGGAGAGAGAGAGAGAGGAGAGAGAAAGGAGAGAGAGCAGAGAAAGGACAGAGAGATAGGAAAGAGGAGAGAGAGCATGGAGAGAGAATGAGAGAGGAGATAGAGAAACAGCGGAGAGAGAGAAAGAGAGTGAGCGACAGGAGAGAGGAAAGAAGAGAAGAGATGAGAGACACAAAAGAGAGTGGAGAGGGAGAAGTGAGAGGAGAGGGAGAGATAGGCGGAGTGAGGGGAAAGAGAGATGAGAGAGAAAAGAGGAGAGAGAGGGGAGAGAGAGAAGAGGGGAGGAGGAGAGGAGTGAGAGAGAGAGAGAGAGAGAAAGATGAGAGAAATATTTTGTTTACCTAACAGTTGATCCATGGCCAGTGGGAGATTGGGCTGAGCCGTGGGGTCTGCCTTCTCTGAGGAGAAGCTGGCAGAGTTGGCCTGGGCTGTGGAGAGGCAGAGACACTGGGTTATTGTACGTAACAACAAATAGACAGCCACCCCACAAATGGACAGCCACACCACAAATGGACAGCCACACCACAAATGGACAGCCACACCACAAATGGACAGTCACACCACAAATGGACAGCCATAGAAAATAGGTGAGTTGTTATTGTATGTGGGTGGTGGGGTCGACTGAGACACTCCCCTAGTCTCTAAAGGTTATGTCAGAATGTCCTTTCACTGTCTTGTTTCTGGTCTGGTTTATCTCCACCTGGGTAGCCCTAGGGGTCTCGGTCCCCAGATCTTGGATCCCCCCGTGATGGCTGGTTTCCTCTCTTTCCGCAGCCATGTCTAAACCAGTTTTGATTGCTCCACTTGAGAGTGAAGTGGTTGGGTTTCACGACATAGTGCCGATCATCCTGCTGCTTGGACTATATTTCTGAGGTTTGGATCTGGTTTGTTGGGTGGGGTTATTGTCCATGATTCCCATCAATAATTCAAGATGGTTTCATCAGTAGAGCAGTATATGGCCACCTTGATTTTTTTTCCTTATTTCTCTTTTGCTGAGGAAATCCTCTTTATATATAACATGCAAATGTCTTCCAGTTTGGTTTCTCTTCGTGTGGCCAACTCTTCTTGGATGCCTCCCTCACTGACCTATTACAGCTCTGAGCCTCCCTCACTGACCTATTACAGCTCTGAGCCTCCCTCATGACCCATTACACCTCACAGCCTTCCTCACTGACCTATTACAGCTCTGAGCCTCCCTCACTGACCTATTACAGCTCTGAGCCTCCCTCACTGACCTATTACAGCTCTGAGCCTTCCTCACTGATTTATTACAGCTCTGAGCCTCCCTCACTGACCTATTACAGCTCTCAGTCTCCCTCACTGGCCTATTACAGATCTGAGCCTCCCTCACTGACCTATAACAGATCTGAGCCTCCCTCACTGACCTATTACAGCTCTGAGCCTCCCTCACTGACCTATTACAGCTCTGAGCCTCCCTCACTGACCTATTACAGCTCTCAGCCTCCCTCACTGGCCTATTACAGCTCTGAGCCTCCCTCACTGACCTATTACAGCTCTGAGCCTCCCTCACTGACCTATTACAGCTCTCAGCCTCCCTCACTGGCCTATTACAGCTCTCAGCCTCCCTCACTGGCCTATTACAGCTCTGAGCCTCCCTCACTGACCTATAACAGATCTGAGCCTCCCTCACTGACCTATAACAGATCTGAGCCTCCCTCACTGACCTATTACAGCTCTGAGCCTCCCTCACTGACCTATTACAGTTTCAGGAATTGTGACCCCATGATAATCTGATGTCTCATGTCTCAGTGGTAATCTGATGTCTCATGTCTCAGTGGTAATCTGATGTCTCATGTCTCAGTGGTAATCTGATGTCTCATGTCTCAGTGGTAATTTGATATCTCATGTCTCAGTGGTAATCTGATGTCTTGTGTCTCAGAGGTAATCTGATGTCTCATGTCTCAGAGGTAATCTGATGTCTTGTGTCCCCAAGATTGGATCTACTTGTATATAGGTGATCATTTAGGGCATGTCACTCCACACGTATGAGTGTTAGGTATGTCAGTCCACACGTATGAAGGTTAGGTATGTCAGTCCACACGTATGAAGGTTAGGTATGTCAGTCCACACGTATGAAGGTTAGGTATGTCAGTCACATGACTTACGGATGTAGTTGTTGTTCCACCTGTTGATGGCGTAGTTGTGGTTGCAAGAGATGGAGATGACCGCGGGGACTGGCACTGCAGGGTGGGTGTTGGCAGCGATGTGAGTCACAGGTGAGTTGGACAGGAACTTCATGATCATACATACGTCTTCCTGATTCTTGGAGAACATCATTGGGCTCTGTCAGATAGGAGGAGAGAGGGGTTATTGGGCTCTGTCAGATAGGAGGAGAGAGGGGTTATTGGGCTCTGTCAGATAGGAGGAGAGAGGGTTATTGGGCTCTGTCAGATAGGAGGAGAGAGGGGTTATTGGGCTGTTAGATAGAGGGAGAGAGGGTTATTGGGCTCTGTCAGATAGGAGGAGAGAGGGGTTATTGGGCTGTTAGATAGAGGGAGAGAGGGGTTATTGGGCTCTGTCAGGAGGAGAGAGGGGTTATTGGGCTCTGTCAGATAGGAGGAGAGAGGGGTTATTGGGCTCTGTTAGATAGGAGGAGAGAGGGGTTATTGGGCTCTGTTAGATAGGAGGAGAGAGGGGTTATTGGGCTCTGTTAGATAGGAGGAGAGAGGGGTTATTGGGCTCTGTTAGATAGGAGGAGAGAGGGGTTATTGGGCTTTGTTAGATAGGAGGAGAGGGGGTTATTGGCAAAGTTTTCTGTGTCTGATCATGATACCAGGTGACATACATCAATTTTAGGCCAAGTTTTCTGTGTCTGATCATGATGTCAGGTGACAAACATCAAGTCTAGGCCAAGTTTTCTGTGTCTGATCATGATGTCAGATGACAGACATCAAGTCTAGGCCAAATTTTCTGTGTCTGATCATGATACCAGGTGACATACATCAATTTTAGGCCAAGTTTTCTGTGTCTGATCATGATGTCAGGTGACAAACATCAAGTCTAGGCCAAGTCATGTCAGTCAAGCTGGAAGAAATATACTGCAAATTTAGTTACAAACTATATCTGACATGGAGCAGACATGACTGCGTTCAGTGACTTCATGAAACAATATATCACAGAGAGTAGACATGACTGCATTCAGTGACTTCATGAAACAATATATGACATAGAGCAGACATGACTGCGTTCAGTGACTTCATGAAACAATATATCACAGAGAGTAGACATGACTGCATTCAGTGACTTCATGAAACAATATATGACATAGAGCAGACATGACTGCGTTCAGTGACTTCATGAAACAATATATCACAGAGAGTAGACATGACTGCATTCAGTGACTTCATGAAACAATATATGACATAGAGCAGACATGACTGCGTTCAGTGACTTCATGAAACAATATATGACACAGAGCAGATATGACTGCATTCAGTGACTTCATGAAACAATATATGACACAGAGCAGATATGACTGCATTCAGTGACTTCATGAAACAATATATGACACAGAGCAGATATGACTGCATTCAGTGACTTCATGAAACAATATATGACACAGAGCAGATATGACTGCATTCAGTGACTTCATGAAACAATATATGACACAGAGCAGATATGACTGCATTCAGTGACTTCATGAAACAATATATGACACAGAGCAGATATGACTGCATTCAGTGACTTCATGAAACAATATATGACACAGAGCAGATATGACTGCATTCAGTGACTTCATGAAACAATATATGACACAGAGCAGATATGACTGCATTCAGTGACTTCATGAAACAATATATGACACAGAGCAGATATGACTGCATTCAGTGACTTCATGAAACAATATATGACACAGAGCAGATATGACTGCATTCAGTGACTTCATGAAACAATATATGACACAGAGCAGATATGACTGCATTCAGTGACTTCATGAAACAATATATGACACAGAGCAGATATGACTGCATTCAGTGACTTCATGAAACAATATATGACACAGAGCAGATATGACTGCATTCAGTGACTTCATGAAACAATATATGACACAGAGCAGATATGACTGCATTCAGTGACTTCATGAAACAATATATGACACAGAGCAGATATGACTGCATTCAGTGACTTCATGAAACAATATATGACACAGAGCAGATATGACTGCATTCAGTGACTTCATGAAACAATATATGACACAGAGCAGATATGACTGCATTCAGTGACTTCATGAAACAATATATGACACAGAGCAGATATGACTGCATTCAGTGACTTCATGAAACAATATATGACACAGAGCAGATATGACTGCATTCAGTGACTTCATGAAACAATATATGACACAGAGCAGATATGACTGCATTCAGTGACTTCATGAAACAATATATGACACAGAGCAGATATGACTGCATTCAGTGACTTCATGAAACAATATATGACACAGAGCAGATATGACTGCATTCAGTGACTTCATGAAACAATATATGACACAGAGCAGATATGACTGCATTCAGTGACTTCATGAAACAATATATGACACAGAGCAGATATGACTGCATTCAGTGACTTCATGAAACAATATATGACACAGAGCAGATATGACTGCATTCAGTGACTTCATGAAACAATATATGACACAGAGCAGATATGACTGCATTCAGTGACTTCATGAAACAATATATGACACAGAGCAGATATGACTGCATTCAGTGACTTCATGAAACAATATATGACACAGAGCAGATATGACTGCATTCAGTGACTTCATGAAACAATATATGACACAGAGCAGATATGACTGCATTCAGTGACTTCATGAAACAATATATGACACAGAGCAGATATGACTGCATTCAGTGACTTCATGAAACAATATATGACACAGAGCAGATATGACTGCATTCAGTGACTTCATGAAACAATATATGACACAGAGCAGATATGACTGCATTCAGTGACTTCATGAAACAATATATGACACAGAGCAGATATGACTGCATTCAGTGACTTCATGAAACAATATATGACACAGAGCAGATATGACTGCATTCAGTGACTTCATGAAACAATATATGACACAGAGCAGATATGACTGCATTCAGTGACTTCATGAAACAATATATGACACAGAGCAGATATGACTGCATTCAGTGACTTCATGAAACAATATATGACACAGAGCAGATATGACTGCATTCAGTGACTTCATGAAACAATATATGACACAGAGCAGATATGACTGCATTCAGTGACTTCATGAAACAATATATGACACAGAGCAGATATGACTGCATTCAGTGACTTCATGAAACAATATATGACACAGAGCAGATATGACTGCATTCAGTGACTTCATGAAACAATATATGACACAGAGCAGATATGACTGCATTCAGTGACTTCATGAAACAATATATGACACAGAGCAGATATGACTGCATTCAGTGACTTCATGAAACAATATATGACACAGAGCAGATATGACTGCATTCAGTGACTTCATGAAACAATATATGACACAGAGCAGATATGACTGCATTCAGTGACTTCATGAAACAATATATGACACAGAGCAGATATGACTGCATTCAGTGACTTCATGAAACAATATATGACACAGAGCAGATATGACTGCATTCAGTGACTTCATGAAACAATATATGACACAGAGCAGATATGACTGCATTCAGTGACTTCATGAAACAATATATGACACAGAGCAGATATGACTGCATTCAGTGACTTCATGAAACAATATATGACACAGAGCAGATATGACTGCATTCAGTGACTTCATGAAACAATATATGACACAGAGCAGATATGACTGCATTCAGTGACTTCATGAAACAATATATGACACAGAGCAGATATGACTGCATTCAGTGACTTCATGAAACAATATATGACACAGAGCAGATATGACTGCATTCAGTGACTTCATGAAACAATATATGACACAGAGCAGATATGACTGCATTCAGTGACTTCATGAAACAATATATGACACAGAGCAGATATGACTGCATTCAGTGACTTCATGAAACAATATATGACACAGAGCAGATATGACTGCATTCAGTGACTTCATGAAACAATATATGACACAGAGCAGATATGACTGCATTCAGTGACTTCATGAAACAATATATGACACAGAGCAGATATGACTGCATTCAGTGACTTCATGAAACAATATATGACACAGAGCAGATATGACTGCATTCAGTGACTTCATGAAACAATATATGACACAGAGCAGATATGACTGCATTCAGTGACTTCATGAAACAATATATGACACAGAGCAGATATGACTGCATTCAGTGACTTCATGAAACAATATATGACACAGAGCAGATATGACTGCATTCAGTGACTTCATGAAACAATATATGACACAGAGCAGATATGACTGCATTCAGTGACTTCATGAAACAATATATGACACAGAGCAGATATGACTGCATTCAGTGACTTCATGAAACAATATATGACACAGAGCAGATATGACTGCATTCAGTGACTTCATGAAACAATATATGACACAGAGCAGACATGACTGCATTCAGTGACTTCATGAAACAATATATGACACAGAGCAGATATGACTGCATTCAGTGACTTCATGAAACAATATATGACACAGAGCAGACATGACTGCATTCAGTGACTTCATGAAACAATATATGACACAGAGCAGATATGACTGCATTCAGTGACTTCATGAAACAATATATGACACAGAGCAGATATGACTGCATTCAGTGACTTCATGAAACAATATATGACACAGAGCAGATATGACTGCATTCAGTGACTTCATGAAACAATATATGACACAGAGCAGATATGACTGCATTCAGTGACTTCATGAAACAATATATGACACAGAGCAGATATGACTGCATTCAGTGACTTCATGAAACAATATATGACACAGAGCAGATATGACTGCATTCAGTGACTTCATGAAACAATATATGACACAGAGCAGATATGACTGCATTCAGTGACTTCATGAAACAATATATGACACAGAGCAGACATGACTGCATTCAGTGACTTCATGAAACAATATATGACACAGAGCAGATATGACTGCATTCAGTGACTTCATGAAACAATATATGACACAGAGCAGACATGACTGCATTCAGTGACTTCATGAAACAATATATGACACAGAGCAGATATGACTGCATTCAGTGACTTCATGAAACAATTTATGACACAGAGCAGATATGACTGCATTCAGTGACTTCATGAAACAATATATGACACAGAGCAGATATGACTGCATTCAGTGACTTCATGAAACAATATATGACACAGAGCAGATATGACTGCATTCAGTGACTTCATGAAACAATATATGACACAGAGCAGATATGACTGCATTCAGTGACTTCATGAAACAATATATGACACAGAGCAGATATGACTGCATTCAGTGACTTCATGAAACAATATATGACACAGAGCAGATATGACTGCATTCAGTGACTTCATGAAACAATATATGACACAGAGCAGATATGACTGCATTCAGTGACTTCATGAAACAATATATGACACAGAGCAGATATGACTGCATTCAGTGACTTCATGAAACAATATATGACACAGAGCAGATATGACTGCATTCAGTGACTTCATGAAACAATATATGACACAGAGCAGATATGACTGCATTCAGTGACTTCATGAAACAATATATGACACAGAGCAGATATGACTGCATTCAGTGACTTCATGAAACAATATATGACACAGAGCAGATATGACTGCATTCAGTGACTTCATGAAACAATATATGACACAGAGCAGATATGACTGCATTCAGTGACTTCATGAAACAATATATGACACAGAGCAGATATGACTGCATTCAGTGACTTCATGAAACAATATATGACACAGAGCAGATATGACTGCATTCAGTGACTTCATGAAACAATATATGACACAGAGCAGATATGACTGCATTCAGTGACTTCATGAAACAATATATGACACAGAGCAGATATGACTGCATTCAGTGACTTCATGAAACAATATATGACACAGAGCAGATATGACTGCATTCAGTGACTTCATGAAACAATATATGACACAGAGCAGATATGACTGCATTCAGTGACTTCATGAAACAATATATGACACAGAGCAGATATGACTGCATTCAGTGACTTCATGAAACAATATATGACACAGAGCAGATATGACTGCATTCAGTGACTTCATGAAACAATATATGACACAGAGCAGATATGACTGCATTCAGTGACTTCATGAAACAATATATGACACAGAGCAGATATGACTGCATTCAGTGACTTCATGAAACAATATATGACACAGAGCAGATATGACTGCATTCAGTGACTTCATGAAACAATATATGACACAGAGCAGATATGACTGCATTCAGTGACTTCATGAAACAATATATGACACAGAGCAGATATGACTGCATTCAGTGACTTCATGAAACAATATATGACACAGAGCAGATATGACTGCATTCAGTGACTTCATGAAACAATATATGACACAGAGCAGATATGACTGCATTCAGTGACTTCATGAAACAATATATGACACAGAGCAGATATGACTGCATTCAGTGACTTCATGAAACAATATATGACACAGAGCAGATATGACTGCATTCAGTGACTTCATGAAACAATATATGACACAGAGCAGATATGACTGCATTCAGTGACTTCATGAAACAATATATGACACAGAGCAGATATGACTGCATTCAGTGACTTCATGAAACAATATATGACACAGAGCAGATATGACTGCATTCAGTGACTTCATGAAACAATATATGACACAGAGCAGATATGACTGCATTCAGTGACTTCATGAAACAATATATGACACAGAGCAGATATGACTGCGTTCAGTGACTTCATGAAACAATATATGACACAGAGCAGATATGACTGCGTTCAGTGACTTCATGAAACAATATATGACACAGAGCAGATATGACTGCATTCAGTGACTTCATGAAACAATACTATTCTCTTCTAAGAATTCAAAAATAAAATAAAATACTTTTCATAACACAGGCATTGGACAAAATATTACAGGTCAAATAAAAGTCCCAAAATAAAGATATATTATCTGGCATGCATTTGTACAGTTGTGATCATGTCCGCATGTACACCATAAGACTTGTACAGTCGTGATCAAGTCCGCACTCACACCACAAGACTTTTACAGTCAAGATGAATGTCCGCATGTACACCACAAGACTTGTACAGTCAAGATGAATGTCCACATGTACACCACAAAACTTGTACAGTCAAGATGAATGTCCGCATGTACACCACAAAACTTGTACAGTCAAGATGAATGTCCGCATGTACACCACAAAACGTGTACAGTCAAGATGAATGTCCGCATGAACACCACAAGACTTGTACAGTCAAGATGAATGTCCGCATGTACACCACAAAACTTGTACAGTCAAGATGAATGTCCGCATGTTACACCAAAAAACTTGTACAATCTTCCCACAATTGCTGATACAAATTATAAAACAGAAAAACTCAATTTAAAAAATCCTCAGAAGATCAACATAAAAAAAACTAACTCCCAGCATATAACATTGTTAACTTAATAATGGAGTACACTAACTTAATGATGGAGTACACTAACTTAATGATGGAGTACACTAACTTAATGATGGAGTACACTAACTTAATGATGGAGTACACTAACTTAATGATGGAGTACACTAACTTAATGATGGAGTACACTAACTTAATGATGGAGTACACTAACGTAATGATGTTGTACACTAACTTAATGATGTAGTACACTGACTTAATGATGGAGTACACTAATTTAATGATGGAGTACACTAACTTAATGATGGAGTACACTAACTTAATGATGGAGTACACTAACTTAATGATGGAGTACACTAACTTAATGATGGAGTACACTAATTTAATGATGGAGTACACTAACTTAATGATGTTGTACACTAACTTAATGATGGTGTACACTAACTTAATGATGGAGTACACTAACTTGATGATGGAGTACACTAATTTGATGATGGAGTACACTAACTTAATGATGGAGTACACTGACTTAATGATGGAGTACACTAATTTAATGATGGAGTACACTAACTTAATGATGGAGTACACTAACTTAATGATGGAGTACACTAATTTAATGATGGAGTACACTAACTTAATGATGTTGTACACTAACTTAATGATGGTGTACACTAACTTAATGATGGAGTACACTAACTTGATGATGGAGTACACTAATTTGATGATGGAGTACACTAACTTAATGATGGAGTACACTGACTTAATGATGGAGTACACTAATTTAATGATGGAGTACACTAACTTAATGATGGAGTACACTAACTTAATGATGGAGTACACTAACTTAATGATGGAGTACACTAACTTAATGATGGAGTACACTAACTTAATGATGGAGTACACTAATTTAATGATGGAGTACACTAACTTAATGATGGAGTACACTAATTTAATGATGGAGTACACTAACTTAATGATGTTGTACACTAACTTAATGATGTTGTACACTAACTTAATGATGGAATACACTAACTTGATGATGGAGTACACTAATTTGATGATGGAGTACACTAACTTAATGATGGAGTACACTAATTTAATGATGGAGTACACTAACTTAATGATGGAGTACACTAACTTAATGATGTTGTACACTAACTTAATGATGGAGTACACTAACTTAATGATGGAGTACACTAACTTAATGATGGAGTACACTAACTTAATGATGGAGTACACTAACTTAATGATGGAGTACACTAACTTAATGATGGAGTACACTAACTTATGATGGAGTACACTTAGTCAAGGTGAGCTCACAATCCTAACTAAACACTTCCGAAGGGTGAGGTCCTAACTAAACACTTCCAAAGGGTGAGGTCCTAACTAAACACTTCCAAAGGGTGAGGTCCTAACTAAGCACTTTCAAGGATGAGGTCCTGACTAAACACTTCCGAAGGATGAGGTCCTGACTAAACACTTCTGAAGGATGAGGTCCTAACTAAACACTTCCGAGACAGCACATGAAAGCCAACAACAGCAAACACCCAGCTCTTGACCGTGTAACAGCTGACCTAACATGAGAAGGGGCCAGTCTCTAGTGCTCTGAAAGAATGCTCTCAGTAAATGAAGCATTGTAATCCCTGGGTGGTAATTTATCTAGGAGAACATACTACTTCAAAGTCTTTGCTGCCTTATGGGTAGTCTGGGGACAGCAAAAGCTGTGGAGAGGCTACTCCAATAAAAAGACTTGCAAAAGCGGATGTGCTGAGCCAAAGGGGCACACGGAGTAGCGAATGTCTGCCGGATATTTCAAACTTCTTCTTTCTCTTCTTCTTGTAATCACATGATAGAGGTTGACACCATCAGGTGAGTTTCTGCGATGAACTCGACCGTTGACTGTAGCTGCTCTCTAGCTCCATACAGCTTTGATTGTAGTGTCCAATCATTTGGCTAGTGTATCATCCTTAACTGACCATACAGAGGACAGCCCTGCAAAACATGCTCAGCAGTTTGTTCGTCTGTCCCACATGTACACAGCGGCGAAGCAGACAGACGAAGCCACTTGTTTTATTAAACATCATAGGGAGGAGTTGGATATATTTTTTTTTCGCAGGTGAAAATCCGCTGGTGACCTGCCAGGTTAATCCCAGTATCTGGTACTTATGGTTAGGTTGGTAGCCCCTGGAATATATGATCACCTATTTGTTTTTGGCTAGTGGTGGAAGTGTAAATTATAGCAAGGTGGACCCACAGCCTGTTAGGTGCCATCTCCGCTAACCACATAACCAAGACCTGATGTTATAGCTACACAGTCACCTTTTAGCGACATATTTGCAGTGGGATGAGAATCCCTAGAATAATTTCATGAGATTTTTTTCCTTGAACTTTGCTAGAGCAACAGCCGCTTAGCCTACTCTTTTCGATTTCCAACTGCCAAGGGATTTTTAACGTGCTCGCCACTGCACATGGGTGTCTGTTCTCAGTACTCAGAGATCAGGGGAAATTTTTATTGGATGATCCACATGAACAATCCCGATCTCTGGGATTTGAACTTGTGACCTCCAGCACCTGAGGCAAACACCTTACCTCGAGACCACTGATTTCAGTTGTTGCATAATGGTCTCATTTGTGAAATCCTGATCTGAGTTGTTACACTGATTAAATTGCTCAGGACAAAAACAAAATGACTAGTAGTCTCTGAAACTTGAAGATTATTATTTAGCAAGCACATACGGTAAAGCAAAAACTGATCTAAAAGCAAAAAAAAAGCTGAACGATTTTCCGTCAATCAGCTGTAAAAAATGATAAGGAGTTAATCATTTACAAATGAAATGCAAGCAAATAAACTCGGAAATCGGTGGAAATTAAAATGATGTCAAACAAAACAAGTGAAAAGGGGGGTGGGGGTGGAGAACACTTTAAACCATCTGGTTGGGGGACGACACTTTTAACCATCTGGGTAGGGGTTGGGGAGAAACACTTAACCATCTGCAGAATTCCTATTTATATGAAATGTCAAATAAAGCTGGAATGTAATTTTAATTGTTGAAACAATAGCTATACCTGTGACAGACCAAGGTGTGTCACATCCATACGCTGGTAGACAGCACATCCACATAGAAACTCTAATCAATACACCCAAACTGTTAACTGGAGGTTTCCTGATACGAGCCCGCACAGAGAAAGATTCATTGTTTTTATCTACAGCGATAAAATGGAGCAGATCAGCTGGTACCAGATGGAAGTGTCTCAACTAAACATCTCTATGTTAGTGTTGATCTGTTTATATTAGAGTGGAGCTCTGAGTTTGTGCGTGGAGTCCTGGATGCCATCCTAGTATTCAAGTAAACCAATGTGCCATGCAAAGATGAAAGAACTAAAGTGCAGCAGACCAGCAACAAGCCAAAAACAATAGCAGTGATCAAGCAGTTATTAAAATAAACCAAAGAGGGAGGAGATATGCCATATTGGAAAACCTTGTTTATGATGCTTCTACGTTCTTGATTTTTTTCTATTAGCTGGAGACGAAATAAAACAAAAAATGGGTCAACATGAACAACCACGGATAAGTGTGAATCCGTGACAAAACTATATTTGTTAGGTTAGAGGTTGACAAACTGTGGTATGTGGAGGGCTGATATCCGTAGAGGGCTGATATCTGTGGAGGGCTGATATCCGTAGAGGGCTGATATCTGTGGAGGGCTGATATCCGTAGAGGGCTGATATCTGTGGAGGGCTGATATCTGTGGTGGGCGGATATATGTTGTCTGTGGAGGTCTGATATCTGTAGAGGGCTGATATCTGTGGTCCATGGAAGGCTGATATCTGTGGTCCGTGGAGGGCTAATATCTGTGGTCCGTGGAAGGCTGATATCTGTGGTCCGTAGAGGGCTAATATCTGTGGTCCATGGAAGGCTGATATCTGTGGAGGGCTGATATCTGTGGAGGGCTGATATCTGTTGTCTGTGGAGGTTTGATATTGGAGATAAGAGTCGTAGCAGTCTCTGATTGGTTAGCCAGTATCCAGTTTCTGCCAAGACTGACCACAGAATGACAGTAGCTCTATGCTGACCACAGAATGGCAGTAGCTCTATGCTGACCACAAAATGACAATAGCTCTATGCTGACCACAGAATGACAGTAGCTCTGTGCTGACCACAGAATGACAATAGCTCTGTGCTGACCACAGAATGACAATAGCTCTGTGCTGACCACAGAATGACAATAGCTCTGTGCTGACCACAGAATGACAATAGCTCTGTGCTGACCACAGAATGACAATAGCTCTGTGCTGACCACAGAATGACAATAGCTGTGTGCTGACCACAGAATGACAATAGCTCTGTGCCGACCACAGAATGACAATAGCTCTGTGCTGACCACAGAATGACAATAGCTCTGTGCTGACCACAGAATGACAATAGCTCTGTGCTGACCACAGAATGACAATAGAGCTCTGTGCTGACCACAGAATGACAATAGAGCTCTATGCTGAGCTTGATGTTACCTGTGCTCTTCTCTTAATCACTCTCACCTGTGGTTGAAGGTAGTTCCAGACTTTCAAATGAGGCACAAGTCATGTATTTCACTATAAATTATTCACCACAAACAGTGAACTGTGGAATGTGACAGTGTGGAATGTGACAGCGTGGAATGTGACAGCGTGGAATGTGACAGCGTGGAATGTGACAGTGAGGAATGTGACAGCGTGGAATGTGACAGTGTGGAATGTGACAGCGAGAAATGTGACAGTGTGGAATGTGACAGTGTGGAATGTGACAGTGAGGAATGTGACAGCGCGGAATGTGACAGTGTGGAATGTATTTCTGTCTGTGTCCTTCGTTGTTCTGAAGCATCATGGCTGCAGAAGTGTCTACATTTGTTGAGAATTGCAGAATCTGATCTTTCTGAGTGTATGTAGCTAGAGAGTACCGTGACGTGACGATCACCAATATGGTGTCCTGTTTTCTTACTAACCAGTCGCAGAATATATACACAAGTCAATAAACAACTACTGCCTCACTCCACACCAAAACATGGTCCCTCTCGCCTCACTCCACACCAAAACATGGTCCCTCTCGCCTCACTCCACACCAAAACATGGTCCCTCTCGCCTCACTCCACACCAAAACATGGTCCCTCTCGCCTCTTGATCCACACCAAAACATGGTCCCTCTCGCCTCACTCCACACCAAAACATGGTCCCTCTCGCCTCACTCCACACCAAAACATGGTCCCTCTCGCCTCACTCCACACCAAAACATGGTCCCTCTCACCTCACTCCACACCAAAACATGGTCCCTCTCGCCTCACTCCACACCAAAACATGGTCCCTCTCGCCTCACTCCACACCAAAACATGGTCCCTCTCGCCTCACTCCACACCAAAACATGGTCCCTCTCGCCTCACTCCACACCAAAACATGGTCCCTCTCGCCTCTTGATCCACACCAAAACATGGTCCCTCTCGCCTCACTCCACACCAAAACATGGTCCCTCTCGCCTCACTCCACACCAAAACATGGTCCCTCTCACCTCACTCCACACCAAAACATGGTCCCTCTCGCCTCACTCCACACCAAAACATGGTCCCTCTCGCCTCACTCCACACCAAAACATGGTCCCTCTCGCCTCACTCCACACCAAAACATGGTTGATACGGGTTGATGTCCTGTCCCATCCATCTTGTATCTGCCGGCCCAAGAATTCCTGTCTGCCATATCCTTGGAATTCTATCAGTTCAAGACCTCCTCTCCAAGAAATGTGCATGATGTTAATCCAGATTCTAATGTTGTGTATCCATGGATGTTTCCAGTCCCATGCCCAGATCAGCCTGCTTAAGCTTCTTTAATTGATTTTTTCCCAGCAAGAATATACAGGGGTGGGGGGGGGGGTGTCATGTGTGTAGGCGGAGGGTGTGTGGTGGAGAAGCTGCTGAGGTTTATGAACCAGGGAGGAAGGGGGCGGTGGAGGTTAGATCATGCTTTACAAATACTAGAACATACAAGGAGTCAACACTAGAACATACAAGGAGTCAACACTAGAACATACAAGGAGTCAACACTAGAACATACAAGGAGTCAACACTAGAACATACAAGGAGTCAACACTAGAACATACAACAAGGAATCAACACTAGAACATACAAGGAGTCAACACTAGAACATACAACAAGGAGTCAACACTAGAACATACAACAAGGAGTCAACACTAGAACATAGAAGGAGTCAACACTAGAACATACAACAAGGAGTCAACACTAGAACATACAAGGAGTCAACACTAGAACATACAACAAGGAGTCAACACTAGAACATACAACAAGAAGTCAACACTAGAACATACAAGGAGTCAACACTAGAACATACAAGGAGTCAACACTAGATCCTACAAGGAGTCAACACTAGAACATACAACAAGGAGTCAACACTAGAACATACAACAAGGAGTCAACATTAGAACATACAACAAGGAGTCAACACTAGAACATACAACAAGGAGTCAACACTAGAACATACAACAAGGAGTCAACACTAGAACATACAAGGAGTCAACACTAGAACATACATGGAGTCAACACTAGAACATACAACAAGCACAATCAGCATTGAGTCCATTTAGTGAAACACACAAACTAGACTAAGCAGGGCCTCTATGTCTGTTTGGCCAGACATACACACAAACTAGACTAAGCAGGGCCTCTATGTCTGTTTGGCCAGACATACACACAAACTAGACTAAGCAGGGCCTCTATGTCCGTATGGCCAGACATACACACAAACTAGACTAAGCAGGGCCTCTATGTCCGTATGGCCAGACATACACATAAACTAGACTAAGCGGGGCCTCTACGTCCGTTCGGCCAGACAAACACAAACTGTGCTACATAAGATTATTAGCGAACAGATGAAGAAGAGGGCAAGTGTGACATCTTCTCAAGCTGAACATGGAAACCATGTTCATGTGTTAAAGACAGCCACTTATCGAACTCAGCACTAATCACAAAGCAGCAACACAACAACCAACATTAAAAAGTGCTCATAGACTTACCAAGTGCATAACGGAACTTCTTGGAGGGTGGGGTTCAGTCAATAGCTGGGACGGAGTCTGGCCAAAGCTACGAATCTGGTTTTCTATAGCCTGAAAAGTGGGGAGATGTGGTGAAATGGTGACATATGTGGTGGGATGGTTGAATATGTGGTGGAGTGGTTGAATATGTGGTGGAGTGGTTGAATATGTGGTGGAGTGGTTGAATATGTGTTGAAATGGTGAAATATGTGATGAAATGGTGAGACATGTGAAATGGTGGGAAATGTGGTGAAATGGTGGAATATGTGGTGAAATGGTGGAATAGCATGTGTGTCATTCCGGAGATTACAACTGACAGTAGATGATAGAGTGCATTAAATAATATGGTACAACACTGGGTATGTGCCGAGGATGGACAGGATTATAGACTGGGTCTGTGCCGAGGATGGACAGGATTATAGACACAAAGAGATAGAGACAGACAAGAAGAGATGGGGACAGACAGACATGAAGAGATGGAGACAGACAATAAGAGATGGCGACAGACAGACATGAAGAGATGGAGAAATACAGACACGAAGAGATGGAGACGTACAGACACGAAGACAGACACACATGAAGAGATGGAGACAGACAGACATGAAGAGATGGAGACAGACATGAAGAGATGGAGACAGACAGACATGAAGAGATGGAGACAGACATGAAGAGATGGAGACAGACAATAAGAGATGGAGACAGACAGACATGAAGAGATGGAGACAGACATGAAGAGATGGAGACAGACAATAAGAGATGGAGACAGACAGACATGAAATTATGGAGACAGACATGAAGAGATGGAGACAGACATGAAGAGATGGAGACAGACAGACATGAAGAGATGGAGACAGACAATAAGAGATGGAGACAGACTTGAAGAGATGGAGACAGACATGAAGAGATGGAGACAGACATGAAGAGATGGAGACAGACAGACATGAAGAGATGGAGACAGACAATAAGAGATGGAGACACACATGAAGAGATGGAGACAGACATGAAGAGATGGAGACAGACAATAAGAGATGGAGACAGACAGACATGAAGAGATGGAGACAGACATGAAGAGATGGAGACAGACAATAAGAGATGGAGACAGACAATAAGAGATGGAGACAGACATACATGAAGAGATGGAGACAGACATGAAGAGATGGAGACAGACAATAAGAGATGGAGACAGACAGACATGAAGAGATGGAGACAGACATGAAGAGATGGAGACAGACATGAAGAGATGGAGACAGACAGACATGAAGAGATGGAGACAGACACACATGAAGAGATGGAGACAGACAGACATGAAGAGATGGAGACAGACATGAAGAGATGGAGACAAACATGAAGAGATGGATACAGACAGACATGAAGAGATGGAGACAGACAATAAGAGATGGAGACAGACATGAAGAGATGGAGATAGACATGAAGAGATGGAGACAGACAATAAGAGATGGAGACAGACAGACATGAAGAGATGGAGACAGACATGAAGAGATGGAGACAGACAATAAGAGATGGAGAAAGACAGACATGAAGAGATGGAGACAGACCTGAAGAGATGGAGACAGACATGAAGAGATGGAGACAGACAATAAGAGATGGCGACAGACAGACATAAAGAGATGGAGACATACAGACACGAAGAGATGGAGACAGAATAACATGAAGAGATGGAGACAGACAGACATGAAGAGATGGAGACATACATGAAGAGATGGAGACAGACAATAAGAGATGGAGACAGACAGACATGAAGAGATGGAGACATACATGAAGAGATGGAGACAGACATGAAGAGATGGAGAGAGACATGAAGAGATGGAGACAGACAGACATGAAGAGATGGAGACAGACATGAAGAGATGGAGACAAACAATAAGAGATGGAGACAGACAGACATGAAGAGATGGAGACAGACATGAAGAGATGGAGACAGACAATAAGAGATGGAGACAGACAATAAGAGATGGAGACAGATATGAAGAGATGGAGACAGACAATAAGAGATGGAGACAGACAGACATGAAGAAATGGAGACAGACAATACGAGATGGAGACAGACATGAAGAGATGGAGACAGACAATAAGAGATGGAGACAGACAGACACGAAGAGATGTAGACAGACAGACATGAAGAGATGGAGACAGACAATAGGAGATGGCGACAGACAGACATGAAGAGATGGAGAAATACAGACACGAAGAGATGGAGACGTACAGACACGAAGACAGACACACATGAAGAGATGGAGACAGACAGACATGAAGAGATGGAGACAGACAGACATGAAGAGATGGAGACAGACATGAAGAGATGGAGACAGACAGACATGAAGAGATGGAGACAGACATGAAGAGATGGAGACAGACAATAAGAGATGGAGACAGACAGACATGAAGAGATGGAGACAGACATGAAGAGATGGAGACAGACAATAAGAGATGGAGACAGACAGACATGAAATTATGGAGACAGACATGAAGAGATGGAGACAGACATGAAGAGATGGAGACAGACATGAAGAGATGGAGACAGACTTGAAGAGATGGAGACAGACATGAAGAGATGGAGACAGACATGAAGAGATGGAGACAGACAGACATGAAGAGATGGAGACAGACAATAAGAGATGGAGACACACATGAAGAGATGGAGACAGATATGAAGAGATGGAGACAGACTTGAAGAGATGGAGACAGACAGACATGAAGAGATGGAGACAGACATGAAGAGATGGAGACAGACAATAAGAGATGGAGACAGACATACATGAAGAGATGGAGACAGACATGAAGAGATGGAGACAGACAATAAGAGATGGAGACAGACAGACATGAAGAGATGGAGACAGACATGAAGAGATGGAGACAGACAGACATGAAGAGATGGAGACAGACAATAAGAGATGGAGACAGACATGAAGAGATGGAGACAGACATGAAGAGATGGAGACAAACATGAAGAGATGGATACAGACAGACATGAAGAGATGGATACAGACAATAAGAGATGGAGACAGACATGAAGAGATGGAGACAGACATGAAGAGATGGAGACAGACAATAAGAGATGGAGACAGACAGACATGAAGAGATGGAGACAGACATGAAGAGATGGAGACAGACAATAAGAGATGGAGACAGACAGACATGAAGAGATGGAGACAGACATGAAGAGATGGAGACAGACATGAAGAGATGGAGACAGACAATAAGAGATGGCGACAGACAGACATGAAGAGATGGAGACATACAGACACGAAGAGATGGAGACAGAATAACATGAATAGATGGAGACAGACAGACATGAAGAGATGGAGACATACATGAAGAGATGGAGACAGACAATAAGAGATGGAGACAGACAGACATGAAGAGATGGAGACATACATGAAGAGATGGAGACAGACATGAAGAGATGGAGAGAGACATGAAGAGATGGAGACAGACAGACATGAAGAGATGGAGACAGACATGAAGAGATGGAGACAAGCAATAAGAGATGGAGACAGACAGACATGAAGAGATGGAGACAGACATGAAGAGATGGAGACAGACAATAAGAGATGGAGACAGACAATAAGAGATGGAGACAGACATGAAGAGATGGAGACAGACAATAAGAGATGGAGACAGACAGACATGAAGAAATGGAGACAGACAATACGAGATGGAGACAGACATGAAGAGATGGAGACAGACAATAAGAGATGGAGACAGACAGACACGAAGAGATGGAGACAGACATACATGAAGAGATGGAGACAGACAATAAGAGATGGAGACAGACAATAAGAGATGGCGACAGACAGACATGAAGAGATGGAGAAATACAGACACGAAGAGATGGAGACGTACAGACACGAAGACAGACACACATGAAGAGATGGAGACAGACAGACATGAAGAGATGGAGACAGACAGACATGAAGAGATGGAGACAGACATGAAGAGATGGAGACAGACAGACATGAAGAGATGGAAACAGACATGAAGAGATGGAGACAGACAATAAGAGATGGAGACAGACAGACATGAAGAGATGGAGACAGACATGAAGAGATGGAGACAGACAATAAGAGATGGAGACAGACAGACATGAAATTATGGAGACAGACATGAAGAGATGGAGACAGACATGAAGAGATGGAGACAGACAGACATGAAGAGATGGAGACAGACAATAAGAGATGGAGACAGACTTGAAGAGATGGAGACAGACATGAAGAGATGGAGACAGACATGAAGAGATGGAGACAGACAGACATGAAGAGATGGAGACAGACAATAAGAGATGGAGACACACATGAAGAGATGGAGACAGACATGAAGAGATGGAGACAGACAATAAGAGATGGAGACAGACAGACATGAAGAGATGGAGACAGACATGAAGAGATGGAGACAGACAATAAGAGATGGAGACAGACAGACATGAAGAGATGGAGACAGACATGAAGAGATGGAGACAGACAATAAGAGATGGAGACAGACAGACATGAAGAGATGGAGACAGACATGAAGAGATGGAGACAGACATGAAGAGATGGAGACAGACAGACATGAAGAGATGGAGACAGACAATAAGAGATGGAGACAGACATGAAGAGATGGAGACAGACATGAAGAGATGGAGACAAACATGAAGAGATGGATACAGACAGACATGAAGAGATGGAGACAGACAATAAGAGATGGAGACAGACATGAAGAGATGGAGACAGACATGAAGAGATGGAGACAGACAATAAGAGATGGAGACAGACAGACATGAAGAGATGGAGACAGACATGAAGAGATGGAGACAGACAATAAGAGATGGAGACAGACAGACATGAAGAGATGGAGACAGACATGAAGAGATGGAGACTGACATGAAGAGATGAAGACAGACAATAAGAGATGGCGACAGACAGACATGAAGAGATGGAGACATACAGACACGAAGAGATGGAGACAGAATAACATGAAGAGATGGAGACAGACAGACATGAAGAGATGGAGACATACATGAAGAGATGGAGACAGACAATAAGAGATGGAGACAGACAGACATGAATAGATGGAGACATACATGAAGAGATGGAGACAGACATGAAGAGATGGAGAGAGACATGAAGAGATGGAGACAGACAGACATGAAGAGATGGAGACAGACATGAAGAGATGGAGACAAACAATAAGAGATGGAGACAGACAATAAGAGATGGAGACAGACATGAAGAGATGGAGACAGACAATAAGAGATGGCGACAGACAGACATGAAGAAATGGAGACAGACAATACGAGATGGAGACAGACATGAAGAGATGGAGACAGACAATAAGAGATGGAGACAGACAGACACGAAGAGATGGAGACAGACAATAAGAGATGGAGACAGACATGAAGAGATGGAGACAGACAATAAGAGATGGAGACAGACAGACATGAAGAGATGGAGACAGACAATAAGAGATGGAGACAGACAGACACGAAGAGATGGAGACAGACAATAAGAGATGGAGACAGACAGACACAAAGAGATGGAGACAGACAGACAAGAAGAGATGGAGACAGACATGAAATAAATGCTGACCTCAAGAAGAGATGGAGACAGACAAGAAGAGATAGAGACAGACAATAAGAGATGGAGACAGACAGACACGAAGAGATGGAGACAGACAGACAAGAAGAGATGGAGACAGACATGAAAAAAATGCTGACCTAAAGAAGAGATGGAGACAGAAAAGAAGAGATAGAGACAGACAGACACAAAGAGATGGAGAAAACAGACAAGAAGAGATGGAGACAGACATGAAATAAATGCTGACCTCAAGAAGAGATGGAGACAGACAAGAAGAGATAGAGACAGACAAGAAGAGATGGAGACAGACAGACACGAAGAGATGGAGACAGACATGAAATAAATGCTGACCTCAAGAAGAGATGGAGACAGACAAGAAGAGATAGAGACAGACAAGAAGAGATGGAGACAGACAGACAAAAAGAGATGGAGACAGACAAAAAGAGATGGAGACTGACATGAAATAAATGCTGACCTCAAGAAGAGATGGAGACAGACAAGAAGAGATGGAGACAGACAAGAAGAGATAGACAGACAAGAAGAGATAGACAGACAAGAAGATATGGAGACAGACAAGAAGAGATAGACAGACAAGAAGAGATGGAGACAGACATGAAGAGATGGAGACAGACAATAAGAGATGGAGACAGACATGAAGAGATGGAGACAGACAATAAGAGATGGAGACAGACAGACACGAAGACAGACAATAAGAGATGGAGACAGACATGAAGAGATGGAGACAGACAATAAGAGATGGAGACAGACAGACATGAAGAGATGGAGACAGACAATAAGAGATGGAGACAGACAGACACGACGAGATGGAGACAGACAATAAGAGATGGAGACAGACAGACACGAAGAGATGGAGACAGACAAGAAGAGATGGAGACAAAAAGAGATGGAGACAGACAAGAAGAGATAGAGACAAGAAGAGATGGAGACAGACAAAAAGAGATGGAGACAGACATGAAATAAATGCTGACCTCAAGAAGAGATGGAGACAGACAAGCAGAGATAGAGACAGACAATAAGAGATGGAGACAGACAGACACGAAGAGATGGAGACAGACAGAAAAGAAGAGATGGAGACAGACATGAAATAAATGCTGACCTCAAGAAGAGATGGAGACAGACAAGAAGAGATAGAGACAGACAGACACGAAGAGATGGAGACAGACAGACAAGAAGAGATGGAGACAGACATGAAATAAATGCTGACCTCAAGAAGAGATGGAGACAGACAAGAAGAGATAGAGACAGACAAGAAGAGATGTAGACAGAGAGACACGAAGAGATGGAGACAGACAGACAAGAAGAGATGGAGACAGACATGAAATAAATGCTGACCTCAAGAAGAGATGGCGACAGCCAAGAAGAGATAGAGACAGACAGACACGAAGAGATGGAGACAGACAGACAAGAAGAGATGGAGACAGATATGAAATAAATGCTGACCTCAAGAAGAGATGGAGACAGACAAGGAGAGATAGAGACAGACAAGAAGAGATGGAGACAGACAGACAAAAAGAGATGGAGACAGACAAAAAGAGATGGAGACTGACATGAAATAAATGCTGACCTCAAGAAGAGATGGAGACAGACAAGAAGAGATAGACAGACAAGAAGAGATGGAGACAGACAAGAAGAGATAGACAGACAAGAAGAGATGGAGACAGACAAGAAGTGATAGAGACAGACAAGAAGAGATAGAGACAGACAAGAAGAGATGGAGACAGACAAGAAGAGATGGAGACAGACATGAAGAGATGGAGACAGACAAGAAGAGATGGAGACAGACAAGAATAGATAGACAGACATGAAGAGATGGAGACAGACATGAAGAGATGGAGACAGACAATAAGAGATGGAGACAGACAGACATAAAGAGATGGAGACAGACATGAAGAGATGGAGACAGACAAAAAGATATGGAGACAGACAGACATGAAGAGATGGAGACAGACATGAAGAGATGGAGACAGACATGAAGAGATGGAGACAGACAATAAGAGATGGTGACAGACAGACATGAAGAGATGGAGACATACAGACACGAAGAGATGGAGACAGACACACATGAAGAGATGGAGACAGACAGACATGAAGAGATGGAGACAGACATGAAGAGATGGAGACAGACAATAAGAGATGGAGAAATACAGACATGAAGAGATGGAGACAGACATAAAAAGATGGAGACAGACATGAAGAGATGGAGACAGACATTAAGAGAAGGAGACAGACATTAAGAGATGGAGACAGACAGACATGAAGAGATGGAGACAGACATGAAGAGATGGAGACAGACAATAAGAGATGGAGACAGACAGACATGAAGAGATGGAGACAGACATGAAGAGATGGAGACAGACAATAAGAGATGGAGACAGACAGACATGAAATTATGGAGACAGACATGAAGAGATGGAGACAGACATGAAGAGATGGAGACAGACAGACATGAAGAGATGGAGACAGACAATAAGAGATGGAGACAGACTTGAAGAGATGGAGACAGACATGAAGAGATGGAGACAGACATGAAGAGATGGAGACAGACAGACATGAAGAGATGGAGACAGACAATAAGAGATGGAGACACACATGAAGAGATGGAGACAGATATGAAGAGATGGAGACAGACTTGAAGAGATGGAGACAGACAGACATGAAGAGATGGAGACAGACAATAAGAGATGGAGACAGACAATAAGAGATGGAGACAGACATACATGAAGAGATGGAGACAGACATGAAGAGATGGAGACAGACAATAAGAGATGGAGACAGACAGACATGAAGAGATGGAGACAGACATGAAGAGATGGAGACAGACATGAAGAGATGGAGACAGACAGACATGAAGAGATGGAGACAGACAATAAGAGATGGAGACAGACATGAAGAGATGGAGACAGACATGAAGAGATGGAGACAAACATGAAGAGATGGATACAGACAGACATGAAGAGATGGATACAGACAATAAGAGATGGAGACAGACATGAAGAGATGGAGACAGACATGAAGAGATGGAGACAGACAATAAGAGATGGAGACAGACAGACATGAAGAGATGGAGACAGACATGAAGAGATGGAGACAGACAATAAGAGATGGAGACAGACAGACATGAAGAGATGGAGACAGACATGAAGAGATGGAGACAGACATGAAGAGATGGAGACAGACAATAAGAGATGGCGACAGACAGACATGAAGAGATGGAGACATACAGACACGAAGAGATGGAGACAGAATAACATGAAGAGATGGAGACAGACAGACATGAAGAGATGGAGACATACATGAAGAGATGGAGACAGACAATAAGAGATGGAGACAGACAGACATGAAGAGATGGAGACATACATGAAGAGATGGAGACAGACATGAAGAGATGGAGAGAGACATGAAGAGATGGAGACAGACAGACATGAAGAGATGGAGACAGACATGAAGAGATGGAGACAAACAATAAGAGATGGAGACAGACAGACATGAAGAGATGGAGACAGACATGAAGAGATGGAGACAAACAATAAGAGATGGAGACAGACAGACATGAAGAGATGGAGACAGACATGAAGAGATGGAGACAGACAATAAGAGATGGAGACAGACAATAAGAGATGGAGACAGACATGAAGAGATGGAGACAGACAATAAGAGATGGAGACAGACAGACATGAAGAAATGGAGACAGACAATACGAGATGGAGACAGACATGAAGAGATGGAGACAGACAATAAGAGATGGAGACAGACAGACACGAAGAGATGGAGACAGACAATAAGAGATGGCGACAGACAGACATGAAGAGATGGAGAAATACAGACACGAAGAGATGGAGACGTACAGACACGAAGACAGACACACATGAAGAGATGGAGACAGACAGACATGAAGAGATGGAGACAGACAGACATGAAGAGATGGAGACAGACATGAAGAGATGGAGACAGACAGACATGAAGAGATGGAAACAGACATGAAGAGATGGAGACAGACAATAAGAGATGGAGACAGACAGACATGAAGAGATGGAGACAGACATGAAGAGATGGAGACAGACAATAAGAGATGGAGACAGACAATAAGAGATGGAGACAGACATGAAGAGATGGAGACAGACAATAAGAGATGGAGACAGACAGACATGAAGAAATGGAGACAGACAATACGAGATGGAGACAGACATGAAGAGATGGAGACAGACAATAAGAGATGGAGACAGACAGACACGAAGAGATGGAGACAGACAGACATGAAGAGATGGAGACAGACAATAAGAGATGGCGACAGACAGACATGAAGAGATGGAGAAATACAGACACGAAGAGATGGAGACGTACAGACACGAAGACAGACACACATGAAGAGATGGAGACAGACAGACATGAAGAGATGGAGACAGACAGACATGAAGAGATGGAGACAGACATGAAGAGATGGAGACAGACAGACATGAAGAGATGGAAACAGACATGAAGAGATGGAGACAGACAATAAGAGATGGAGACAGACAGACATGAAATTATGGAGACAGACATGAAGAGATGGAGACAGACATGAAGAGATGGAGACAGACAGACATGAAGAGATGGAGACAGACAATAAGAGATGGAGACAGACTTGAAGAGATGGAGACAGACATGAAGAGATGGAGACAGACATGAAGAGATGGAGACAGACAGACATGAAGAGATGGAGACAGACAATAAGAGATGGAGACACACATGAAGAGATGGAGACAGACATGAAGAGATGGAGACAGACAATAAGAGATGGAGACAGACAGACATGAAGAGATGGAGACAGACATGAAGAGATGGAGACAGACAATAAGAGATGGAGACAGACAGACATGAAGAGATGGAGACAGACATGAAGAGATGGAGACAGACATGAAGAGATGGAGACAGACAGACATGAAGAGATAGAGACAGACAATAAGAGATGGAGACAGACATGAAGAGATGGAGACAGACATGAAGAGATGGAGACAAACATGAAGAGATGGATACAGACAGACATGAAGAGATGGAGACAGACAATAAGAGATGGAGACAGACATGAAGAGATGGAGACAGACATGAAGAGATGGAGACAGACAATAAGAGATGGAGACAGACAGACATGAAGAGATGGAGACAGACATGAAGAGATGGAGACAGACAATAAGAGATGGAGACAGACAGACATGAAGAGATGGAGACAGACATGAAGAGATGGAGACAGACATGAAGAGATGGAGACAGACAATAAGAGATGGCGACAGACAGACATGAAGAGATGGAGACATACAGACACGAAGAGATGGAGACAGAATAACATGAAGAGATGGAGACAGACAGACATGAAGAGATGGAGACATACATGAAGAGATGGAGACAGACAATAAGAGATGGAGACAGACAGACATGAATAGATGGAGACATACATGAAGAGATGGAGACAGACATGAAGAGATGGAGAGAGACATGAAGAGATGGAGACAGACAGACATGAAGAGATGGAGACAGACATGAAGAGATGGAGACAAACAATAAGAGATGGAGACAGACAATAAGAGATGGAGACAGACATGAAGAGATGGAGACAGACAATAAGAGATGGCGACAGACAGACATGAAGAAATGGAGACAGACAATACGAGATGGAGACAGACATGAAGAGATGGAGACAGACAATAAGAGATGGAGACAGACAGACACGAAGAGATGGAGACAGACAATAAGAGATGGAGACAGACATGAAGAGATGGAGACAGACAATAAGAGATGGAGACAGACAGACATGAAGAGATGGAGACAGACAATAAGAGATGGAGACAGACAGACACGAAGAGATGGAGACAGACAATAAGAGATGGAGACAGACAGACACAAAGAGATGGAGACAGACAGACAAGAAGAGATGGAGACAGACATGAAATAAATGCTGACCTCAAGAAGAGATGGAGACAGACAAGAAGAGATAGAGACAGACAATAAGAGATGGAGACAGACAGACACGAAGAGATGGAGACAGACAGACAAGAAGAGATGGAGACAGACATGAAAAAAATGCTGACCTAAAGAAGAGATGGAGACAGAAAAGAAGAGATAGAGACAGACAGACACGAAGAGATGGAGAAAACAGACAAGAAGAGATGGAGACAGACATGAAATAAATGCTGACCTCAAGAAGAGATGGAGACAGACAAGAAGAGATAGAGACAGACAAGAAGAGATGGAGACAGACAGACACGAAGAGATGGAGACAGACATGAAATAAATGCTGACCTCAAGAAGAGATGGAGACAGACAAGAAGAGATAGAGACAGACAAGAAGAGATGGAGACAGACAGACAAAAAGAGATGGAGACAGACAAAAAGAGATGGAGACTGACATGAAATAAATGCTGACCTCAAGAAGAGATGGAGACAGACAAGAAGAGATGGAGACAGACAAGAAGAGATAGACAGACAAGAAGAGATAGACAGACAAGAAGATATGGAGACAGACAAGAAGAGATAGACAGACAAGAAGAGATGGAGACAGACAGACATGAAGAGATGGAGACAGACAATAAGAGATGGGGACAGACATGAAGAGATGGAGACAGACAATAAGAGATGGAGACAGACAGACACGAAGACAGACAATAAGAGATGGAGACAGACATGAAGAGATGGAGACAGACAATAAGAGATGGAGACAGACAGACATGAAGAGATGGAGACAGACAATAAGAGATGGAGACAGACAGACACGACGAGATGGAGACAGACAATAAGAGATGGAGACAGACAGACACGAAGAGATGGAGACAGACAAGAAGAGATGGAGACAAAAAGAGATGGAGACAGACAAGAAGAGATAGAGACAAGAAGAGATGGAGACAGACAAAAAGAGATGGAGACAGACATGAAATAAATGCTGACCTCAAGAAGAGATGGAGACAGACAAGCAGAGATAGAGACAGACAATAAGAGATGGAGACAGACAGACACGAAGAGATGGAGACAGACAGAAAAGAAGAGATGGAGACAGACATGAAATAAATGCTGACCTCAAGAAGAGATGGAGACAGACAAGAAGAGATAGAGACAGACAGACACGAAGAGATGGAGACAGACAGACAAGAAGAGATGGAGACAGACATGAAATAAATGCTGACCTCAAGAAGAGATGGAGACAGACAAGAAGAGATAGAGACAGACAAGAAGAGATGTAGACAGAGAGACACGAAGAGATGGAGACAGACAGACAAGAAGAGATGGAGACAGACATGAAATAAATGCTGACCTCAAGAAGAGATGGCGACAGCCAAGAAGAGATAGAGACAGACAGACACGAAGAGATGGAGACAGACAGACAAGAAGAGATGGAGACAGATATGAAATAAATGCTGACCTCAAGAAGAGATGGAGACAGACAAGGAGAGATAGAGACAGACAAGAAGAGATGGAGACAGACAGACAAAAAGAGATGGAGACAGACAAAAAGAGATGGAGACTGACATGAAATAAATGCTGACCTCAAGAAGAGATGGAGACAGACAAGAAGAGATAGACAGACAAGAAGAGATGGAGACAGACAAGAAGAGATAGACAGACAAGAAGAGATGGAGACAGACAAAAAGTGATAGAGACAGACAAGAAGAGATAGAGACAGACAAGAAGAGATGGAGACAGACAAGAAGAGATGGAGACAGACATGAAGAGATGGAGACAGACAAGAAGAGATGGAGACAGACAAGAATAGATAGACAGACATGAAGAGATGGAGACAGACATGAAGAGATGGAGACAGACAATAAGAGATGGAGACAGACAGACATGAAGAGATGGAGACAGACATGAAGAGATGGAGACAGACAAAAAGATATGGAGACAGACAGACATGAAGAGATGGAGACAGACATGAAGAGATGGAGACAGACATGAAGAGATGGAGACAGACAATAAGAGATGGTGACAGACAGACATGAAGAGATGGAGACATACAGACACGAAGAGATGGAGACAGACACACATGAAGAGATGGAGACAGACAGACATGAAGAGATGGAGACAGACATGAAGAGATGGAGACAGACAATAAGAGATGGAGACAGACAGACATGAAGAGATGGAGACAGACATAAAAAGATGGAGACAGACATGAAGAGATGGAGACAGACATTAAGAGAAGGAGACAGACATTAAGAGATGGAGACAGACAGACATGAAGAGATGGAGACAGACATGAAGAGATGGAGACAGACAATAAGAGATGGAGACAGACAGACATGAAGAGATGGAGACAGACATGAAGAGATGGGGACAGACAATAAGAGATGGAGACAGACAGACATGAAGAGATGGAGACAGACATGAAGAGATGGAGACAGACAATAAGAGATGGAGACAGACAATAAGAGATGGTGACAGACACACATGAAGAGATGGAGACAGACAGACATGAAGAGATGGAGACAGACATGAAGAGATGGAGACAGACAATAAGAGATGGAGACAGACAATAAGAGATGGAGACAGACAATAAGAGATGGAGACAGACAGACATGAAGAGATGGAGACAGACAATAAGAGATGGAGACAGACATGAAGAGATGGAGACAGACAATAAGAGATGGAGACAGACAGACACAAAGAGATGGAGACAGACAATAAGAGATGGAGACAGACATGAAGAGATGGAGACAGACAATAAGAGATGGAGATAGACAGACATGAAGAGATGGAGACAGACAATAAGAGATGGAGACAGACAGACACGAAGAGATGGAGACAGACAATAAGAGATGGAGACAGACAGACACGAAGAGATGGAGACAGACAGACAAGAAGAGATGGAGACAGACATGAAATAAATGCTGACCTCAAGAAGAGATGGAGACAGACAAGAAGAGATAGAGACAGACAGACACGAGGAGATGGAGACAGACAGACAAGAAGAGATGGAGACAGACATGAAATAAATGCTGACCTCAAGAAGAGATGGAGACAGCCAAGAAGAGATAGAGACAGACAGACACAAAGAGATGGAGACAGACAAAAAGAGATGGAGACTGACATGAAATAAATGCTGACCTCAAGAAGAGATGGAGACAGACAAGAAGAGATGGAGACAGACAAGAAGAAATAGACAGACAAGAAGAGATGGAGACAGACAAGAAGAGATGGAGACAGACAAGAAGAGATAGACAGACAAGAGTTGGAGACAGACAAGAGATAGACAGACAAGAAGAGATGGAGACAGACAAGAAGAGATGGAGACAGACAAGAAGAGATGGAGACAGACAAGAAGAGATGGAGACAGACATGAAGAGATGGAGACAGACAATAAGAGATGGAGACAGACAGACATGAAGAGATGGAGACAGACATGAAGAGATGGAGACAGACATGAAGAGATGGAGACAGACAGACATGAAGAGATAGAGACAGACAATAAGAGATGGAGACAGACATGAAGAGATGGAGACAGACATGAAGAGATGGAGACAAACATGAAGAGATGGATACAGACAGACATGAAGAGATGGAGACAGACAATAAGAGATGGAGACAGACATGAAGAGATGGAGACAGACATGAAGAGATGGAGACAGACAATAAGAGATGGAGACAGACAGACATGAAGAGATGGAGACAGACATGAAGAGATGGAGACAGACAATAAGAGATGGAGACAGACAGACATGAAGAGATGGAGACAGACATGAAGAGATGGAGACAGACAATAAGAGATGGAGACAGACAATAAGAGATGGCGACAGACAGACATGAAGAGATGGAGACATACAGACACGAAGAGATGGAGACAGAATAACATGAAGAGATGGAGACAGACAGACATGAAGAGATGGAGACATACATGAAGAGATGGAGACAGACAATAAGAGATGGAGACAGACAGACATGAATAGATGGAGACATACATGAAGAGATGGAGACAGACATGAAGAGATGGAGAGAGACATGAAGAGATGGAGACAGACAGACATGAAGAGATGGAGACAGACATGAAGAGATGGAGACAAACAATAAGAGATGGAGACAGACAATAAGAGATGGAGACAGACATGAAGAGATGGAGACAGACAATAAGAGATGGCGACAGACAGACATGAAGAAATGGAGACAGACAATACGAGATGGAGACAGACATGAAGAGATGGAGACAGACAATAAGAGATGGAGACAGACAGACACGAAGAGATGGAGACAGACAATAAGAGATGGAGACAGACATGAAGAGATGGAGACAGACAATAAGAGATGGAGACAGACAGACATGAAGAGATGGAGACAGACAATAAGAGATGGAGACAGACAGACACGAAGAGATGGAGACAGACAATAAGAGATGGAGACAGACAGACACAAAGAGATGGAGACAGACAGACAAGAAGAGATGGAGACAGACATGAAATAAATGCTGACCTCAAGAAGAGATGGAGACAGACAAGAAGAGATAGAGACAGACAATAAGAGATGGAGACAGACAGACACGAAGAGATGGAGACAGACAGACAAGAAGAGATGGAGACAGACATGAAAAAAATGCTGACCTAAAGAAGAGATGGAGACAGAAAAGAAGAGATAGAGACAGACAGACACGAAGAGATGGAGAAAACAGACAAGAAGAGATGGAGACAGACATGAAATAAATGCTGACCTCAAGAAGAGATGGAGACAGACAAGAAGAGATAGAGACAGACAAGAAGAGATGGAGACAGACAGACACGAAGAGATGGAGACAGACATGAAATAAATGCTGACCTCAAGAAGAGATGGAGACAGACAAGAAGAGATAGAGACAGACAAGAAGAGATGGAGACAGACAGACAAAAAGAGATGGAGACAGACAAAAAGAGATGGAGACTGACATGAAATAAATGCTGACCTCAAGAAGAGATGGAGACAGACAAGAAGAGATGGAGACAGACAAGAAGAGATAGACAGACAAGAAGAGATAGACAGACAAGAAGATATGGAGACAGACAAGAAGAGATAGACAGACAAGAAGAGATGGAGACAGACAGACATGAAGAGATGGAGACAGACAATAAGAGATGGGGACAGACATGAAGAGATGGAGACAGACAATAAGAGATGGAGACAGACAGACACGAAGACAGACAATAAGAGATGGAGACAGACATGAAGAGATGGAGACAGACAATAAGAGATGGAGACAGACAGACATGAAGAGATGGAGACAGACAATAAGAGATGGAGACAGACAGACACGACGAGATGGAGACAGACAATAAGAGATGGAGACAGACAGACACGAAGAGATGGAGACAGACAAGAAGAGATGGAGACAAAAAGAGATGGAGACAGACAAGAAGAGATAGAGACAAGAAGAGATGGAGACAGACAAAAAGAGATGGAGACAGACATGAAATAAATGCTGACCTCAAGAAGAGATGGAGACAGACAAGCAGAGATAGAGACAGACAATAAGAGATGGAGACAGACAGACACGAAGAGATGGAGACAGACAGAAAAGAAGAGATGGAGACAGACATGAAATAAATGCTGACCTCAAGAAGAGATGGAGACAGACAAGAAGAGATAGAGACAGACAGACACGAAGAGATGGAGACAGACAGACAAGAAGAGATGGAGACAGACATGAAATAAATGCTGACCTCAAGAAGAGATGGAGACAGACAAGAAGAGATAGAGACAGACAAGAAGAGATGTAGACAGAGAGACACGAAGAGATGGAGACAGACAGACAAGAAGAGATGGAGACAGACATGAAATAAATGCTGACCTCAAGAAGAGATGGCGACAGCCAAGAAGAGATAGAGACAGACAGACACGAAGAGATGGAGACAGACAGACAAGAAGAGATGGAGACAGATATGAAATAAATGCTGACCTCAAGAAGAGATGGAGACAGACAAGGAGAGATAGAGACAGACAAGAAGAGATGGAGACAGACAGACAAAAAGAGATGGAGACAGACAAAAAGAGATGGAGACTGACATGAAATAAATGCTGACCTCAAGAAGAGATGGAGACAGACAAGAAGAGATAGACAGACAAGAAGAGATGGAGACAGACAAGAAGAGATAGACAGACAAGAAGAGATGGAGACAGACAAAAAGTGATAGAGACAGACAAGAAGAGATAGAGACAGACAAGAAGAGATGGAGACAGACAAGAAGAGATGGAGACAGACATGAAGAGATGGAGACAGACAAGAAGAGATGGAGACAGACAAGAATAGATAGACAGACATGAAGAGATGGAGACAGACATGAAGAGATGGAGACAGACAATAAGAGATGGAGACAGACAGACATGAAGAGATGGAGACAGACATGAAGAGATGGAGACAGACAAAAAGATATGGAGACAGACAGACATGAAGAGATGGAGACAGACATGAAGAGATGGAGACAGACATGAAGAGATGGAGACAGACAATAAGAGATGGTGACAGACAGACATGAAGAGATGGAGACATACAGACACGAAGAGATGGAGACAGACACACATGAAGAGATGGAGACAGACAGACATGAAGAGATGGAGACAGACATGAAGAGATGGAGACAGACAATAAGAGATGGAGAAATACAGACATGAAGAGATGGAGACAGACATAAAAAGATGGAGACAGACATGAAGAGATGGAGACAGACATTAAGAGAAGGAGACAGACATTAAGAGATGGAGACAGACAGACATGAAGAGATGGAGACAGACATGAAGAGATGGAGACAGACAATAAGAGATGGAGACAGACAGACATGAAGAGATGGAGACAGACATGAAGAGATGGAGACAGACAATAAGAGATGGAGACAGACAGACATGAAATTATGGAGACAGACATGAAGAGATGGAGACAGACATGAAGAGATGGAGACAGACAGACATGAAGAGATGGAGACAGACAATAAGAGATGGAGACAGACTTGAAGAGATGGAGACAGACATGAAGAGATGGAGACAGACATGAAGAGATGGAGACAGACAGACATGAAGAGATGGAGACAGACAATAAGAGATGGAGACACACATGAAGAGATGGAGACAGATATGAAGAGATGGAGACAGACTTGAAGAGATGGAGACAGACAGACATGAAGAGATGGAGACAGACATGAAGAGATGGAGACAGACAATAAGAGATGGAGACAGACATACATGAAGAGATGGAGACAGACATGAAGAGATGGAGACAGACAATAAGAGATGGAGACAGACAGACATGAAGAGATGGAGACAGACATGAAGAGATGGAGACAGACATGAAGAGATGGAGACAGACAGACATGAAGAGATGGAGACAGACAATAAGAGATGGAGACAGACATGAAGAGATGGAGACAGACATGAAGAGATGGAGACAAACATGAAGAGATGGATACAGACAGACATGAAGAGATGGATACAGACAATAAGAGATGGAGACAGACATGAAGAGATGGAGACAGACATGAAGAGATGGAGACAGACAATAAGAGATGGAGACAGACAGACATGAAGAGATGGAGACAGACATGAAGAGATGGAGACAGACAATAAGAGATGGAGACAGACAGACATGAAGAGATGGAGACAGACATGAAGAGATGGAGACAGACATGAAGAGATGGAGACAGACAATAAGAGATGGCGACAGACAGACATGAAGAGATGGAGACATACAGACACGAAGAGATGGAGACAGAATAACATGAAGAGATGGAGACAGACAGACATGAAGAGATGGAGACATACATGAAGAGATGGAGACAGACAATAAGAGATGGAGACAGACAGACATGAAGAGATGGAGACATACATGAAGAGATGGAGACAGACATGAAGAGATGGAGAGAGACATGAAGAGATGGAGACAGACAGACATGAAGAGATGGAGACAGACATGAAGAGATGGAGACAAACAATAAGAGATGGAGACAGACAGACATGAAGAGATGGAGACAGACATGAAGAGATGGAGACAAACAATAAGAGATGGAGACAGACAGACATGAAGAGATGGAGACAGACATGAAGAGATGGAGACAGACAATAAGAGATGGAGACAGACAATAAGAGATGGAGACAGACATGAAGAGATGGAGACAGACAATAAGAGATGGAGACAGACAGACATGAAGAAATGGAGACAGACAATACGAGATGGAGACAGACATGAAGAGATGGAGACAGACAATAAGAGATGGAGACAGACAGACACGAAGAGATGGAGACAGACAATAAGAGATGGCGACAGACAGACATGAAGAGATGGAGAAATACAGACACGAAGAGATGGAGACGTACAGACACGAAGACAGACACACATGAAGAGATGGAGACAGACAGACATGAAGAGATGGAGACAGACAGACATGAAGAGATGGAGACAGACATGAAGAGATGGAGACAGACAGACATGAAGAGATGGAAACAGACATGAAGAGATGGAGACAGACAATAAGAGATGGAGACAGACAGACATGAAGAGATGGAGACAGACATGAAGAGATGGAGACAGACAATAAGAGATGGAGACAGACAATAAGAGATGGAGACAGACATGAAGAGATGGAGACAGACAATAAGAGATGGAGACAGACAGACATGAAGAAATGGAGACAGACAATACGAGATGGAGACAGACATGAAGAGATGGAGACAGACAATAAGAGATGGAGACAGACAGACACGAAGAGATGGAGACAGACAGACATGAAGAGATGGAGACAGACAATAAGAGATGGCGACAGACAGACATGAAGAGATGGAGAAATACAGACACGAAGAGATGGAGACGTACAGACACGAAGACAGACACACATGAAGAGATGGAGACAGACAGACATGAAGAGATGGAGACAGACAGACATGAAGAGATGGAGACAGACATGAAGAGATGGAGACAGACAGACATGAAGAGATGGAAACAGACATGAAGAGATGGAGACAGACAATAAGAGATGGAGACAGACAGACATGAAATTATGGAGACAGACATGAAGAGATGGAGACAGACATGAAGAGATGGAGACAGACAGACATGAAGAGATGGAGACAGACAATAAGAGATGGAGACAGACTTGAAGAGATGGAGACAGACATGAAGAGATGGAGACAGACATGAAGAGATGGAGACAGACAGACATGAAGAGATGGAGACAGACAATAAGAGATGGAGACACACATGAAGAGATGGAGACAGACATGAAGAGATGGAGACAGACAATAAGAGATGGAGACAGACAGACATGAAGAGATGGAGACAGACATGAAGAGATGGAGACAGACAATAAGAGATGGAGACAGACAGACATGAAGAGATGGAGACAGACATGAAGAGATGGAGACAGACATGAAGAGATGGAGACAGACAGACATGAAGAGATAGAGACAGACAATAAGAGATGGAGACAGACATGAAGAGATGGAGACAGACATGAAGAGATGGAGACAAACATGAAGAGATGGATACAGACAGACATGAAGAGATGGAGACAGACAATAAGAGATGGAGACAGACATGAAGAGATGGAGACAGACATGAAGAGATGGAGACAGACAATAAGAGATGGAGACAGACAGACATGAAGAGATGGAGACAGACATGAAGAGATGGAGACAGACAATAAGAGATGGAGACAGACAGACATGAAGAGATGGAGACAGACATGAAGAGATGGAGACAGACATGAAGAGATGGAGACAGACAATAAGAGATGGCGACAGACAGACATGAAGAGATGGAGACATACAGACACGAAGAGATGGAGACAGAATAACATGAAGAGATGGAGACAGACAGACATGAAGAGATGGAGACATACATGAAGAGATGGAGACAGACAATAAGAGATGGAGACAGACAGACATGAATAGATGGAGACATACATGAAGAGATGGAGACAGACATGAAGAGATGGAGAGAGACATGAAGAGATGGAGACAGACAGACATGAAGAGATGGAGACAGACATGAAGAGATGGAGACAAACAATAAGAGATGGAGACAGACAATAAGAGATGGAGACAGACATGAAGAGATGGAGACAGACAATAAGAGATGGCGACAGACAGACATGAAGAAATGGAGACAGACAATACGAGATGGAGACAGACATGAAGAGATGGAGACAGACAATAAGAGATGGAGACAGACAGACACGAAGAGATGGAGACAGACAATAAGAGATGGAGACAGACATGAAGAGATGGAGACAGACAATAAGAGATGGAGACAGACAGACATGAAGAGATGGAGACAGACAATAAGAGATGGAGACAGACAGACACGAAGAGATGGAGACAGACAATAAGAGATGGAGACAGACAGACACAAAGAGATGGAGACAGACAGACAAGAAGAGATGGAGACAGACATGAAATAAATGCTGACCTCAAGAAGAGATGGAGACAGACAAGAAGAGATAGAGACAGACAATAAGAGATGGAGACAGACAGACACGAAGAGATGGAGACAGACAGACAAGAAGAGATGGAGACAGACATGAAAAAAATGCTGACCTAAAGAAGAGATGGAGACAGAAAAGAAGAGATAGAGACAGACAGACACGAAGAGATGGAGAAAACAGACAAGAAGAGATGGAGACAGACATGAAATAAATGCTGACCTCAAGAAGAGATGGAGACAGACAAGAAGAGATAGAGACAGACAAGAAGAGATGGAGACAGACAGACACGAAGAGATGGAGACAGACATGAAATAAATGCTGACCTCAAGAAGAGATGGAGACAGACAAGAAGAGATAGAGACAGACAAGAAGAGATGGAGACAGACAGACAAAAAGAGATGGAGACAGACAAAAAGAGATGGAGACTGACATGAAATAAATGCTGACCTCAAGAAGAGATGGAGACAGACAAGAAGAGATGGAGACAGACAAGAAGAGATAGACAGACAAGAAGAGATAGACAGACAAGAAGATATGGAGACAGACAAGAAGAGATAGACAGACAAGAAGAGATGGAGACAGACAGACATGAAGAGATGGAGACAGACAATAAGAGATGGGGACAGACATGAAGAGATGGAGACAGACAATAAGAGATGGAGACAGACAGACACGAAGACAGACAATAAGAGATGGAGACAGACATGAAGAGATGGAGACAGACAATAAGAGATGGAGACAGACAGACATGAAGAGATGGAGACAGACAATAAGAGATGGAGACAGACAGACACGACGAGATGGAGACAGACAATAAGAGATGGAGACAGACAGACACGAAGAGATGGAGACAGACAAGAAGAGATGGAGACAAAAAGAGATGGAGACAGACAAGAAGAGATAGAGACAAGAAGAGATGGAGACAGACAAAAAGAGATGGAGACAGACATGAAATAAATGCTGACCTCAAGAAGAGATGGAGACAGACAAGCAGAGATAGAGACAGACAATAAGAGATGGAGACAGACAGACACGAAGAGATGGAGACAGACAGAAAAGAAGAGATGGAGACAGACATGAAATAAATGCTGACCTCAAGAAGAGATGGAGACAGACAAGAAGAGATAGAGACAGACAGACACGAAGAGATGGAGACAGACAGACAAGAAGAGATGGAGACAGACATGAAATAAATGCTGACCTCAAGAAGAGATGGAGACAGACAAGAAGAGATAGAGACAGACAAGAAGAGATGTAGACAGAGAGACACGAAGAGATGGAGACAGACAGACAAGAAGAGATGGAGACAGACATGAAATAAATGCTGACCTCAAGAAGAGATGGCGACAGCCAAGAAGAGATAGAGACAGACAGACACGAAGAGATGGAGACAGACAGACAAGAAGAGATGGAGACAGATATGAAATAAATGCTGACCTCAAGAAGAGATGGAGACAGACAAGGAGAGATAGAGACAGACAAGAAGAGATGGAGACAGACAGACAAAAAGAGATGGAGACAGACAAAAAGAGATGGAGACTGACATGAAATAAATGCTGACCTCAAGAAGAGATGGAGACAGACAAGAAGAGATAGACAGACAAGAAGAGATGGAGACAGACAAGAAGAGATAGACAGACAAGAAGAGATGGAGACAGACAAAAAGTGATAGAGACAGACAAGAAGAGATAGAGACAGACAAGAAGAGATGGAGACAGACAAGAAGAGATGGAGACAGACATGAAGAGATGGAGACAGACAAGAAGAGATGGAGACAGACAAGAATAGATAGACAGACATGAAGAGATGGAGACAGACATGAAGAGATGGAGACAGACAATAAGAGATGGAGACAGACAGACATGAAGAGATGGAGACAGACATGAAGAGATGGAGACAGACAAAAAGATATGGAGACAGACAGACATGAAGAGATGGAGACAGACATGAAGAGATGGAGACAGACATGAAGAGATGGAGACAGACAATAAGAGATGGTGACAGACAGACATGAAGAGATGGAGACATACAGACACGAAGAGATGGAGACAGACACACATGAAGAGATGGAGACAGACAGACATGAAGAGATGGAGACAGACATGAAGAGATGGAGACAGACAATAAGAGATGGAGAAATACAGACATGAAGAGATGGAGACAGACATAAAAAGATGGAGACAGACATGAAGAGATGGAGACAGACATTAAGAGAAGGAGACAGACATTAAGAGATGGAGACAGACAGACATGAAGAGATGGAGACAGACATGAAGAGATGGAGACAGACAATAAGAGATGGAGACAGACAGACATGAAGAGATGGAGACAGACATGAAGAGATGGAGACAGACAATAAGAGATGGAGACAGACAGACATGAAATTATGGAGACAGACATGAAGAGATGGAGACAGACATGAAGAGATGGAGACAGACAGACATGAAGAGATGGAGACAGACAATAAGAGATGGAGACAGACTTGAAGAGATGGAGACAGACATGAAGAGATGGAGACAGACATGAAGAGATGGAGACAGACAGACATGAAGAGATGGAGACAGACAATAAGAGATGGAGACACACATGAAGAGATGGAGACAGATATGAAGAGATGGAGACAGACTTGAAGAGATGGAGACAGACAGACATGAAGAGATGGAGACAGACATGAAGAGATGGAGACAGACAATAAGAGATGGAGACAGACATACATGAAGAGATGGAGACAGACATGAAGAGATGGAGACAGACAATAAGAGATGGAGACAGACAGACATGAAGAGATGGAGACAGACATGAAGAGATGGAGACAGACATGAAGAGATGGAGACAGACAGACATGAAGAGATGGAGACAGACAATAAGAGATGGAGACAGACATGAAGAGATGGAGACAGACATGAAGAGATGGAGACAAACATGAAGAGATGGATACAGACAGACATGAAGAGATGGATACAGACAATAAGAGATGGAGACAGACATGAAGAGATGGAGACAGACATGAAGAGATGGAGACAGACAATAAGAGATGGAGACAGACAGACATGAAGAGATGGAGACAGACATGAAGAGATGGAGACAGACAATAAGAGATGGAGACAGACAGACATGAAGAGATGGAGACAGACATGAAGAGATGGAGACAGACATGAAGAGATGGAGACAGACAATAAGAGATGGCGACAGACAGACATGAAGAGATGGAGACATACAGACACGAAGAGATGGAGACAGAATAACATGAAGAGATGGAGACAGACAGACATGAAGAGATGGAGACATACATGAAGAGATGGAGACAGACAATAAGAGATGGAGACAGACAGACATGAAGAGATGGAGACATACATGAAGAGATGGAGACAGACATGAAGAGATGGAGAGAGACATGAAGAGATGGAGACAGACAGACATGAAGAGATGGAGACAGACATGAAGAGATGGAGACAAACAATAAGAGATGGAGACAGACAGACATGAAGAGATGGAGACAGACATGAAGAGATGGAGACAAACAATAAGAGATGGAGACAGACAGACATGAAGAGATGGAGACAGACATGAAGAGATGGAGACAGACAATAAGAGATGGAGACAGACAATAAGAGATGGAGACAGACATGAAGAGATGGAGACAGACAATAAGAGATGGAGACAGACAGACATGAAGAAATGGAGACAGACAATACGAGATGGAGACAGACATGAAGAGATGGAGACAGACAATAAGAGATGGAGACAGACAGACACGAAGAGATGGAGACAGACAATAAGAGATGGCGACAGACAGACATGAAGAGATGGAGAAATACAGACACGAAGAGATGGAGACGTACAGACACGAAGACAGACACACATGAAGAGATGGAGACAGACAGACATGAAGAGATGGAGACAGACAGACATGAAGAGATGGAGACAGACATGAAGAGATGGAGACAGACAGACATGAAGAGATGGAAACAGACATGAAGAGATGGAGACAGACAATAAGAGATGGAGACAGACAGACATGAAGAGATGGAGACAGACATGAAGAGATGGAGACAGACAATAAGAGATGGAGACAGACAATAAGAGATGGAGACAGACATGAAGAGATGGAGACAGACAATAAGAGATGGAGACAGACAGACATGAAGAAATGGAGACAGACAATACGAGATGGAGACAGACATGAAGAGATGGAGACAGACAATAAGAGATGGAGACAGACAGACACGAAGAGATGGAGACAGACAGACATGAAGAGATGGAGACAGACAATAAGAGATGGCGACAGACAGACATGAAGAGATGGAGAAATACAGACACGAAGAGATGGAGACGTACAGACACGAAGACAGACACACATGAAGAGATGGAGACAGACAGACATGAAGAGATGGAGACAGACAGACATGAAGAGATGGAGACAGACATGAAGAGATGGAGACAGACAGACATGAAGAGATGGAAACAGACATGAAGAGATGGAGACAGACAATAAGAGATGGAGACAGACAGACATGAAATTATGGAGACAGACATGAAGAGATGGAGACAGACATGAAGAGATGGAGACAGACAGACATGAAGAGATGGAGACAGACAATAAGAGATGGAGACAGACTTGAAGAGATGGAGACAGACATGAAGAGATGGAGACAGACATGAAGAGATGGAGACAGACAGACATGAAGAGATGGAGACAGACAATAAGAGATGGAGACACACATGAAGAGATGGAGACAGACATGAAGAGATGGAGACAGACAATAAGAGATGGAGACAGACAGACATGAAGAGATGGAGACAGACATGAAGAGATGGAGACAGACAATAAGAGATGGAGACAGACAGACATGAAGACAGACATGAAGAGATGGAGACAGACATGAAGAGATGGAGACAGACAGACATAAAGAGATAGAGACAGACAATAAGAGATGGAGACAGACATGAAGAGATGGAGACAGACATGAAGAGATGGAGACAAACATGAAGAGATGGATACAGACAGACATGAAGAGATGGAGACAGACAATAAGAGATGGAGACAGACATGAAGAGATGGAGACAGACATGAAGAGATGGAGACAGACAATAAGAGATGGAGACAGACAGACATGAAGAGATGGAGACAGACATGAAGAGATGGAGACAGACAATAAGAGATGGAGACAGACAGACATGAAGAGATGGAGACAGACATGAAGAGATGGAGACAGACATGAAGAGATGGAGACAGACAATAAGAGATGGCGACAGACAGACATGAAGAGATGGAGACATACAGACACGAAGAGATGGAGACAGAATAACATGAAGAGATGGAGACAGACAGACATGAAGAGATGGAGACATACATGAAGAGATGGAGACAGACAATAAGAGATGGAGACAGACAGACATGAATAGATGGAGACATACATGAAGAGATGGAGACAGACATGAAGAGATGGAGAGAGACATGAAGAGATGGAGACAGACAGACATGAAGAGATGGAGACAGACATGAAGAGATGGAGACAAACAATAAGAGATGGAGACAGACAATAAGAGATGGAGACAGACATGAAGAGATGGAGACAGACAATAAGAGATGGCGACAGACAGACATGAAGAAATGGAGACAGACAATACGAGATGGAGACAGACATGAAGAGATGGAGACAGACAATAAGAGATGGAGACAGACAGACACGAAGAGATGGAGACAGACAATAAGAGATGGAGACAGACATGAAGAGATGGAGACAGACAATAAGAGATGGAGACAGACAGACATGAAGAGATGGAGACAGACAATAAGAGATGGAGACAGACAGACACGAAGAGATGGAGACAGACAATAAGAGATGGAGACAGACAGACACAAAGAGATGGAGACAGACAGACAAGAAGAGATGGAGACAGACATGAAATAAATGCTGACCTCAAGAAGAGATGGAGACAGACAAGAAGAGATAGAGACAGACAATAAGAGATGGAGACAGACAGACACGAAGAGATGGAGACAGACAGACAAGAAGAGATGGAGACAGACATGAAAAAAATGCTGACCTAAAGAAGAGATGGAGACAGAAAAGAAGAGATAGAGACAGACAGACACGAAGAGATGGAGAAAACAGACAAGAAGAGATGGAGACAGACATGAAATAAATGCTGACCTCAAGAAGAGATGGAGACAGACAAGAAGAGATAGAGACAGACAAGAAGAGATGGAGACAGACAGACACGAAGAGATGGAGACAGACATGAAATAAATGCTGACCTCAAGAAGAGATGGAGACAGACAAGAAGAGATAGAGACAGACAAGAAGAGATGGAGACAGACAGACAAAAAGAGATGGAGACAGACAAAAAGAGATGGAGACTGACATGAAATAAATGCTGACCTCAAGAAGAGATGGAGACAGACAAGAAGAGATGGAGACAGACAAGAAGAGATAGACAGACAAGAAGAGATAGACAGACAAGAAGATATGGAGACAGACAAGAAGAGATAGACAGACAAGAAGAGATGGAGACAGACAGACATGAAGAGATGGAGACAGACAATAAGAGATGGGGACAGACATGAAGAGATGGAGACAGACAATAAGAGATGGAGACAGACAGACACGAAGACAGACAATAAGAGATGGAGACAGACATGAAGAGATGGAGACAGACAATAAGAGATGGAGACAGACAGACATGAAGAGATGGAGACAGACAATAAGAGATGGAGACAGACAGACACGACGAGATGGAGACAGACAATAAGAGATGGAGACAGACAGACACGAAGAGATGGAGACAGACAAGAAGAGATGGAGACAAAAAGAGATGGAGACAGACAAGAAGAGATAGAGACAAGAAGAGATGGAGACAGACAAAAAGAGATGGAGACAGACATGAAATAAATGCTGACCTCAAGAAGAGATGGAGACAGACAAGCAGAGATAGAGACAGACAATAAGAGATGGAGACAGACAGACACGAAGAGATGGAGACAGACAGAAAAGAAGAGATGGAGACAGACATGAAATAAATGCTGACCTCAAGAAGAGATGGAGACAGACAAGAAGAGATAGAGACAGACAGACACGAAGAGATGGAGACAGACAGACAAGAAGAGATGGAGACAGACATGAAATAAATGCTGACCTCAAGAAGAGATGGAGACAGACAAGAAGAGATAGAGACAGACAAGAAGAGATGTAGACAGAGAGACACGAAGAGATGGAGACAGACAGACAAGAAGAGATGGAGACAGACATGAAATAAATGCTGACCTCAAGAAGAGATGGCGACAGCCAAGAAGAGATAGAGACAGACAGACACGAAGAGATGGAGACAGACAGACAAGAAGAGATGGAGACAGATATGAAATAAATGCTGACCTCAAGAAGAGATGGAGACAGACAAGGAGAGATAGAGACAGACAAGAAGAGATGGAGACAGACAGACAAAAAGAGATGGAGACAGACAAAAAGAGATGGAGACTGACATGAAATAAATGCTGACCTCAAGAAGAGATGGAGACAGACAAGAAGAGATAGACAGACAAGAAGAGATGGAGACAGACAAGAAGAGATAGACAGACAAGAAGAGATGGAGACAGACAAAAAGTGATAGAGACAGACAAGAAGAGATAGAGACAGACAAGAAGAGATGGAGACAGACAAGAAGAGATGGAGACAGACATGAAGAGATGGAGACAGACAAGAAGAGATGGAGACAGACAAGAATAGATAGACAGACATGAAGAGATGGAGACAGACATGAAGAGATGGAGACAGACAATAAGAGATGGAGACAGACAGACATGAAGAGATGGAGACAGACATGAAGAGATGGAGACAGACAAAAAGATATGGAGACAGACAGACATGAAGAGATGGAGACAGACATGAAGAGATGGAGACAGACATGAAGAGATGGAGACAGACAATAAGAGATGGTGACAGACAGACATGAAGAGATGGAGACATACAGACACGAAGAGATGGAGACAGACACACATGAAGAGATGGAGACAGACAGACATGAAGAGATGGAGACAGACATGAAGAGATGGAGACAGACAATAAGAGATGGAGACAGACAGACATGAAGAGATGGAGACAGACATAAAAAGATGGAGACAGACATGAAGAGATGGAGACAGACATTAAGAGAAGGAGACAGACATTAAGAGATGGAGACAGACAGACATGAAGAGATGGAGACAGACATGAAGAGATGGAGACAGACAATAAGAGATGGAGACAGACAGACATGAAGAGATGGAGACAGACATGAAGAGATGGGGACAGACAATAAGAGATGGAGACAGACAGACATGAAGAGATGGAGACAGACATGAAGAGATGGAGACAGACAATAAGAGATGGAGACAGACAATAAGAGATGGTGACAGACACACATGAAGAGATGGAGACAGACAGACATGAAGAGATGGAGACAGACATGAAGAGATGGAGACAGACAATAAGAGATGGAGACAGACAATAAGAGATGGAGACAGACAATAAGAGATGGAGACAGACAGACATGAAGAGATGGAGACAGACAATAAGAGATGGAGACAGACATGAAGAGATGGAGACAGACAATAAGAGATGGAGACAGACAGACACAAAGAGATGGAGACAGACAATAAGAGATGGAGACAGACATGAAGAGATGGAGACAGACAATAAGAGATGGAGATAGACAGACATGAAGAGATGGAGACAGACAATAAGAGATGGAGACAGACAGACACGAAGAGATGGAGACAGACAATAAGAGATGGAGACAGACAGACACGAAGAGATGGAGACAGACAGACAAGAAGAGATGGAGACAGACATGAAATAAATGCTGACCTCAAGAAGAGATGGAGACAGACAAGAAGAGATAGAGACAGACAGACACGAGGAGATGGAGACAGACAGACAAGAAGAGATGGAGACAGACATGAAATAAATGCTGACCTCAAGAAGAGATGGAGACAGCCAAGAAGAGATAGAGACAGACAGACACAAAGAGATGGAGACAGACAAAAAGAGATGGAGACTGACATGAAATAAATGCTGACCTCAAGAAGAGATGGAGACAGACAAGAAGAGATGGAGACAGACAAGAAGAAATAGACAGACAAGAAGAGATGGAGACAGACAAGAAGAGATGGAGACAGACAAGAAGAGATAGACAGACAAGAGTTGGAGACAGACAAGAGATAGACAGACAAGAAGAGATGGAGACAGACAAGAAGAGATGGAGACAGACAAGAAGAGATGGAGACAGACAAGAAGAGATGGAGACAGACATGAAGAGATGGAGACAGACAATAAGAGATGGAGACAGACAGACATGAAGAGATGGAGACAGACATGAAGAGATGGAGACAGACATGAAGAGATGGAGACAGACAGACATGAAGAGATAGAGACAGACAATAAGAGATGGAGACAGACATGAAGAGATGGAGACAGACATGAAGAGATGGAGACAAACATGAAGAGATGGATACAGACAGACATGAAGAGATGGAGACAGACAATAAGAGATGGAGACAGACATGAAGAGATGGAGACAGACATGAAGAGATGGAGACAGACAATAAGAGATGGAGACAGACAGACATGAAGAGATGGAGACAGACATGAAGAGATGGAGACAGACAATAAGAGATGGAGACAGACAGACATGAAGAGATGGAGACAGACATGAAGAGATGGAGACAGACAATAAGAGATGGAGACAGACAATAAGAGATGGCGACAGACAGACATGAAGAGATGGAGACATACAGACACGAAGAGATGGAGACAGAATAACATGAAGAGATGGAGACAGACAGACATGAAGAGATGGAGACATACATGAAGAGATGGAGACAGACAATAAGAGATGGAGACAGACAGACATGAATAGATGGAGACATACATGAAGAGATGGAGACAGACATGAAGAGATGGAGAGAGACATGAAGAGATGGAGACAGACAGACATGAAGAGATGGAGACAGACATGAAGAGATGGAGACAAACAATAAGAGATGGAGACAGACAATAAGAGATGGAGACAGACATGAAGAGATGGAGACAGACAATAAGAGATGGCGACAGACAGACATGAAGAAATGGAGACAGACAATACGAGATGGAGACAGACATGAAGAGATGGAGACAGACAATAAGAGATGGAGACAGACAGACACGAAGAGATGGAGACAGACAATAAGAGATGGAGACAGACATGAAGAGATGGAGACAGACAATAAGAGATGGAGACAGACAGACATGAAGAGATGGAGACAGACAATAAGAGATGGAGACAGACAGACACGAAGAGATGGAGACAGACAATAAGAGATGGAGACAGACAGACACAAAGAGATGGAGACAGACAGACAAGAAGAGATGGAGACAGACATGAAATAAATGCTGACCTCAAGAAGAGATGGAGACAGACAAGAAGAGATAGAGACAGACAATAAGAGATGGAGACAGACAGACACGAAGAGATGGAGACAGACAGACAAGAAGAGATGGAGACAGACATGAAAAAAATGCTGACCTAAAGAAGAGATGGAGACAGAAAAGAAGAGATAGAGACAGACAGACACGAAGAGATGGAGAAAACAGACAAGAAGAGATGGAGACAGACATGAAATAAATGCTGACCTCAAGAAGAGATGGAGACAGACAAGAAGAGATAGAGACAGACAAGAAGAGATGGAGACAGACAGACACGAAGAGATGGAGACAGACATGAAATAAATGCTGACCTCAAGAAGAGATGGAGACAGACAAGAAGAGATAGAGACAGACAAGAAGAGATGGAGACAGACAGACAAAAAGAGATGGAGACAGACAAAAAGAGATGGAGACTGACATGAAATAAATGCTGACCTCAAGAAGAGATGGAGACAGACAAGAAGAGATGGAGACAGACAAGAAGAGATAGACAGACAAGAAGAGATAGACAGACAAGAAGATATGGAGACAGACAAGAAGAGATAGACAGACAAGAAGAGATGGAGACAGACAGACATGAAGAGATGGAGACAGACAATAAGAGATGGGGACAGACATGAAGAGATGGAGACAGACAATAAGAGATGGAGACAGACAGACACGAAGACAGACAATAAGAGATGGAGACAGACATGAAGAGATGGAGACAGACAATAAGAGATGGAGACAGACAGACATGAAGAGATGGAGACAGACAATAAGAGATGGAGACAGACAGACACGACGAGATGGAGACAGACAATAAGAGATGGAGACAGACAGACACGAAGAGATGGAGACAGACAAGAAGAGATGGAGACAAAAAGAGATGGAGACAGACAAGAAGAGATAGAGACAAGAAGAGATGGAGACAGACAAAAAGAGATGGAGACAGACATGAAATAAATGCTGACCTCAAGAAGAGATGGAGACAGACAAGCAGAGATAGAGACAGACAATAAGAGATGGAGACAGACAGACACGAAGAGATGGAGACAGACAGAAAAGAAGAGATGGAGACAGACATGAAATAAATGCTGACCTCAAGAAGAGATGGAGACAGACAAGAAGAGATAGAGACAGACAGACACGAAGAGATGGAGACAGACAGACAAGAAGAGATGGAGACAGACATGAAATAAATGCTGACCTCAAGAAGAGATGGAGACAGATAAGAAGAGATAGAGACAGACAAGAAGAGATGTAGACAGAGAGACACGAAGAGATGGAGACAGACAGACAAGAAGAGATGGAGACAGACATGAAATAAATGCTGACCTCAAGAAGAGATGGCGACAGCCAAGAAGAGATAGAGACAGACAGACACGAAGAGATGGAGACAGACAGACAAGAAGAGATGGAGACAGATATGAAATAAATGCTGACCTCAAGAAGAGATGGAGACAGACAAGGAGAGATAGAGACAGACAAGAAGAGATGGAGACAGACAGACAAAAAGAGATGGAGACAGACAAAAAGAGATGGAGACTGACATGAAATAAATGCTGACCTCAAGAAGAGATGGAGACAGACAAGAAGAGATAGACAGACAAGAAGAGATGGAGACAGACAAGAAGAGATAGACAGACAAGAAGAGATGGAGACAGACAAAAAGTGATAGAGACAGACAAGAAGAGATAGAGACAGACAAGAAGAGATGGAGACAGACAAGAAGAGATGGAGACAGACATGAAGAGATGGAGACAGACAAGAAGAGATGGAGACAGACAAGAATAGATAGACAGACATGAAGAGATGGAGACAGACATGAAGAGATGGAGACAGACAATAAGAGATGGAGACAGACAGACATGAAGAGATGGAGACAGACATGAAGAGATGGAGACAGACAAAAAGATATGGAGACAGACAGACATGAAGAGATGGAGACAGACATGAAGAGATGGAGACAGACATGAAGAGATGGAGACAGACAATAAGAGATGGTGACAGACAGACATGAAGAGATGGAGACATACAGACACGAAGAGATGGAGACAGACACACATGAAGAGATGGAGACAGACAGACATGAAGAGATGGAGACAGACATGAAGAGATGGAGACAGACAATAAGAGATGGAGACAGACAGACATGAAGAGATGGAGACAGACATAAAAAGATGGAGACAGACATGAAGAGATGGAGACAGACATTAAGAGAAGGAGACAGACATTAAGAGATGGAGACAGACAGACATGAAGAGATGGAGACAGACATGAAGAGATGGAGACAGACAATAAGAGATGGAGACAGACAGACATGAAGAGATGGAGACAGACATGAAGAGATGGGGACAGACAATAAGAGATGGAGACAGACAGACATGAAGAGATGGAGACAGACATGAAGAGATGGAGACAGACAATAAGAGATGGAGACAGACAATAAGAGATGGTGACAGACACACATGAAGAGATGGAGACAGACAGACATGAAGAGATGGAGACAGACATGAAGAGATGGAGACAGACAATAAGAGATGGAGACAGACAATAAGAGATGGAGACAGACAATAAGAGATGGAGACAGACAGACATGAAGAGATGGAGACAGACAATAAGAGATGGAGACAGACATGAAGAGATGGAGACAGACAATAAGAGATGGAGACAGACAGACACAAAGAGATGGAGACAGACAATAAGAGATGGAGACAGACATGAAGAGATGGAGACAGACAATAAGAGATGGAGATAGACAGACATGAAGAGATGGAGACAGACAATAAGAGATGGAGACAGACAGACACGAAGAGATGGAGACAGACAATAAGAGATGGAGACAGACAGACACGAAGAGATGGAGACAGACAGACAAGAAGAGATGGAGACAGACATGAAATAAATGCTGACCTCAAGAAGAGATGGAGACAGACAAGAAGAGATAGAGACAGACAGACACGAGGAGATGGAGACAGACAGACAAGAAGAGATGGAGACAGACATGAAATAAATGCTGACCTCAAGAAGAGATGGAGACAGCCAAGAAGAGATAGAGACAGACAGACACAAAGAGATGGAGACAGACAAAAAGAGATGGAGACTGACATGAAATAAATGCTGACCTCAAGAAGAGATGGAGACAGACAAGAAGAGATGGAGACAGACAAGAAGAAATAGACAGACAAGAAGAGATGGAGACAGACAAGAAGAGATGGAGACAGACAAGAAGAGATAGACAGACAAGAGTTGGAGACAGACAAGAGATAGACAGACAAGAAGAGATGGAGACAGACAAGAAGAGATGGAGACAGACAAGAAGAGATGGAGACAGACAAGAAGAGATAGAGACAGACAAGAAGAGATGGAGACAGACAAGAAGAGATAGAGACAGACAAGAAGAGATGGAGACAGACAGACAAGAAGAGATGGAGACAGACATGAGATAAACGCTGACCTCCTTCATAATGGGATCAGACATAGTTTCCAGGTTGACGTTGCCCTCGTAGGTCAGGTAGTAGAACATGTTGGTTGCTCTGACTGCCTCCGGACCTGACCAGGTGACACACAAATCAATATGTCAATCATACAGTAACTTAGCTCAAGATCACTCATCCAAATTATTTCATAAGCATCATTATTAAATCTCTATAGGGTTGAATGCGCTCCAACTCATGACAATTCTACCCCAAATCTGATAAAGGTAAAAGAAAAGAAAATATCAAGCATTTCCCAGTATTTACAATAAGTGTCATTTTCTCTTCTGTTACAATATAAATCATTCACAATAATTAGTTATTCTCATTTGTGTACCCATAATTCCACGATGAAGACCTTTTGGTTCTGATACAGGTTGTTGTTTATTGTATTTTTTTGCCTTTGGTAAGACTATCTGACCTTTCTTTTTTTTCTAAATGTACATTTGTCATTCAGTTTGACATTGATGGCGGTTCTGACATCCCTCATTTTACCTCATCAACAATAGAGTTGGAAACTGTCCTATGCCACTTCTATTTTGGACCATCCTCTTAAGTCAGCCCACGGCTCTGGCTGATATGACTTCATGGTTCTACGAGTGCGTCTGTCCATGACTCTGGCTGATATGACTTCATGGTTCTACGAGTGCGTCTGTCCATGACTCTGGCTGATATGACTTCATGGTTCTACGAGTGCGTCTGTCCATGACTCTGGCTGATATGACTTCATGGTTCTACGAGTGCGTCTGTCCATTCTGCCCATGACTTTGGCGTCATTCTTCTACAAACTCATTGTGGTCAACTCATATTTCCAAATGATGGTTCCAGCCCTGACCTTGTCTGGCTACATTGACTGTCTTTGTGTGCTGCCATGTCCCATCCATCTACGGTTTCTCTCAACAAAATGGCTGACATAATCTGTAACAGTAAACCGTTCAGGCTGGGACTGTTACCCGAACCTAACCCACTAATTTGGACTTGCCTTCAGAAACATTTTCAGTAGCCGAACCTGCCTAGAGCCAAAGGCACCCACTCATACAGACATTCATGTTGTAACACGAACAAAAAGTATCTATGAATAACAAAAAGTACTACCAGTCAAACATTCACTACTTGCTACTACCAGAGACTGCCTTCATCTGTTGTGACCTGCCATACGGCAAGGGTCATGCAACTGTATTGTCATTTAGTGTCAAGAACTCTTAACATAGGTCACGGTCACCATGACAATTCTAACAAGGTCAGCCCAGCCTCACAGTGATAAGCTACTATAAAACAGAAGAGCTGTTAATATATTTTAACAATTTGTCTGTGTCCTCACAGGAGGCTTGCATTTGTTGTAGAGTAAGTCTCAAACAAGCTATGGTTTTGTTTTAAATGAATAAGGTTCTGAATGACATATTGTACACCTGGATAGAAACAGTAGCCTATGCTCCATGAGGTGACAGCTCCGTGAGGTGACAGCACCATGAGGTGACAACACCACGAGGTGACAACACCACGAGGTGACATCACCATGAGGTGACAGCACCACGAAATGACAGCACCACAAGGTGACAGTTCCATGGGGTGATAGCACCATGAGGTGACATCACTATGAGGTGACAGCACCATCAGGTGACAACACCATGAAGTGACAGCACCATGAGGTGATAGCACCATGAGGATGTCATCACCTTGAGGAGACAGCACCATAAAGATGCCATCACCTTGAGGAGACAGCATGTTGATGATGATATATTACCTCTTTGCTTGTATCCAAAGATGAGATCAACCCAGTTGTGGATCTGACATGACACAAACTCCGACTCAAGTGCCTGTCAAACAGAGAGAGTCAGTCATACAAGTATGGACGACAACTGCCAAGAGGAAAACATTATGATGTCAATAATGATATTATTTGCCAGAACCAGTATTTCTTCATTCCACATAAAGAATGACTTGCCAGGTTGTTCTTAAATTGTAACGCCTGTTTGTAAAAAAGTTATATTATATTGTATAATAGATCATACAGGTAAGGTGAGTGAACAAGTTCATGTAGCAGTGAAAAAGGCAAATGCAATGTTAGGTATGATAAAAAGAAATATTAAACATAGGAGCAAGGAAGTGATCGTCAAACTGTATAAAGCTTTAGTTAGACCTAGATTGGAGTACTGTGTACAGGTGTGGAGTCCTTATCATATAAACATGCTGGAAAGAATACAAAAAAAAGAGCGACAAAGCTGATAGTGGGATTCCAGAATTAAAGTTATGAGGAAAGACTCAGAAAAACCGGCCTACAGTGTCTAGAAGAGAAGAATTCGAGGTGACAATACAGGTTTATAATCAAAAGAACGGATAAATCAAGACTATAACAAGTTTTTCAAAATATAACCACCTACAAGAACAAGAGGGCACATCCACAAATTAATTAAAGAAAGGTCCAGATTGGATACTGAGAAATATTTGTTTTAGTCAGAGAGTGGTGCATGCTTGGAATGCATTGCCACAGGAAGTAGTGGAGGCAGGAACAATTAATGCATTCAAGGATAGATTCAATGCATATAGTTTTGAGAGCAATGACATGTAAATAAAACTGGTTGTATACAGACTGTTCAGAGTCCTACTAAACCAGTATAAAGATGTTCAGTTTATAACAAGCTGAACTACAGAACTCATTATTTCCAAGAGCTGCCATATTTGAAGATCTGTGTACCACTTGAACAAGATGTCCTATTTGTGTACCCCAGAACCTCTCAACACAGGAAGGGCTAGCCTTATTTGATTGTACCCCAGAACCTCTCAACACAGGAAGGGCTAGCCTTATTCGATTGTACCCCAGAACCTCTCAACACAGGAAGGGCTAGCCTTATTTGATTGTACCCCAGAACCTCTCAACACAGGAAGGGCTAGCCTTATTTGATTGTACCCCAGAACCTCTCAACACAGGAAGGGCTAGCCTTATTTGATTGTACCCCAGAACCTCTCAACACAGGAAGGGCTAGCCTTATTTGATTGTTCCCCAGAACCTCTCAACACAGGAAGGGCTAGCCTTATTTCATTGTTCCCCAGAACCTCTCAACACAGGAAGGGCTAGCCTTATTTGATTGTTCCCCAGAACCTCTCAACACAGGAAGGGCTAGCCTTATTTGATTGTTCCCCAGAACCTCTCAACACAGGAAGGGCTAGCCTTATTTGATTGTTCCCCAGAACCTCTCAACACAGGAAGGGCTAGCCTTATTCGATTGTACCCCAGAACCTCTCAACACAGGAAGGGCTAGCCTTATTTGATTGTACCCCAGAACCTCTCAACACAGGAAGGGCTAGCCTTATTTGATTGTTCCCCAGAACCTCTCAACACAGGAAGGGCTAGCCTTATTCGATTGTACCCCAGAACCTCTCAACACAGGAAGGGCTAGCCTTATTTGATTGTACCCCAGAACCTCTCAACACAGGAAGGGCTAGCCTTATTCGATTGTACCCCAGAACCTCTCAACACAGGAAGGGCTAGCCTTATTTGATTGTACCCCAGAACCTCTCAACACAGGAAGGGCTAGCCTTATTTGATTGTACCCCAGAACCTCTCAACACAGGAAGGGCTAGCCTTATTTTATTGCAACAATCATAACTCTGGGTTTAAACATATTGACCCAACATTTTGTAGATTTTAACCAAACATATCTGACGTCTGGTCAGGCACAACATACTGATCAGGCATGTTAGTCAGGGTCAGGCAAAACATACTGGCCAAGACCCTCACCTCAGCTTCCTCGCAGCCCTCCCTGTATCGGGCTGTTTTCATGGCAGCCTGACTAATGGGATGAGAGATCGACGTGATCCCCGTAGTAGTGAGTGACATGGAGATGAAGCACAATTGCTTGGAGGACCACGGGCCATTTTAATCAGCATGCTCGGGATGTGAAGAAAGCTACAGCGACCCGCCACTTAACGTCCTGTTCAGCGGGCACAAAAGAGTAACCTACTCATTGTGAGCATTCAAAACAACTACAAACATTTTGTAGATTTTAGCCATAGATATGTGACCTACCATTTTGTAGATTTTAGCCATAGATATGTGACCTACCATTTTGTAGATTTTAGCCATAGATATGTGACCTACCATTTTGTAGATTTTAGCCATAGATATGTGACCAACCATTTTGTAGATTTTAGCCATAGATATGTGACCAACCATTTTGTAGATTTTAGCCATAGATATGTGACCTACCATTTTTTAGATTCTAACCAAACACATGTGACCTACCATTTTGTAGATTTTAGCCATAGATATGTGACCAACCATTTTGTAGATTTTAGCCATAGATATGTGACCAACCATTTTGTTGGTTTATAGCCATAGATATGTGACCTACCATTTTGTAGATTCTAACCAAACATATGTGACCAACCATTTTGTAGATTTTAGCCATAGATATGTGACCAACCATTTTGTTGGTTTATAGCCATAGATATGTGACCTACCATTTTGTAGATTCTAACCAAACACATGTGACCAACCATTTTGTAGATTTTAGCCATAGATATGTGACCAACCATTTTGTAGATTTTAACCAAACACATGTGACCTACCATTTTGTAGATTTTAGCCATAGATATGTGACCTACCATTTTGTTGATTCGAACAAACTCCTCCGGAGTCTTTGCCCAAGGAGGAAGCTCAACATTGCCGACCAACTTTCCGTCCTCTTGCTTGCCCAGGCTGTACGTGTTGTTGTTTGTAAACATCTCGGGCAGACAGAAAAACTCTGGGATCAGTTCCTGGTTGGGGTTAACCAGAAATCATATGAGATTAGGTATTCTGTCTAACAATGGTGTGTCTCTAGAACACTCTCAAGCCATGACATGTGTCAGATGTCAGGGTAAGTTCGTCACAAACCTATAGGGGTCTGCAACATATAACCCGCAGGTCTGGCCAGCGCTTGTGGCTAATATATATTTCTGCCTGAAAATAACTAATGGATTCAGTAATCAGCTGTTTTGTATATTCACTACTGGAAAAGCCAAAAGGTAAAAATAGACCAATAACATGCACTGCAGTCAGGGATGAAGTGTTAGAGGCCATTGTACTAGGCCTCAACTTTTAATGAGGTGGGCTGATCACTTCTCCTCCTTGCTGCCTTTCCTTAATTCCATCAGGTAGGATTAGGTGGCCCACAAGTCATCAGTAACAGTCTGATTTGGTATCGTAACACACATTCCTGACATTTAACCCTTCATGCTAACATACATTTGTATGATGAATGCTTCCAAAGATTGGTTGTTTACTTTAGGTCGGACATTTAGATGAATTCGATAAATTTATAATAATGAATTTTATTTAGAGAAAAAAAAACCCAAACTATTTGACATAAAGAGTTATGGCACTTGCTGTGGATTGTAAAATACAAACCGTCAAAATCAGGCAGGACAAGAGAGAGTTAATAGTGAGTCGGGTTACTTTTATAGTCGGGTTGACTGGAGACTGTTTCATCAGAGTGAGAGAAGTGTCAATGAGTAGGTGTCTGTTTCAGTGAGAGAAGTGTCAATGAGAAAGTGTCTAACTGTTTCAGTGAGAGAAGTGTCAATGGTGTCTAACTGTTTCAGTGAGAGAAGTGTCAATGGTGTCTAACTGTTTCAGTGAGAGAAGTGTCAATGGTGTCTAACTGTTTCAGCGAGAGAAGTGTCAATGGTGTCTAACTGTTTCAGTGAGAGAAGTGTCAATGGTGTCTAACTGTTTCAGCGAGAGAAGTGTCAATGGTGTCTAACTGTTTCAGCGAGAGAAGTGTCAATGAGTAGGTGTCTAACTGTTTCAGTGAGAGAAGTGTCAATGAGTAGGTGTCTAACTGTTTCAGTGAGAGAAGTGTCAATGGTGTCTAACTGTTTCAGCGAGAGAAGTGTCAATGAGTAGGTGTCTAACTGTTTCAGTGAGAGAAGTGTCAATGGTGTCTAACTGTTTCAGTGAGAGAAGTGTCAATGGTGTCTAACTGTTTCAGCGAGAGAAGTGTCAATGAGTAGGTGTCTAACTGTTTCAGTGAGAGAAGTGTCAATGAGTAGGTGTCTAACTGTTTCAGTGAGAGAAGTGTCAATGGTGTCTAACTGTTTCAGTGAGAGAAGTGTCAATGAGTAGGTGTCTAACTGTTTCAGCGAGAGAAGTGTCAATGGTGTCTAACTGTTTCAGTGAGAGAAGTGTCAATGGTGTCTAACTGTTTCAGTGAGAGAAGTGTCAATGGTGTCTAACTGTTTCAGCGAGAGAAGTGTCAATGGTGTCTAACTGTTTCAGTGAGAGAAGTGTCAATGGTGTCTAACTGTTTCAGTGAGAGAAGTGTCAATGGTGTCTAACTGTTTCAGCGAGAGAAGTGTCAATGAGTAGGTGTCTAACTGTTTCAGTGAGAGAAGTGTCAATGGTGTCTAACTGTTTCAGTGAGAGAAGTGTCAATGGTGTCTAACTGTTTCAGTGAGAGAAGTGTCAATGAGTAGGTGTCTAACTGTTTCAGCGAGAGAAGTGTCAATGGTGTCTAACTGTTTCAGTGAGAGAAGTGTCAATGGTGTCTAACTGTTTCAGTGAGAGAAGTGTCAATAGTGTCTAACTGTTTCAGCGAGAGAAGTGTCAATGGTGTCTAACTGTTTCAGTGAGAGAAGTGTCAATAGTGTCTAACTGTTTCAGTGAGAGAAGTGTCAATGGTGTCTAACTGTTTCAGCGAGAGAAGTGTCAATGGTGTCTAACTGTTTTAGTGAGAGAAGTGTCAATGAGTAGGTGTCTAACTGTTTCAGTGAGAGAAGTGTCAATGGTGTCTAACTGTTTCAGTGAGAGAAGTGTCAATGGTGTCTAACTGTTTCAGTGAGAGAAGTGTCAATGGTGTCTAACTGTTTCAGCGAGAGAAGTGTCAATGAGTAGGTGTCTAGCTGTTTCAGTGAGAGAAGTGTCAATGGTGTCTAACTGTTTCAGTGAGAGAAGTGTCAATGGTGTCTAACTGTTTCAGTGAGAGAAGTGTCAATGAGTAGGTGTCTAACTGTTTCAGCGAGAGAAGTGTCAATGGTGTCTAACTGTTTCAGTGAGAGAAGTGTCAATGGTGTCTAACTGTTTCAGTGAGAGAAGTGTCAATGGTGTCTAACTGTTTCAGCGAGAGAAGTGTCAATGGTGTCTAACTGTTTCAGTGAGAGAAGTGTCAATGGTGTCTAACTGTTTCAGCGAGAGAAGTGTCAATGAGTAGGTGTCTAACTGTTTCAGCGAGAGAAGTGTCAATGAGAAAGTGTCTAACTGTTTCAGTGAGAGAAGTGTCAATGAGAAGGTGTCTAACTGTTTCAGTGAGAGAAGTGTCAATGAGAAAGTGTCTAACTGTTTCAGTGAGAGAAGTGTCAATGAGAAGGTGTCTAACTGTTTCAGTGAGAGACGTGTATGCACAAGGACAGGTGCTGAGGGGTGATGTGATTCGAGTGGCTTCTGACTCTGGTATGTCCGGTCCGGAACTGAAAGATGAGACATTGTTGTTTTCTGTGTAGTCTATTTATGTCATTATTACTTTTGAGCCGTGACATTTAGCTAAATACACTTCGGCCCGATGTACTCGTCACTCACGTGTTCAGTCTTGGCTGTATTGAATGTATTTTGAAAGTCAAGTCTCTGACTTGACATTACCAGAAGTGTCGTACCCAAGCCAAGTTTTACAACCACTGCAGAAACAAGAATACACACATAGACAAACCCACCTTGACATCTGATGTGTCTCGTTGGCAGTTCTTCCAGGCCTGGCCAACTGAGGCAAAGATTCTGTTCGGGTGGTCAAACTTGCCTCCTTGCAGGTTCAGGAACATGGTGGTGAATGGCTCCTGTGACAACCAGGCATAAAAATGTAAACATGACTTCTGGTTTTACAAATAAACTTGTATATCACATCTTCTACTGGTTGTAAATCAATTATAAACACTACAGCTATTCTCAGTTGGAATTCATCTGGGTACACCGGGGCCTGGCTAGATTTATATACATATATTCAGAAAATCATTTATTGTAACTGTTGTCTGCTCCACTTTCTCGCTCAGTCCTCCCCCGCCATCGCAAATTTTATTTGATTGACTTCTTACTCTTGTATCTCATACAAACAATTATATATACACACTCTCTCTCTCTCTCATATACACTCTCTCTCATATACACTCTCTCATATACACTCTCTCTCTCTCATTTACACTCATGCTCTCTCTCTCTCTCATACACTCTCCCCTCTCTCTCTCATACACTCTCCCCCCTCTCTCAACACACACCAACAACAACTGACACCTCTAACAAGTTCTCTTGTTATTGTATCTAACTCCCCCCTCTCTCCACACACCAACAACAACTGACACCTCTAACAAGTTCTCTTGTTATTGTATCTAACTCCCCCCTCTCTCCACACACCAACAACAACTGACACCTCTAACAAGTTCTCTTGTTATTGTATCTAACTCCCCCCTCTCTCCACACACCAACAACAACTGACACCTCTAACAAGTTCTCTTGTCATTGTATCTAACTCCCAAAGAAATATTCGCCCCGCCCTCTTGTTCCAATTACCACACGGATGAGCCAGTTCAAGGTGAATGCTGCGGTGGAGTAGTGAGTGCCATAGTGGAAGGGTGGTATCTGGTCGTGCTCCCAGGAGGAGAAGCGCTCCTCAAAGTAAGCCTTCCTAGTCTCATTGAGTGCTCCGATTGGCTGTCGATACAAAACATCTTGAGTTAGTTCTATCACCTTCACCTTTTGACTTATTTACAGAACTATTTGGAGAATTCTATGATTTATAACTTATTTACAGAACTATTTGGAGAATTCTATGATTTATAACTTATTTACAGAACTATTGTGCTAATTCTATGACCTTATAACTGATTTACAGAACTATTATGCTAATTCTATGATTTATAACTTATTTACAGAACTATTATGCTAATTTTATGATTTATAACTTATTTACAGAACTATTGTGCTAATTCTATGACCTTATAACTGATTTACAGAACTATTGTGCTAATTCTATGACCTTATAACTGATTTACAGAACTATTATGCTAATTCTATGATTTATAACTTATTTACAGAACTATTATGCTAATTCTATGACCTTATATTTACAGAATTATTATGGAACCAATCTATGCAATAATTATTGATTCACAGACTTTGATATACATTTGTATATTTACACATGCACAGCACGCACACACACACACACATATATAAAAGCTATTGACAGAATGTTTCACACACACACACAAATGATTTATACTTCATTTGACAAGATGATGTTGCTAACTTCTTTAGCGACCTTCTTTGACATGTAAGGTTACAGCTGTCATATTCTTTCCTCCCCTGATGAACCCTGAAACAAACCATCTTCTTCGCACACACAATCAATGTTTGTACAGACTAACTTGACACAACCAAAGATGGCTATCTATATGTGAGATGGTACCTTGGAGAGGTCTCTGTACGAGTTGGCGCTGCTCAGGTCCAGCTGGTCAGTGTCGTAGTTGACCAGAACCCATGGGAACACAGGGTACTGGTTCAAGTCATTGTAGGTTCGACCTGCAACCCCACAGACAAGAGTCAGCATCTTTGACAGGTGTGTTACAACATGTGATGGTTGAACTCAGTCAGACAGTCGGTGTAACTACTTGCAGGGAGACATGCCATGGCTGAGCATATTTCATAGTAGATATGTTGTTAGGGATGACATGTTGGGTTCATACGAGGTCTCTTGTTAGGTTGGAGGACTAGGTCCTTATGTCTACACTTTCCTAACAGAGCCAGGTGTTCTTTTACAGCTGGGTAGACTGAACTTGGACAGAACTAGGTTACATATCCGGAGAGTTTTGATGTCAGATACCAGCCTTTAAACCACTCTGAGATTCCACCTAACCACCTCACTAACCACTCTGATATCTCCCCTAACCACTACACTAACCACCTAACTAACCAGATATCTCACTTAACCACCTCACTAACCACTCTTATCTAACCTAACCACCACACTAACCACCTAACCATACAAGTCTGACACGAAGATAAGATGCACAATACATGCATTTACAGATTAGATATGGGAGCTGGGAGAAACAAGGAGTGTCTTGCCTCAGCAGCAGCAGCAGCAGCAGCAGCAGCAGCAGCAGCAGCAGCAGCAGCAGCAGCAGCAACAACAACAACAACAACAACAACAACAACAACAACAACTACAACAACAACAACAACAACAACAACAACAACAACTACAACAACAACAACTACAACAACAACAACAACTGATCAAAGACAACAGCTGACCTCCCAAGCTGTTCTACACAAGAACTTCCATGACACAACAGCTGACCTCCAGCAAAGATGACATGCCATTAAGTGACAGCAGCCTGATTGGCCCTAGAGAGGCACACTCCTTAAGCTTATCTGCCTTAGCCTGACACACCCACCAAACACAACTGCCTATTTCTCCACACCAATTCTCAACCGACACTGCCCCCATGATTCAGGTGTAAGATTGTTGGCTGTGGCCGTGGCATGAAGCATCCGTCCGTGGCTGGCTGCAAGCAGCTATCTTCAGTTACTGGTTATCTTAACCTGGCTATGTCAGAGCTGTTTGGTTGTATTAAATATGATCTATCTAAACAGCTGTTGCCTGGTCTTAATGTGAGATGTTCACACATTGCTATCTTGACAGCTGAGCATTATCACAAGAGAGTTCTGGTCACAGCTAGCAGCGTATATCAATGTCTTCTACCATGGTATCATCCGCCTCACACAAGATAGGTGTTGCCATTTCTTATTCTCTTTTAAATCTATTTTTAAGTCTGAATTGTTGGTTTCAATAAGTCAGGAAATATGAAGTTTATTGGACAACTGGTCCCTTTCTGGTGGGTCGTTCTTGGTTATTTGGTGTCACATAATTGTAATGTCTTGTTAGGGCTGATGTCACATAGTTGTCTTGTCTTGTTAGGGCTGATGTCACATAGTTGTCTTGTCTTGTTAGGGCTGATGTCACATAGTTGTCTTGTCTTGTTAGGACTGATGTCACATAGTTGTCTTGTTAGGGCTGATGTCACAAAATTGACTTGTTAGGGCTGATGTCACAAAATTGACTTGTTAGGGCTGATGTCACATAGGTATGTAATCCGGTGAACAGAATGTGTTGTGTCGCTAGTTTACAGAGTGACTGCGATATTTGGTTGCTAACTCCACCAACATAAAACTCCACCAACATAAAACCCCACCAACATAAAACTCCGCCAACATAAAACCCCACCATAATAAAACTCCACCAATATAAACCCCACCAACATAAAACCCCACCAACATAAAACTCCACCAACATAAAACCCCACCATAATAAAACTCCACCAATATAAACCCCACCAACATAAAACCCCACCAACATAAAACCCCACCAACATAAAACTCCAACATAAAACTCCCCAAATGAGCCCCACTTACATAAAACTGCACCAACATAAAACTAACTCCCCAAATGAGCCCCACCAACATAAAACCCCACCAACATAAAACTCCCCAAATGAGCCCCACTTACATAAAACTCCACCAACATAAAACTAACTCCCCAAATGAGCCCCACCAACATAAAACTAACTCCCCAAATGAGCCCCACCAATATAAAACCCCACTAACATAAAACTCCACCAACATAAAACTCCACCAACATAAAACTTCACCAATATAAACCCCACCAACATAAAACTCCCCAAATGAGCCCCACTAACATAAAACTCCCCAAATGAGCCCCACTAACATAAAACTCCACCAACATAAAACTCCCCAATTGAGCCCCACTAACATAAAACTCCACCCCCATAAAACTAATTCACCAAATGAGCCCCACCAACATAAAACTCCACCAACATAAAACTCCCCAAATGAGCCCCACTAACATAAAACTCCACCAACATAAAACTCCCCAATTGAGCCCCACTAACATAAAACTCCACCCCCATAAAACTAATTCACCAAATGAGCCCCACTAACATAAAACTGCACCAACATAAAACTCCACCAACATAAAACACCTACCAGCAATGGTGTTCAGGTACATGATGTAATCAAAGTTTGAGATCTCTCGCTTCTGCCATTTCTGTGTCATGTTGGACAGTTTGAACAGCTGTTTGCCTGCCGCCATTGACACCCTCCTGTGTAGAAGTGAGGAAAGAGGAAGTAGATCCAAATGTCTTATTTCTCAGGTCCATGCCAGGTTTGTCTGAGACTGGTCTTCTCAATTCCATGCCAGGTTTGTCTGAGACTGGTCTTCTCAATTCCATGCCAGGTTTGTCTGAGACTGGTCTTCTCAGGTCCATGCCAGGTTTGTCTGAGACTGGTCTTCTCAATTCCATGCCAGGTTTGTCTGAGACTGGTCTTCTCAGGTCCATGCCAGGTTTGTCTGAGACTGGTCTTCTCAGGTCCATGTCAGGGATGTCTGAGACTGGTCTTCTCAGGTCCATGCCAGGTTTGTCTGAGACTGGTCTTCTCAGGTCCATGTCAGGGATGTCTGAGACTGGCCTTCTCAGGTCCATGTCAGGGATGTCTGAGACTGACCTTCTCAGGTCCATGTCAGGTTTTTCTGAGACTGGCCTTCTCAGGTCCATGTCAGGGATGTCTGAGACTGACCTTCTCAGGTCCATGTCAGGTTTGTCTGAGACCGGCCGTCATAAAAGCACCTTTCATATGATTGGTGTAGATTTGGCTGACCCCATCAACAAAAACATTTTCTTATTTGTTGACACAAAATGTGAATATAATGAGGACGCATTATTAAGGGAAGGAAGACAAAAAAGAAGATCCATTCATTGTAATAATTTAAGTGAGTGATGTCAGAACAACGGCGAAACGAGACCTAGATTTATCCTAGAGAAAGCGTCACGAGTTTAGACTATGAACCCCATCATGCAAACAGATGGAATATCTCGGCTCAGCTATAAACCACACCTAACAGACCATAAGATTGAATCCTTCCAACGAAAATGCTACAGGAAGGTGACCAAACTACAATGGACAGCGAAAAAGAAATGTGCAGAAATCCTACAGAAGCTCAATATAGAAGATAACTTGTTTGACATGGACTTACTTTGGCCACATCAAACGTCACAATGACCTAGATAGAACGTTACTGGAGGGTACAGTAGGTGGCTAAAAGAACAGAGGCAAAGTGATAGTCAAACTGTATAAAGCACTAGTTAGACCTGTATTGGAGTACTGTGTACAGGTGTGAAGCCCTTATTGTAGAGGGGATATAAACATGCTGGGAAGGATACAAAGAGGAGCGACAAAGCTGATAGTGGTATTCTAGAATTACAGTTATGAGGAAAGAAAAAAAAAACCAGCCTACAGTTTCTAGAAAAGAAACAAATTCCAGGTGGTTTAATACAGGTTTATAAGATATTCAAGTGAAAGGACACAATTAGACTATAACAAGTTTTTTTCTTCAAAGTACAACCGTTTACAAGAACAAGAGCGCACAGCTACAAATTAATGAAAGAAAGGTCCAGATTGTAAGTTAGGAAATATTTATTTAGACAAGATTATTTAGATTAATTAGTTAATGATAGGAATGCATTGCCACATGAAAGTGGAGGCAGGGTCAATTAATGCATTCAAAAATAGATTGGAAGTACATAGGTATAACTCTACCATGTGAAATTGGTGCACTATATCACGTGAAATTGATGCACAGAAGGTGGCCTATTCAATTCCCAAAGGCTGAAAGCCAAGACCAAAATAAACAGGGTGCTGATGAGAGAACTGCTCTTTGCGGATGATGCCGCAATGACGACTCACTGAGAGGAGGAACTGCAAAGCTTACTATCTGCATTCTCGGATGTCTGATGTGAGTTCGGGTAAACAATCAGCAAAACGAAAACACAAATTTTGGTTCAGGGTGCAAACATCCCACCAGTAATCTCAATTGATGATGAAGCTCTCGATGTAGTAATTCACTTTACGTACTTGGGATCCTCAGTCAATAATACACTATCCCTGGACCAAGAGATCAATGGGATCCTCAGTCAATAATAAACTATCCCTGGACCAAGAGATTAATGGGATCCTCAGTCAATAATAAACTATCCCTGGACCAAGAGATCAATGGGATCCTCAGTCAATAATAAACTATCCCTGGACCAAGAGATTAATGGGATCCTCAGTCAATAATAAACTATCCCTGGACCAAGAGATCAATGGGATGCTCAGTCAATAATAAACTATCCCTGGACCAAGAGATTAATGGGATCCTCAGTCAATAATAAACTATCCCTGGACCAAGAGATCAATGGGATCCTCAGTCAATAATAAACTATCCCTGGACCAAGAGATTAATGGGATCCTCAGTCAATAATAAACTATCCCTGGACCAACAGATCAATGGGATCCTCAGTCAATAATAAACTATCCCTTGACCAAGAGATCAATGGGATCCTCAGTCAATAATAAACTATCCCGGGATCAAGAGACCAATGGGATCCTCAGTTAATAATAAACTATCCCTGTACCAAGAGATCAATATCAGGATAGGAAAGGCAGCAACAACAATGTGCAGATTAACAAAAAGGGTCTGGGAGAACAAGAAGCTCACTGTTAAAACAAAAAACACTTGTTTACCAGGCCTGTGTCCTCAGCACTGTTCTTTACGTCGGTGAGACATGGTCTACCTACATGCACCAGGGGAGACGGCTAAACAGCTATCACATGAGGTGCCTGCGGTGAATCCTGGGCGTTGGGTGGCAAGACAAGATCACCAACGGAGGGTGGTGGAGAGAACAGGCACTGTCACAATCTTGTCCATGCTTAGTCATCGAAGGCTCCGCTGGCTGGGACACACTCGGAGGATGGATGATGGCAGAATACTAACATATCTTCTCTATGGGGAATTACAGTTGGGGAAAAGGTCTCGGGACCAGCCATTACTTCGGTACAAGGATGTATGCAAGCGGGATATGGATGACGTAGGCATCAATTTAGAATCATGGGAACAGGACGCCGTGGATCGTGTTACATGGAGGGGCAGGATTAAGCATGGGATACAGACAAAGGAGGTACTGGTTGCTGATAGGCTAGAATTTGAGAAGACACGCCACTCCATGCGATGCCGCAAACGCTCCTAATTTTTCTTGCACACACTGTGGAAGATGCCTCTTTGCCAGGATTGGTCTTACGAGTCGCATTCGTTACCGTCATGGACTGTAGTTGCGTACCTTTTCAAAGCACAATTACTATCATCTGACAAGATGGAAAGAGCTAATGGAATGGATGAACAATATCACATGAAATTGGTGAACAATATCACATGAAATTGGTGTACTATATCACATGAAATTGGTGCACTATATCACGTGAAATCTTTCCTGAAAGATGTGAAAGGTGTCCTGTGTTAGAGAACCACCCAGTTTGATAATATACTGCACTTTTATTGATGAGGAGAGTACAAATAATATAACTTGATTTTCAATAAATATAAAATGATTGCACCATAAAACAGATCAATAAATCTGATATTTATTCGTAGTAAGCCTGATATTGAAACTGACTATAAAGTTAGTTTCTCTTTAAGGAAGCTATTAGGGGTCGCTGTGGTCGAGTGGTAAGGCATTCGCCTCTCAAAGAGATGAACGAAAACGATGTGGGTCCGAGCCCCGCAGGTTTCAAGTGACCCCTGGTCTCAAAGGAGGTGAAACCAGAGTTACTAAATCCTGAATGACCTCCACTCGTCTCGTCTTATGTCTTGCTACTGACTCAAGGTAGCTCGGGACCAGAGAGTGAGGTTGATGACCAACGCAGTCGCTTCCTCCCTACAATCCAAATACAGCACAAGTTACATTATCAAGACAAAGCCGTTTGATGGTGTCGTCTGCTTGTGATGGGCAACTAACTTTTATATTTCTATCATGGAACCCAGCCACAGCCTGGACCACATACAGTCAAATAGAGAGGTGATTATAATTCTTATCTCACAACATGGGGTTACAGGCTGCCTGAAAGGTGTACCTGGCTTGCTGCAGTCCATACTTGATACCCACGCCAACTCGGGGCAAGGCGTTGATGACTTTCTTGGCGGTCACGTGGTCGGGGAAAGCAAACATGACTGCCGCTGTGAATAATTAAGATAGATACATTAGCACCAAGGATATAGGACAATGGAGACGGTGGCTGGGACATGGTTTGACTTTGTGGGTGGGACATGACTTGGTGGGTGGGATATGACTTGGTGGGTGGGACACGACTTGGTGGGTGGGACATGACTTGGTGGGTGGGACACGACTTGGTGGGTGGGACATGACTTGGTGGGTGGGACATGACTTGGTGGGTGGGACATGACTTGGTGGGTAGGACATCACTGAATAAGACATGGCTTCTAAGAAGGACATGTGGTGTGAGAGCCATTTTTTTTTGCCTTCGCCTTATTTCTCTAATCCTCAATGTGGTGTGCGTTACACTGTGGTTTTTATTTTGCGCCTGTCGGCCCAGTACATCCGACTTCAGCATGCATTTTATGTAAGGGTCTGCTTCCTCTTGCATTTTCTAAGGGTTTGCTTCCCCGGGGTAACGGCCGGTGCTGTGATGGGGATCGAACCCAGCACCTTTGGGTTGTGAGCTGTGCCACTTAACCACTAGGCCACGCCGTCCCTCTCGAGAGCCATTTAACAAGGCAGATATTATTCTGGAACACTCGGGGTAAAAGAAATAGAGAAAACATGAACACTTGGGTAGCATTGAAATAGATGAGCAAGAGGCATGAGGGAAGTTAGTTGGTAGGACATGAGGGGAGTTGGTTGGTAGGACATGAGGGGAGTTGGTTGGTAGGACATGAGGGGAGTTGGTTGGTAGGACATGAGGGGAGTTGGTTAGTAGGACATGAGGGGAGTTGGTTAGTAGGACATGAGGGGAGTTGGTTGGTAGGACATGAGGGGAGTTGGTTAGTAGGACATGAGGGGAGTTGGTTGGTAGGACATGAGGGGAGTTGGTTGGTAGGACATGAGGGGAGTTGGTTAGTAGGACATGAGGGGAGTTGGTTGGTAGGACATGAGGGGAGTTGGTTGGTAGGACATGAGGGGAGTTGGTTGGTAGGACATGAGGGGAGTTGGTTGGTAGGACATGAGGGGAGTTGGTTAGTAGGACATGAGGGGAGTTGGTTGGTAGGACATGAGGGGAGTTGGTTGGTAGGACATGAGGGAAGTTGGTTGGTAGGACATGAGGGGAGTTGGTTAGTAGGACATGAGGGGAGTTGGTTGGTAGGACATGAGGGGAGTTGGTTGGTAGGACATGAGGGAAGTTGGTTGGTAGGACATGAGGGGAGTTGGTTGGTAGGACATGAGGGGAGTTGGTTAGTAGGACATGAGGGGAGTTGGTTGGTAGGACATGAGGGGAGTTGGTTAGTAGGACATGAGGGGAGTTGGTTGGTAGGACATGAGGGGAGTTGGTTGGTAGGACATGAGGGGAGTTGGTTAGTAGGACATGAGGGGAGTTGGTTGGTAGGACATGAGGGAAGTTGGTTGGTAGGACATGAGGGGAGTTGGTTGGTAGGACATGAGGGGAGTTGGTTGGTAGGACATGAGGGAAGTTGGTTGGTAGGACATGAGGGAAGTTGGTTGGTAGGACATGAGGGAAGTTGGTTGGTAGGACATGAGGGAAGTTGGTTGGTAGGACATGAGGGGAGTTGGTTAGTAGGACATGAGGGGAGTTGGTTGGTAGGACATGAGGGAAGTTGGTTGGTAGGACATGAGGGGAGTTGGTTGGTAGGACATGAGGGGAGTTGGTTAGTAGGACATGAGGGGAGTTGGTTGGTAGGACATGAGGGAAGTTGGTTGGTAGGACATGAGGGGAGTTGGTTAGTAGGACATGAGGGGAGTTGGTTGGTAGGACATGAGGGGAGTTGGTTAGTAGGACATGAGGGGAGTTGGTTAGTAGGACATGAGGGGAGTTGGTTAGTAGGACATGAGGGGAGTTGGTTAGTAGGACATGAGGGGAGTTGGTTGGTAGGACATGAGGGAAGTTGGTTGGTAGGACATGAGGGAAGTTGGTTAGTAGGACATGAGGGGAGTTGGTTGGTAGGACATGAGGGAAGTTGGTTGGTAGGACATGAGGGGAGTTGGTTGGTAGGACATGAGGGAAGTTGGTTAGTAGGACATGAGGGGAGTTGGTTGGTAGGACATGAGGGAAGTTGGTTGGTAGGACATGAGGGAAGTTGGTTAGTAGGACATGAGGGGAGTTGGTTAGTAGGACATGAGGGGAGTTGGTTGGTAGGACATGAGGGGAGTTGGTTGGTAGGACATGAGGGAAGTTGGTTGGTAGGACATGAGGGGAGTTGGTTGGTAGGACATGAGGGGAGTTGGTTGGTAGGACATGAGGGGAGTTGGTTGGTAGGACATGAGGGGAGTTGGTTGGTAGGACATGAGGGGAGTTGGTTGGTAGGACATGAGGGAAGTTGGTTAGTAGGACATGAGGGAAGTTGGTTGGTAGGACATGAGGGGAGTTGGTTGGTAGGACATGAGGGAAGTTGGTTAGTAGGACATGAGGGAAGTTGGTTGGTAGGACATGAGGGGAGTTGGTTAGTAGGACATGAGGGGAGTTGGTTGGTAGGACTTGAGGGAAGTTGGTTGGTAGGACATGAGGGGAGTTGGTTGGTAGGACATGAGGGGAGTTGGTTAGTAGGACATGAGGGGAGTTGGTTGGTAGGACATGAGGGGAGTTGGTTAGTAGGACATGAGGGGAGTTGGTTAGTAGGACATGAGGGGAGTTGGTTGGTAGGACATGAGGGGAGTTGGTTGGTAGGACATGAGGGGAGTTGGTTGGTAGGACATGAGGGGAGTTGGTTGGTAGGACATGACGGAAGTTGGTTGGTGGGACATGAGGGAAGTTGGTTCCTAGGACATGAGGGGAGTTGGTTGGTAGGACATGAGGGGAGTTGGTTGGTAGGACATGAGGGGAGTTGGTTCATAGGACATGTGGAGAAGGAGAGCCATTTTGTAAACAAGACAAGACAATGTATCCACAATGAAAATGGACCTTCCGGGGCGGAAGATGGAGCACAGTGGATGACAGCAGTCAGTGTGTCATAGATGGCTCCTTGCACCAGGATCAGTCAACCACAGCTGACAGCAGTCAGTGTGTCATAGATGGCTCCTTGCACCAGGATCAGTCAACCACAGCTGACAGCAGTCAGTGTGTCATAGATGGCTCCTTGCACCAGGATCAGTCAACCACAGCTGACAGCAGTCAGTGTGTCATAGATGGCTCCTTGCACCAGGATCAGTCAACCACAGCTGACAGCAGTCAGTGTGTCATAGATGGCTCCTTGCACCAGGATCAGTCAACCACAGCTGACAGCAGTCAGCGACTCATAGATGGCTCCCTGCACCAGGATCAGTCAACCACAGCTGACAGCAGTCAGCGACTCATAGATGGCTCCCTGCACCAGGATCAGTCAACCACAGCTGACAGCAGTCAGCGACTCATAGATGGCTCCCTGCACCAGGATCAGTCAACCACAGCTGACAGCAGTCAGCGACTCATAGATGGCTCCCTGCACCAGGATCAGTCAACCACAGCTGACAGCAGTCAGCGACTCATAGATGGCTCCCTGCACCAGGATCAGTCAACCACAGCTGACAGCAGTCAGCGACTCATAGATGGCTCCCTGCACAAGGATCATATTCCGCCTCCAAGCGGCTGCCCTGGAAACAGGCTAAACTAGTGTGGTCTGGGAGAAAAGGTATCAGAGTGGTGAGGCAGATATGGTACTAACAAAATCCATCTGAAACCAGGCCAAGAGGCGCAGACTTCGCAGCCTCGCTGTAAACTACGATATAACGTCCGAACACCAGCGCTAGAGCTCATCGAGACAGCAAACCACGTGACACGTCAAACACCAGACAATATCTCTCAGAAAGCAATACTACACAGATACACTGGGTACAAAGCCAAGAGCTCACCACGCAAAAGGTAGGACAACGGAAATAACAGAAGCAGTCAAGCTATAAGTGTATGAAGAACATACTAGGGCCCGGCCAAGAAACCTCTTCATAACCTGACGCTGAAAGGCACAAGTACATACTAGGGCCCGGCCAAGAAACCTCTTCATAACCTGACGCTGAAAGGCACAAGTACATACTAGGGCCCGGTCAAGAAACCTCTTCATAACCTGACGCTGAAAGGCACAAGTACATACTAGGGCCCGGTCAAGAAACCTCTTCATAACCTGACGCTGAAAGGCACAAGTACATACTAGGGCCCGGTCAAGAAACCTCTTCATAACCTGACGCTGAAAGGCACAAGCACATACTAGGGCCCGGTCAAGAAACCTCCCCATAACCTGGCGCTGAAAGGCACAAACAAAAGAACAAAACAAAAGAAAATATTAAAGAAAGAAAAACGTCACAATATCCATTTTAAGACGAACATCGAGGAAGAAGAACAAGAAGAAATAGAAGATGAAGAAGAAGAAGAAGAAGAAGAAAAATGGACCTTCCCGTAGAGATAACAATATGATGTTTCCGCAATACGTCTCTGAGCTGGCAACCTTATGTGGGAATTACAAACACACACCGACTCACACACAAATTCACTCACTGGCATACATACACGAACATACACGCACGCACAAACTGAACAATTCTAGAACGTTTTCTGTGGACCGTGCCAACTGGTAGGTGTCAATAACTCTTGCAATCTAATCACGTGTCGACGGTTGGCCTTCTTCTGTTCACGTTTGGCTGAATGATGTGTCTTGCTTCCCACAGAACACTGAAGGTATCAGTTGACGAGGTGGTCTTTCAACCTGACGACGCGACTAACATAGAAAATAAACTAGGAGATGTATGCTAAACCGGCACTCTACCCATGGCAGACCAAGATAACAAACGGCAGCCCTCCACCCTTACTGTGCCCTGTTCTGTCACTTGTCAATCACAAACGCCTGGTCTTCTCAAGAGTTGGATTGTCTTCCTTGTTAAAGGGCGGCAACTCTATTGCTGAAACCTGGCCGCATAAATAGCGCGGTTGTCTTATCTTCGGTCGCTGGAACGTCTCGTGGCCAGATCTTTTCGGAAAACCCAAAGGCGGTCCCTCCCACAGCAGATAATACACGCCGATGGGGAGCGTGTGGGACCAGTGTCGGATTAGGATTAAGCCTAAATACCTCATTCTTAGGGCCATCACAAAATAATGTTGTGGTGGTGGTAGTGGTGAGGAAGACTTTATGGTATGTGCGCCGAATGTACTGGTTTATGGTACATAACAGAATATGTGTGTGAGGATGAAAGGGCCGGTAGCTTGGTCCAACAGAGAGGTGGCATCAACAAGAGTAAATGATGAACCAAGAGCAACCGTGTCTCAATACAACTGTCTGCACGTAAACATTATGTGCATAGAAGGCGATAAGCGGTCAGGGGGCAGCATTGGATGAGGTGACAGGAGTCAGGAGGCAGGGGGCAGCATTGGATGAGGTGACAGGAGTCAGGAGGCAGGGGGCAGCATTGGATGAGGTGACAGGAGTCAGGAGGCAGGGGGCAGCATTGGATGAGGTGACAGGAGTCAGGAGGCAGGGGGTAGCATTGGATGAGGTGACAGGAGTCAGGAGCAGCATTGGATGAAGTGACAGGAGTCAGGAGGCAGGGGGCAGCATTGGATGAGGTGACAGGAGTCAGGGGGCAGCATTGGATGAGGTGACAGGAGTCAGGAGGCAGGGGGCAGCATTGGATGAGGTGACAGGAGTCAGGAGGCAGGGGGCAGCATTGGATGAGGTGACAGGAGTCAGGAGGCAGGGGGCAGCATTGGATGAGGTGACAGGAGTCAGGAGGCAGATCAGCATTGGATGAGGTGACAGGAGTCAGGAGCAGCATTGGATGAGGTGACAGGAGTCAGGAGGCAGGGGGCAGGATTGGATTAGGTGACAGGGGCCAGGGGGCAGGATTGGATGAGCTGACAGGGGCCAGCGGCCCATAGCTAGCTGCTTGTCCCAGGGACAGTGGACCATAACTGAGCAAGACCCTACCCCGCCTCCACGTGTCGGCCCTGGAAACAGGCTGCACTAGTGTAGTAGGGCACGTGAATATGGATCGCAATGGGAAGGCAAACCAGGTACTCAATAAAGTCAGCTGATTTAGGATGTGTTGGACCGAAAGGCGCACATGTCGCAGGCACGTTATGAAATATGACACAAACACACATACAAACACACACACGAACAATCTTATAACGTTGGGAGCCTCCATACCTGCACACACATGAACGTACACACGAACACACACACACACACTATCTTATCTACTCACTCCTGTTTGCCATGAAGATCTCTATGGCCACATTCTGTAGAAGGTAGCGCCTGGAGAAGATGGCCCGTATTTCCGAGAAGTTCCACTTGCCATGGAGAAAATCCACATACGCCAGAACCTAGTCAAGGCAGAGAAAATATCAAGCAATGAAATCTTCGAGAGAAATATGACAGTTCTTAGGTGGACATTTATTGGTTAAGTGCACTTCTACTTTTTTTCAACGTCCGTGTGGCACATGTCTGACACATGTCTAACCTGGCTATGTGTGGTGCATGTCTGCGGCTGGCTATGTGTGGCACACGTCTGGTCAGGGTGATCTAGTTCGGTTATTATAACCCGTGGGCGCTCCAGTCAACCTGTCGAGTAAAGCTGACTGGTGTTCACAACGTTTTTATACCCTGGACATAAAATACACGTGCATTGTGACACGCGGTGCTCAATCGGACATTCGGGGACGGCGTGTCCTAGTGTGACACGACTCACAACCGTAAGGTGCTGGGTTCGATCCCCATCACAGCACCGGCCGTTTCCCTGGGGAAGCAAACCCTTAGAAAATGCAGGAGGAAGTAGACTCTTACGTAAAATGCATGCTGAAGTCGGATGCACTGGGCCAACAGGCGCAAAATAAAAACCACAGTGCAGCGCACACCGCCTTGGGAAATAGATAAATTAGGGGAATGCAAAATTAAAAAAAAAAAATTGGACATTCAGCCTTGAGTCTGTCTGTCTGTCAATCAGTCTGTCTGTTCTAGAGATGAATCTCAAATAGAAGATCATCACCGCTCACTCTTATTCAGCTGCTATTCTTTTCCCCCGCTATGAAAGGTCTGTGTGACTGGCGCGTGTCAGTTATATGATAAATCAGAAGCGGACACACAACACTCCCCCCCCCCCCACATCTCAAATCAGAAGTGAACACAACATCCCCCCCCCCCCTTTCCAGATCTAATACAAATCAGAAGTGGCCACACGATCACCACCACACCCCTCCCCAAATATAAGAAAAGTGAGAAGAGAACACGTTATGCCCAATCCTCCTTTCCCTCCTAAAAACCTACTTATGTTGTCCTACCGCCCCTGTCACGAGGCGTCCCAGAGAGGCGGGAGGCCTACCATCCTTGTCATGAGGCATCTCAGAGAGTCGGGAGGCCTAGCATCCTTGTCACGAGGCGTCCCAGAGAGGTGGGAGGCCTAGCATCCTTGTCATGAGGCGTCTCAGAGAGTCGGGAGGCCTAGCATCCTTGTCATGAGGCGTCTCAGAGAGGCGGGAGGCCTAGCATCCTTGTCATGAGGCGTCCCAGAGAGGCGGGAGGCCTAGCATCCTTGTCATGAGGCGTCTCAGAGAGTCGGGAGGCCTAGCATCCTTGTCATGAGGCGTCCCAGAGAGGCGGGAGGCCTAGCATCCTTGTCATGAGGCGTCTCAGAGAGTCGGGAGGCGTAGCATCCTTGTCATGAGGCGTCTCAGAGAGTCGGGAGGCGTAGCATCCTTGTCATGAGGCGTCTCAGAGAGTCGGGAGGCGTAGCATCCTTGTCATGAGGCGTCTCAGAGAGTCGGGAGGCGTATCATCCTTGTCATGAGGCGTCTCAGAGAGTCGGGAGGCGTAGCATCCTTGTCATGAGGCGTCTCAGAGAGTCGGGAGGCGTAGCATCCTTTTTCACCGCCAAGTGGAAGGCTCGTGTTGCCCTGGTTGTTGATTTGACCGCACGCATGTGTCACACCTAGCTGTTGACTTGAGAAAACAGTTGTCAGTCACTTGAGGAAACAGTTGTCAGTCACTTGAGGAAACAGTTGTCAGTCACTTGAGGAAACAGTTGTCAGTCACTTGAGGAAACAGTTGTCAGTCAGTTGAGGAAACAGTTGTCAGTCACTTGAGGAAACAGTTGTCAGTCACTTGAGGAAACAGTTGTCAGTCCCTTGAGGAAACAGTTGTCAGTCAGTTGAGGAAACAGTTGTCAGTCACTTGAGGAAACAGTTGTCAGTCACTTGAGGAAACAGTTGCCAGTCACTTATCGGCTAGTTGAAACCACATGAACCATCAGCACCATTTCCCACCACATCGGATACATAAGACACACCATACATATATCAGACCATACACGGGTCGTGTTCTCAATTCACGGCCGTTGACTTCCATAGCCAAGCAGGCCGGCAAACGCCAAGCAGGAGCCTGCAAGGCCGAAACGGCCCCACACATGTGACTGTACTGCTCGCTAAATGAACGACTAGAGAAAGCTGCCATTTTAAAGTCCGTAAATCTTCTTAAGGCTCCATGCACGTTCGCGTCTCGCAACGGTGATGAATTCTGCACGTCTTTCTCGTGACAGGCCAGATTTGTCCGATCCGTGCTACGTGGCAGAAGCCAGGCGACGATCTCATTCTGCTAGCGTGTAGGTGGGGGAGGAAGCATGCAGTGGGAAGGTAGGCACACACACAGCCAACAGCTTCAAGAGAAATATGTTCACATCTAGACCAATAACACACACATTATCAATTAGAGCCATTAAGAGTTGATACATGCATGGACCAGAAACATGGACAGTCAAGAAAACAAAAGACATTTGAGGCCATTGAAATGTTGGTAAACACAAGAGCTGGGTTTTTCACAGAATGAGAAGCAACGCGACCAAGAAGGATTTGGAGAAAATTTGAAATGGAAAGGTAATTATACAAGCAGGTGAAAGTCAGGAAAATAATATCTTAAGCCACGTGACACTTCGTTTGAAAACACAATACTGAAATGCCGATACCAGAATGTACTAGCGATACCAAAAACACAATACTGAAATGCCGATACCAGAATGTACTAGCGATACCAAAAACACAATACTGAAATGCCGATACCAGAATGTACTAGCGATACCAAAAACACAATTCTGAAATGCCGATACCAGAATGTACTAGCGATACCAAAAACACAATACTGAAATGCCGATACCAGAATGTACTAGCGATACCAAAAACACAATACTGAAATGCCGATACCAGAATGTACTAGCGATTCCAAAAACACAATACTGAAATGCCGATACCAGAATGTACTAGCGATACAAAAAACACAATACTGATCAACTGATACCAGTTTCCAATGTCATTATTTTCATGTCATTTCTCCTGGTGATCTCATTTCTCATGTCATCTCTCCTGGTGACTTCATTTCTCATGTCATCTCTCTTGATGATACAAATGTCATAATTTTCAATTCTCTCTCCTAGTATGAGGGGATTCCGTGGCGAAGTGGTTAAGCTGTAGGCCTCGTGATCAGGTGGTGTGGGTTCGACTCCGGACTCCGCCGTCTTTTTCACGGGTGCTTGATGCGGAGTCCCCTGCATCTCGTAGTCGCCCCCTAGTCGTCTTGTCCTTGACTTGCCACTGGGGTCGGGCGGCTCGAGACGAGAGAGTGAGGATAAAAAGTAGCGCAGTTAATCCTTGCTAAAAATAGCGCTAGCTAAATAAATTACACCATAATCGTCTACATTACTGACGCCTTTGCCTCCTAGTCTGTATGGACTGTGTTCATTTTAGGAAGCCATGTTTGGATTTGAGTCTTGTGCTCCATACCTGATGTCCAAAGATTGGGTACCTTGGGTCGCGCTCCTATTTTTCACCCTCAATTTATGCTGCCACGCCCCCTCGGATCTCGGGGGATGCTACGTCAAATATGGGATGTATTTTATCGATGGTGTGGGTTTTAGGCACCTTACTATCCGGGGGATGCTACGTCAAATATGGGATGTATTTTATCGATGGTGTGGGTTTTAGGCACCTTACTATCCGGGGGATGCTACGTCAAATATGGGATGTATTTTATCGATGGTGTGGGTTTTAGGCACCTTACTATCCGGGGGATGCTACGTCAAATATGGGATGTATTTTATCGATGGTGTGGGTTTTAGGCACCTTACTATCCGGGGGATGCTACGTCAAATATGGGATGTATTTTATCGATGGTGTGGGTTTTAGGCACCTTACTATCCGGGGGATGCTACGTCAAATATGGGATGTATTTTATCGATGGTGTGGGTTTTAGGCACCTTACTATCCGGGGGATGCTACGTCAAATATGGGATGTATTTTATCGATGGTGTGGGTTTTAGGCCCCTTACTACTATCCGACCCGCCCCAATTATTGCTGTATCAACTAGTTTCGCAGAATTTTTCAAAACTGGTGAGGCGGATTCAGCTACGGAGAAACGCAGGGGAAGTGCCGATGTTCGATGGACTGATAGCTGTCCTCCCCACCCCCCCCCCCCCATGTTGTGCCGGTCAGTTTTCTGATGATATTATTTCTTGCGTGTATCTTACGCTTTGTGTCTTAGCAGTGCGTTATGTAAGACAATGTACGGTCTAATTTCACGCGTCGATATTTGGGAGCCGTGCTGTGTTCAAGCTCCTGCTACCTAATCTGAAGTTTTCGTTTTGTCTCTCTGTTTCTGATGTGGTAGGCACATACCTGGGTTTTACTGGGATTTGGTTTAAGGTGATTCTTGTGGTAGGCACTTACCTGGGTTTTACTGGGATTTGGTTTAAGGTGATTCTTGTGGTAGGCACATACCTGGGTTTTACTGGGATTTGGTTTAAGGTGATTCTTGTGGTAGGAACATACCTGGGTTTTACTGGGATTTGGTTTAAGGTGATTCTTGTGGTAGGCACATATCTGGGTTTTACTGGGATTTGGTTTAAGGTGATTCTTGTGGTAGGAACATACCTGGGTTTTACTGGGATTTGGTTTAAGGTGATTCTTGTGGTAGGAACATACCTGGGTTTTACTGGGATTTGGTTTAAGGTGATTCTTGTGGTAGGCGCATACCTGGGTTTTACTGGGATTTGGTTAAAGGTGATTCTTGTGGTAGGCACATACCTAGGTTTTACTGGGATTTGGTTTAAGGTGATTCTTGTGGCAGGCACATACCTGGGTTTTACTGGGATTTGGTTTAAGGTGATTCTTGTGGTAGTATTCGTAAGGGCATTGAGAGAACTTGACATATCTTTGACTGCCACTTTATCTTACTATGTGAAACCATTTAGCTCTGTGAGAATGCGAGCTAGATATCTGGAGTCTGACATTTCAAACAGCCAAGTTGACACCACAGCTAGCAAGCCACCCACTTTATTGTGGCCAAGGTTTCTATCTATAACACTTTACTGCGCCATACAAATGCACTTTCTTCTTCTTATTCTTCTTCGTTCATTCTCAATCTCCCACTACCAAACCCTGAAAGGGCTTAAGTAGCAGAATGTAGTCCAGAGAACGGAATGCGTTGTGTCATAGTTTACAGCTTGGCTGCGATATTTGCACCTTTCGGTCCAACACATCCGACTTCAGCAAGCATTTTTTGAGTACCGGGTTAGCCTTCCCTCTTCGATCCCTTCTCCTTAGCCAGTCTGCCCTGCTGCAGCCTGTTATCCAGGATCACCGCGTGGAGGTGTAGAAGGGTCTTGGCAGCTATGGTTCGCTGGCCCTGATGATAGCAGTCAGCTATGGGTCGCTGACCACTGCAGCTCATGTGCTGCTCAGCATCTTGATCCCCAAATGCACTTTGATTCTACTGTGTGGAAATATTTGAAAGAGGTAAACTAACATTACTGACGTGAATTATTTCCAGAAAAAACCTGAAAAAGGTCATACATACAAATGATTGAATTTTATGAAGGTAATCAATTGAAAAGAAAAGTCACATTTCTGGAATTTGACGATCGCAGAATCAAACAGTCTTTCAGGTGACGGAAGCGCCTCGCTTCAGGAAAAAAATACGTGAATGAAACGGGTTGGCTAAACACCTCCAAAAAAGTCTTATTGACCGGATATCGAAGTCCAAATACCAGGCACACTCCTCAATATCACAGCAAGGATCAAATTGCCACAACCGTCGGCCGGGCCACGCCATCTTTCTCAGTCCAACAGTCCTAATCTAATGAGGCCTGGGCAAGCAGATAATTGAAAGTGCTGGCTCAGCTGATTGTTAATGGGCCCGGTAGTAGGGAGGTCTGTCTGATCAGGTCTCTCATCGCCATCTAATTTCAGTCATCAAACATTTACAAGGAGCACTCGCAAGGCTGCTGACTGCTGGTGTCTCAGCGTTCTTGTGTCGGTCTGCCTGTTCAGTGTAACCTTGTCTAATAAGATTCTCTCAAGTCCTGGATCCTTCCTTGTAAGGTGGACGGCTGAAAGGGTGGGTTGTCATGCTGGAGTAACACACCGTGTCAGATAGACGGGCGACTATGTACAGGGGTCAAGGACACACAACAGGCAGGGTATTTCCGTAGTGTACAGAGGGTGGTGTATGGCTGGGGTAGGAAGTAGTGTACAGAGGGTGGTCTGTGGCTGGGGTAGGTTGTAGTGTACAGAGGGTGGTGTATGGCTGGGGTAAGAGAAGGATTTACGCACTGACTGGCCCACGCACGGACTGACACACATACTGACTGGCCCACCCACGGACTGGACAACATACTGACTGGCCCACCCACGGACTGGACAACACACTGACTGGCCCACCCACGGACTGGACAACACACTGACTGGCCCACCCACGGACTGGACAACACACTGACTGGCCCACCCACGGACTGGACAACACACTGACTGGCCCACCCACGGACTGGACAACACACTGACTGGCCCACCCACGGACTGGACAACACACTGACTGGCCCACCCACGGACTGACACACTGACTGGCCCACCGACGGACTGACACACACTGACTGGCCCACTCACAGACTGACACACACACTGACTGGCACACGCACGGAATGACACACACACTGACTGGCCCACGCACGGACTGACACGCACGGACTGACACACACACACTGACTGGCCCACGCACGGACTGACACACACTGACTGGCCCACGCACGGACTAACACACACACACACACTGACTGGCCCATACACTTACTGGCCAACACACTGATTGGCCCACGCACGAACTGACACACACTGACTGGCCCACCCACAGACTGAATGGCCCACGCACGGACTGGACAACACACTGACTGGCCCACGCACGGACTGACACTCACTGACTGGCCCACGCACGGACTGACACGCACGGACTGACACACACACTGACTGGCCCACGCACGGACTGACACACACACACACACACACTGACTGGCCCACGCACGGACTGACACACACACACAGACTGGCCCACGCACGGACTGACACAAACACACTGACTGGCCCACACACTTACTGGCCCACACACGGACTTGCCCACCCACGGACTGGACAACACACTGACTGGACAACACACTGACTGGCCCACGCACGAACTGACACACACACTGACTGGCCCACCCACGGACTGACACACACACACTGACTGGCCCACGCACGGACTGACACACACACACTGACTGGCCCCGGCACGGACTGACACACACACTGACTGGCCCACGCACGGACTGATTGACACACACTGACTGGCCCACACACTGACTGGCGCCCGCACGGACTGACACACACACACTGACTGGCCAACGCACGGACTGACACACACACGCTGACTGGCCCACGCACGGACTGACACACACTGACTGGCCCACGCACGGACTGACACACACTAACACTGACTGGCCCACCCACGGACTGGACAACACACTGACTGGCCCACCTACGGACTGGACAACACACTGACTGGCCCACCCACGGACTGACACACACTGACTGGCCCACCCACGGACTGACACACACACTGACTGGCCCACGCACGGACTGACACACACACACACTGACTGCTCCACCCGCGGACTGATACACACTGACTGCCCCACTCACGGACTGATACACACTGACTGGCCCACCAACGGACTGACCCACCCACTGACTGGCCCACCCACTGACTGATCCACACACTTACTGGTCCACACACTTACTGGCCCACGCACGGACTGACCCACGCACTTACTGGCCCACACACTTACTGGCCCACACACTGACTGGCCCACCCACGGACTGATCCACATACTTACTGGCCCACACACTTTCTGGCCCACACACGGACTGACCCACACACTGACTGGCCCACCCACGGACTGACCCACACACGGACTGGCCCACACACGGACTGGCCCACCCACGGACTGACCCACACACTGACTGGCCTACACGGACTGGCCCACACGCGGACTGGCCCACCCACGGACTGACCCACACACTGCCTGGCCCACGCACGGACTGACACAAACACTGACTGGCCCACCCACGGACTGACACACACACACTGACTGGCCCACCCACGGACTGACACACACACTGACTGGCCTACGCACGGACTGACACACACACTGACTGCCCACCCACGGACTGACACACACTGACTGGCCCACGCACGGACTGACACACACACACACTGACTGCCCCACCCACGGACTGATACACACACACTGACTGGCCCACCCACGGACTGACACACACACTGACTGGCCCAGCCACGGACTGACCCACCCACTGACTGGCCCACACACGGACTGATCCACACACTTACTGGCCCACACACTTACTGCCCCACGTACGGACTGACCCACGCACTTACTGGCCCACACACTTACTGGCCCACACACTGACTGGCCCACTCACGGACTGGCCCACTCACGGACTGGCCCACCCACGGACTGATCCACTCACTTTCTGGCCCACACACTTACTGGCCCACACACAGACTTGCCCACCTACGGACTGACCCACACACTGACTGGCCCACCCACGGACTGACCCACACACTGACTGGCCCACCCACGGACTGGCCCACCCACGTACTGACCCACACACTCTGGCCCACCCACGGACTGACCCACACACTGACTTGCACACACACGGACCTGCCCACACACGGACTGACCCACACGCGGACTGGCCCACCCACGGACTGACCCACACACTGACTGGCCCACACGGACTGACCCACACACTTACTTGCCCACGCACGGACCTGTCCACACACGGACTGGCCCACACACGGACTGACCCACACACGGACTGGCCCACACGGACTGGGACACACACTGACTGGCCCACCCACGGACTGGCCCACCCACGTACTGACCGACACACTCTGGCCCACCCACGGACTGACCCACACACTGACTTGCACACACACTGACTTGCACACACACGGACCTGCCCACACACGGACTGACCCACACGCGGACTGGCCCACCCACGGACTGACCCACACACTGACTGGCCCACACGGACTGACCCACACACTTACTTGCCCACGCACGGACCTGTCCACACACGGACTGGCCCACACACGGACTGGCCCACCCACGGACTGACCCACACACTGACTGGCCCACACGAACTGACCCACACACTTACTTGCCCACGCACGGACCTGCCCACGCACGGACTGGCCCACACACGGACTGGCCCACACACGGACCTGCCCACACACGGACTGGCCCACATGTACCCAAGTCTTATATAAGAACTGCCTGAATAAAAGAATCAATTATAAGTGTGACGTCAGGCGGATCTGATAGATCCATCCAGCTAAGATCAATCAAGCATCAGAGATTACAAGCCCACACAAGGAGATGGGCACAGTGGGACCTATCAAGAGGTCTTATGTCACAGCTCGGTGATCAATCTTGGGCGACATCTCACTTCACATTTCCAATTGCTCAAAAATTGGTCCAACATTTCCGACAAATAATGGTCCATCAATGACCAAAGGCTATCCAGAGGACTTCACCTGTCGCTGGTCACTCACTACCTGCTCGGCACTTCTATCACGATCCGTCATTGTCTCTCTAGGATTTACCGCCACTGTCTCATAACTAACCCATTTAACTCCACTGTTTCAATGTCACATGTCAATATGTGTCAAGTGTGACATCAATGTCACATGTCATTATGTTCATGTTGAGCCAATGTAAAGGTAGACTAAGACATGAAAAAAGGCACGGTCAAACTATTTTAGTTAAGGCAGAAAATGTCAACAAAGGATTCATTTCAAAAATGGAGAGTACGAGACAAACCGGTCATGTTCTTGGAGACTATGGACATGCGCACTCACTGACATATGACGTTGCATATAAATGCGATACGTCTGTTATTTGAAATAATAACACACAATTCTGTTAGAACATAACAACACACAATTATGTTACTAAAAATAATACACGATTATGTTAGAACATAACAACACACAATTCTGTTACTTAAAATAACAACACACAATTATGTTAGAACATACCAAACAACAACACAACTTTAAACGATTGAATATTTAGAATAAATTAGAAGCTGAATGTGTCATGTCTTGTTCTTGGTGAAAAGATGTGAGAAATGTTGAATCTTCCGTAAGCCTGCCTTCCTCCCGAGCGTGTCGGTGTAACACTACCCTCTCTGGCAGCAGAACATGGACCCCCGTGAGATCTCCCTGATCCCACCTAATTGATCCCACTTGGAGATCCAAGTTTCACATTTGGCACTGAAAGTCCTAGTCTAATAGTCCCCAGCGGCTGGTCCAGGGAGGAAGACGGGACATTGTTGGATCGATGAGGGGAGAGATTTCCTGGAAACCCTCGGCCATAAATTATTAGAGATCTTCAACCATCCAGGGACATAATTAACAGACAATCGGAAACCAACAATCTCACGGACAAAATGATCAACTACTGACTTTAACAAACATCTTCACCAATAAAATCACTACCAATATTTGCTTTTTTTGCTTTTTCTAATTTCTATATATTTGACTGCCCAATGCTGCAAAAGTGCATACCATGTAATCAATAGATGTGACCGTCACAGAGGCAATCACCAATAGAGATGTAGCCATACAATCCCCGACAGCGATGAGCCATACAATCCATAACAGTTATGACCCATACAATCCCCAACAGAGATGAGCCATACAATCCCCAACAGAGATGAGCCATACAATCTCCAACAGTATGACCCACACAATCCCCAACAGATATGACCCATACAATCCCCAACAGATATGACTAATACAATCCCCAACAGAGATGAGCCATACAATCCCCAACAGAGATGAGCCACACAATCACCAACAGAGATGATCCATCAAGCGACAGTCATAACTACGATCTGTGCTAGCTGTATCAAGAACAAACGCAATTATTTCGTGCTAATAATGACTGCTGACAACAATAATCGATTAAACATCATGACGTGACACATAATCCCAAGCCCTGTCTTGACGTGACACATAATCCAAGGTCATGTCGTGACGTGATCATGAACGCTCTGGCCCTGTCGTGGCGTGACACATAATCCGAGGCCCTGTCGTGACGTGACACATTATCCCACGCCCTGTCGTGACATGACACATAATCCCCGGCCCTGTCGTGACGTGACACAAAATCCCCGGCCATGTCGTGACGTGACACATAATCCCCGGCCCTGTCATGACACATTATCCTAGGCCCTGTTGTGACGTTACCACTAACCCTCCGGTCCTGTCGTGACCTGACGCCTAAACCCAGGCACTGTCTTGACCTGACGCCTAAACCCAGACCACGTCTTGACCTGACGCCTAAACCCAGGCACTGTCTTGACCTGACGCCTAAACCCAGGCCACGTCTTGGCCTGACGCCTAAACCCAAACCACGCCTTGACCTGACGCCTAAACCCAAACCACGTCTTGACCTGACGTCTAGAACCCAAGTCACGTCTTGACCTGGCGCCTAAACCCAAACCACGTCTTGACCTGACGTCTAGAACCCAAGTCACGTCTTGACCTGGCGCCTAAACCCAGACCATGTCTTGACCTGACGTCTAGAACCCAAGTCACGTCTTGACCTGGCGCCTAAACCCAAGCCAATGGGTAATGGATTACCCCCGGTATTGTTAGATGACGTCCAAACGTAGAACACAACAGATCCAATCCAAACATGGACAAGTTCGCCCTATATCTACTGAGACCCATGCACACTTGTGAGGACTAACACTAAACACATCTGGTGGGTCTGATGTACTAAGGAATAGAATTAGCGCCAGGTTTGGTAGAGCTGAAAGGAGGTGATTGGAACTGACGTGTTCAAACCTCAAAGCAACATATGTGACATACTAAATAACCAAACTTGTTAATAGTCCTGGTTGACCGCCAACTCACAAGACTAACATATAATCAGCAACAATATTACAATAGTGATTGTGTATTTATTGTCCGGGTAAGCGTGAAAGCCTGTGAAATGACTCTTGGTGGAGGAGCCGCCCCTGGCGACTTATATCTGTTGTATTTATTGCATTCGAACCGCGATGATGAGGCTTGACGTCACGAGAGGAAGCCACGTGCAGATCGTCTGGGCCTTAACAGTTGACCTTAACATATGTGGCGTACATAAATGTTCTTGGAAGGCGGGCCATTCTTGGGAGTGAAATAAACAGAGTGTCTGAGAATCGTGTAAGTTAGTGGATTGTAAGAGCAGCAAGAACCTCTCCTAAGTTAGTGGATTGTAAGAACAGCCAGAACCTCTCTTAAGTTAGTGGATTGTAAGAACAGCCAGAACCTCTCTTAAGTTAGTGGATTGTAAGAACAGCCAGAACCTCTCTTAAGTTAGTGGATTGTAAGAACAGCCAGAACATCTCTTAAGTTAGTGGATTGTAAGAACAGCCAGAACATCTCTTAAGTTAGTGGATTGTAAGAACAGCAAGAACCTCTCTTAAGTTAGTGGATTGTAAGAACAGCAAGAACCTCTCTTAAGTTAGTGGATTGTAAGAACAGCCAGAACATCTCTTAAGTTAGTGGATTGTAAGAGCAGCAAGAACCTCTCTTAAGTTAGTGGATTGTAAGAACAGCAAGAACCTCTCTTAAGTTAGTGGATTGTAAGAACAGCCAGAACATCTCTTAAGTTAGTGGATTGTAAGAGCAGCAAGAACCTCTCTTAAGTTAGTGGATTGTAAGAACAGCAAGAACCTCTCTTAAGTTAGTGGATTGTAAGAACAGCAAGAACATCTCTTAAGTTAGTGGATTGTAAGAACAGCCAGAACATCTCTTAAGTTAGTGGATTGTAAGAACAGCCAGAACATCTCTTAAGTTAGTGGATTGTAAGAACAGCAAGAACCTCTCTTAAGTTAGTGGATTGTAAGAACAGCAAGAACCTCTCTTAAGTTAGTGGATTGTAAGAACAGCCAGAACATCTCTTAAGTTAGTGGATTGTAAGAGCAGCAAGAACCTCTCTTAAGTTAGTGGATTGTAAGAACAGCAAGAACCTCTCTTAAGTTAGTGGATTGTAAGAACAGCCAGAACATCTCTTAAGTTAGTGGATTGTAAGAGCAGCAAGAACCTCTCTTAAGTTAGTGGATTGTAAGAACAGCAAGAACCTCTCTTAAGTTAGTGGATTGTAAGAACAGCAAACAGGATGTTAAGTTCAACTGTTGCACTACCGTCCTTATTTACTATTGAAGAACCAAATGGCGCCGTGGACCAAACAAGGTGGTGGGCCACAACAAATCGGCGGGCCACAACAGCCGTCATGGACGACTAACACGAATTAAAGATCTAGATAAGCCTGGCCGCCCGTCACCCAACTTTGCCAGCGGCGACAACCGTGTCATAGTGTGGCAGACAACTGTCGTGAGAAGATGACTGTATTATCCGTCGTGGAAGGGAACACTTCAAATTACAGACCCAAAATGGCAGTCCTCTCCACGCCCAAATTACTGAGAGTGATAATGGACCGTGACATTTGGCTCTTCCACCTTCTCCGGGCTGAAAGGCCGTTCTCAAAGAAGCCCAGCGACGTTACAAAGGAAGGCTGACAATCTCTGTTCATTATCCCCATTATCTTGGACTATTAACAGTGGCGTCTTGGAGGTCACGGCAAATCTTCTGTAGAACATTCTAGAGTTATACACTTTCTTTTGTGGTGGAGGGGTGAAGGAGGATGGGGGAACGCAGTGTTTGTGGATGAGGATGTATCCACATATAACAGATCCAGAGCTTTCGTACAGCGGGCCTGTATTGTGGCAGATACAATGTACACGAAGAACGGGGCGTGAGACAGTACTAGGTTTGTTTAGTAGGTCAAGTCGTCCGGAACCAGGTCTGGTTAGTAGGTCAAGTCGTCCGGTACCAGGTCTGGTTAGTTAGTCAAGTCGTCTGGTACCAGGTCTGGTTAGTAGGTCAAGTCGTCCGGTACTAAGTCTGGTTAGTGCGTCAAGTCGTCAGCTCGGGGAGGAAGACAAAATATACTGATCAGACATGTTAGTCAGGGTCAAGCAAAATATACTGATCAGACATGTTAGGATCAGGCAAAATATACTGGCCAAGACCCTCACCTCGGCTTCCTAGTAGACATCCCTGGAAACGAAGTGAGGGATCAACGTGATCCCCATAGTAGTGAGCGACACACCGATGAAGCCAAGCATAGCACAACCACCTGGAGGACCACGGTCCACCTTCATCAGCACGCTCGGGATGTGAGGAAAGCTACTGCAACCTGCCACTTAACGTCCTTTTTAGGGCGCACAAACCTGCTCATTGTGGACATTCAAAGCAACAAGAAGAACAAGTGGTCTGATCGATGGAATAAAGAGCTCAGATTGTTAGGCTGCTGTCTACAGACTTTTCTTGATGCTGTCTCTGCTATCACAACTACCACTTTTAACTACCAATCTGTCGACGACCATCACCACTCTTTCTTCTGTGGACATTTCTTAAGGAGTCGGCTCTTTTACTGGTCGATATGCTGTCTACTGGGAATATGTGTTGTCGGAGAGAGGATCAGTGGATTCGAGGTCAGTGTTTCTTGTTCGATCAGTCCCCCCCTCCCCCTCATGAATATGCGCAGTGTGTGATCGTGTGTGCTGTACCTAGACATATCAACATCCGGTATAAAACTGGCCTGGGGGCCACTCTTCCCCTTCTCTCCCCTCTTCCCCTTATCTCCCCTCTTCCCTCACTCTGTTTCATTTGACTCTGTCCTACAGTCACACCCTTGCACAACTTTCACACGCGCCCTCGTGGTGAGCCCCTTCCATTGCACTTTGGTTGGGCTAGCTTCTGAGGGCGCACAAACCTAGCATAGGTACATACAGATGCACACATGCATCCAAGCACTGGTTTATGCGTCCTGATATCGCCCAATGGACTACGGTCTGGGGTGGAAAATGGCGCGCCTCCGCCAGTAGAAACTAGTGAGGCAAACATCTACGCAAATAAAAATAAAAATTACAGGATGCAATTTTAGCACCACCTCTCGCGCCATTGATTCTTTCCTTAATTATCTTCAGTATTATTTTAGATGCATGTCTTATTAAGTTTATCGTTGGAATTGGCCGCATTCTATTTATTTTGGGCAAAGGAATTATTGTGGAAGCTGTCTCATCTTTTGGCCAATGTTGTCAATATAATGAACGTGTTTGACAAGTCAATTTGGTAAGTCTCTCTCTCTCTCTCTGGCGAGCCCATCTGTCCCTGGTGATTGTTTGTGTGTGGATTGTGCTTATGAAAGTCTTGTTTGGTTACAGGCAAACCCTCTCTTCTATTAAAGGCATGCCATTTAATGATTTGTTAGTCGGATACAGGCTCGCATACTCGTACAGGTCTTTGCTCAGCTGGGCCAGGACCAAGTCGTGCTGGGCCGGTCTTTGCTCAGTTGGGTCAGGTCGTGCTGGACTGGTCTTTGCTAAGTTGGCCCAGGACCAAGTCGTGCTGGGCCGGTCTTTGCTCAGTTGGGCCAGGACCAAGTCGTGCTGCGCCGGTCTTTGCTCAGTTGGACCAGGACCGAATGTGTCGGACCAAAAGGTGCAAATATCGCAGTCAAGCTGTACACTAGCGATACAACACATTCTGTTCTTTGGGCTACAACTTTCTACTTGCAAAGCCCTGTTCAGTGTTTGGTAGTGGGAGATTGAGAACGTTCAGGGCTTGGTAGTGGGAGATTAAGAACGTTCAGGGCTTGGTAGCGGGAGATTGAGAACATTCACGGCTTGGTAGTGGGAGATTGAGAACGTTCAGCGCTTGGTAGTGGGAGATTGAGAACGTTCAGGGCTTGGTAGTGGGAGATTGAGAACGTTCAGGGCTTGGTAGTGGGAGATTGAGAACGTTCAGGGCTTGGTAGCGGGAGATTGAGGTCGGTCAGGGCTTGGTAGCGGGAGATTGAGAACGTTCAGGGCTTGGTAGCGGGAGATTGAGGTCGGTCCAGGCTTGGTAGCGGGAGATTGAGGTCGGTCCAGGCTTGGTAGCGGGAGATTGAGAACGTTCAGGGTTTGGTAGTGGGAGATTGAGAACGTTCAGGGCTTGGTAGCGGGAGATTGAGGTCGGTCAGGGCTTGGTAGCGGGAGATTGAGAACGTTCAGGGCTTGGTAGCGGGAGATTGAGAACGTTCAGGGCTTGGTAGCGGGAGATTGAGAACGTTCAGGGCTTGGTAGCGGGAGATTGAGAACGTTCAGGGCTTGGTAGCGGGAGATTGAGAACGTTCAGGGCTTGGTAGCGGGAGATTGAGGTCGGTCAGGGCTTGGTAGCGGGAGATTGAGGTCGGTCAGGGCTTGGTAGCGGGGGATTGAGATCGGTCAGGGCTTGGTAGCGGGAGATTGAGGACGAACGCAGAAAAAGAGTTAACGGACGTTAATTCAAGACCAGAAATAAATGGGGAAAATTGAACAGAACGTTCAGGACATGAGAGTTTATGTAAGCGCCAGTACAGACTCAAGACTTAATGTTAAGGTCATGAGAGTGTCTGTAAGCGTCAATACTGACTCAAGACTTAATGTTAAGGCCATGAGAGTGTCTATAAGCGTCAGTACTGACTCAAAACTTAATCTTAACGCCATGAGAGTCTGTCAGCATCAGTACTGACTCAAGACTTAACGTTAAGGCCATGAGAGTGTCTGTAAGCGTCAGTACTGACTCACTGAACAACAATATTTCGATTGACAGTGGTGGTGATATCAATGGAATCGTCCCGTCAACTGTTATTATTGTGATCGCTACAACGTTCATCAATGAAACAACCACTAGACACGATGGTTATTTCACCATCATTATGTGCAAACAGTGAAGGACTAACATTTTAGAATCCTTCTACAGGCCCGCCAACCTGGTCCGCGCCCGCCAAAGCTGAACCTACAACTCAACAAACAAATCCGATTCTGATGTCAGAACCGGACATGACACAGAACCACGGGAGGCGGGGCCTAATCTAAGATTCCACCAATCGACCGACCGAGACAGTGGGTCAGGTGACCAGCAGCCCGGCTCTCTGTTTGTATTGGCCCGTCAGTGCCGGTTGAGCGAGTCGTTAATCAAGATGGCAGTAGACGCTCAGATACCCATCTTTCTCTAGGACCCTGCCGACCTGCGCAAGGAAATGGCCTGGCAGCAGCCTAGACACCGCTGATCACCTACTTTATTATCAATAGACAAGCGGATGCATATTTTACCTTCGTTTTAACTTCCTCACAAGCAGCACCGCCATTAGAAAAACAAACATAAAGACAAGCCCAAACTGTTATTTGTGTACAAGTCGTCGTACCTTTTTAAAATCTCATCTACAACTTCCTTAGTGTCTGAGAACTGATAACTTGTAGGTCTCTCGTTCGCCATGTTTGAGGAAGAGGACGAAGGTATAACTTTCTAAATCTATTCATGTATGTACAACAAAGGTATCCAACATTCACGTGTGATTATACCTGACGGCCAGATTACCAATAACAATTGTCGATACACGATCAAAGTGCAGGTATACACCTACTGCTCAATGACAGTCGATTTGCTCAAAGCGGATTCGTTATAACGTCAATAGAAAAATAAAACACGTATGTCTTCGAATATTCAACAGGAGGCCGCCCCATCCCTGACTGTTGTAATGGTCAGTTCTGTAGGTGACTATCTTACGCGCTATATGTGTGTGTGTTCAATTGTTCGATGGTTGATTGATTCATGTAAAACAATGATTTAGAAACCTAATCTTATTTGATTTCACCTCAATACTAAATAGTGCTGAGATTGTAGTGGTTGAAATTGTAGTGGCTGAGATTGTAGTGACAGATTGTAGTAGCTGAGATTGTAGTGGTTGAGATTGTAGTAGCTGAGATTGTAGTAGCTGAGATTGTAGTAGTTGAGATTGTAGTGACAGATTGTAGTGGCTGAGATTGTAGTAGCTGAGATTGTAGTAGCTGAGATTGTAGTAGCTGAGATTGTAGTGGTTGAGATTGTAGTAGCTGAGATTGTAGTGACAGATTGTAGTGGCTGAGATTGTAGTAGCTGAGATTGTAGTAGCTGAGATTGTAGTGGTTGAGATTGTAGTAGCTGAGATTGTAGTGACAGATTGTAGTAGCTGAGATTGTAGTGGTTGAGATTGTAGTAGCTGAGATTGTAGTGGCTGAGATTGTAGTGGCTGAGATTGTAGTGGCAGATTGTAGTAGCTGAGATTGTAGTGACAGATTGTAGTGACAGATTGTAGTGGCAGATTGTAGTGACAGATTGTAGTGGCTGAGATTGTAGTGACAGATTGTAGTGGCAGATTGTAGTGACAGATTGTAGTGGCTGAGATTGTAGTAGCTGAGATTGTAGTGACAGATTGTAGTGGCTGAGATTGTAGCAGCTGAGATTGTAGTGACAGATTGTAGTGGCAGATTGTAGTGACAGATTGTAGTGGCTGAGATTGTAGTGGCTGAGATTGTAGTGACAGATTGTAGTGGCAGATTGTAGTGACAGATTGTAGTGGCTGAGATTGTAGTAGCTGAGATTGTAGTGACAGATTGTAGTGGCTGAGATTGTAGTAGCTGAGATTGTAGTGACAGATTGTAGTGACAGATTGTAGTGGCTGAGATTGTAGTAGCTGAGATTGTAGTGACAGATTGTAGTGGCTGAGATTGTAGTGACAGATTGTAGTGGCTGAGATTGTAGTAGCTGAGATTGTAGTGGCTGAGATTGTAGTGGCTGAGATTGTAGTGGCTGAGATTGTAGTAGCTGAGATTGTAGTAGCTGAGATTGTAGTGACAGATTGTAGTGGCTGAGATTGTAGTAACAGATTGTAGTGGTTGAGATTGTAGTGGTTGAGATTGTAGTGGTTGAGATTGTAGTGGTTGAGATTGTAGTGGTCGAGGTTGTAGTGGCTGAGATTGTAGTGGTCGAGATTGTAGTAGCTGAGATTGTAGTATGTACCAGAGATGTCTGTGGTAGCAAGTCGAGGGGGGCACAAGTTAGATGACTTCTACAGATTTACAGAACGACATCGCGCTGTAGATATAACGTGAGCCCGCGGGATGGGGCCTCCAACTGAACCGACTACCCGTGGATACAAACGCCCTTGGTTTGGGGCCTCCAACTAAACCGACAAGCCGTGGACACAAAAGCCCTTGGTTTGGGGCCTCCAACTGTACCAAAAACCCGTGGACACAAAAGCCCTTGGCTTGGGGCCTCCAACTGAACCGACAACCAGTGGACACAAACGCCCTTGGTTTGGGGCCTCTAACTAAACCGACAAGCTGTGGACACAAAAGCCCTTGGTTTGGGGCCTCCAACTGAACCGACAAGCCGTGCACACAATAGCCCTTGTTTTGGGGCCTCCAACTGAACCGACAAGCTGTGGACACAAAAGCCTTTGGTTTGGGGCCCCCAACCGAACCGACAAGCCGTGGACACAAAAACCCTTGGTTTGGGGCTTCGAACTGAACCGACAACCCGTTGACACAAAAGCCCGTGGTTTGGGGCCTCCAACTGAACCGACAACCCATGGACACAAAAGCCCTTGGTTTGGGGCCTCCAACTGAACCAACAACCCATGGACACAAAAGCCCTTGGTTTAGGGCCTCCAACTGTACCAACAACACGCGGACACAAAAGACCTTGGTTTGGGGCCTCCAACTGTACCAACAACCCATGGACACAAAAGCCCTTGGTTTGAGGCCTCCAACTGTACCAACAACACGTGGACACAAAAGACCTTGGTTTGGGGCCTCCAACTGTACCAACAACCCGTGGACACAAAAGCCCTAGGTTTGGGGCCTCCAACTGAACCGACAACCTGTAGACACAAAAGCCCTAGGTTTGGGGCCTCCAACTGTACCGACAACCCGTGGACACAAAAGCCTTAGGTTTGGGGCCTCCAACTGAACCGACAACCCGTGGACATACAGGCCCAATTGAAATGATGTACTTAAATAATAACGCTATTAGACGGGCCCCTGAAGCCTCCCTCCCAACCAACCATCACTTCATCCACTACAACAACCATCAAGTCAATGTTTGTTGCCTGTGGTTATTGATCTCATTTATATGTGTAGTGCACGTTTATTTCTGTTTACAATACAGCATGGATATGGTGTTTTTTGGTATTGATTCAGTTACAAGTAGACAGAAAACGCAATTCAAATTCATGCTGGACGCACCATTGTTGCAGGTTGACCGGGATGTGAGTACACAACTTCCATGTGCGTGAGAACAGAGAAAGTATGAGTGGTTCTTGTACTGTGTGTGTGCGCGTGCGTGTGTGTCTGTGTGTGGTGTGTGTGTGTGCGTGCGTGCGGTGTGTGTGTGTGGTGTGTGTTAATAATATATACTAATAATACCACAAACAGGCTTCCACATTCTGAATCTATAAATATGTTGTGTGTTTATTATATACAGGCGCAGGTCAGTGATTGTATGATTGCTAGCATGAATGAGGGATACATAACGGATACAATCGTGGGGGATCAAGATGCTGAGCAGCGCATGAGCTACAGTGGTCAGCGACCCATAGCTGACTGCTAGCGTCCGGGCCAGCGAAACAGAGCTGCCAAGACCCTTCTACACCTCCATGCGGTGATCCTGGATAACAGGCTGCAGCAGGGCAGACTGGCTAAGGAGAAGGGATCGAAGAGGGAATGCTAACCCGGTACTAAAAAAATGCTTGCTGAAGTCGGATGTGTTGGACCGAAAGGTGCAAAAATATCGCAGCCAAGCTGTAAACTACGACACAACGCATTCCGTTCTCTGGACTACATTCTGCTACTTAAGCCTTTTCAGGGTTTGGTAGTGGGAGATTGAGAACGAACGAAGAAGAAGAAGAAGAAGGATACAATCGTGGGATGTTCCTATTTCGTCAGTTGCTAATCATGAATGGGACTTGGTCATGGGGCCAGAATCAGTCACTCATGGTCACACAGTGTTCACTTGTATTATTTGATGGGACTTAACTGAAAGTCAATTTTGGCTTGTAGACAGTGTCCATCTCTAAGCTAGGGTAGATGTTGGCATGTAGACAGTGTCCATCTCTAAGCTAGGGTAGATGTTGGCATATAGACAGTGTCCATCTCTAAGCTAGGGTAGATGTTGGCATGTAGACAGTGTCCATCTCTAAGCTAGGGTCGATGGTGGCATATAGATAGTGTCCATCTCTAAGCTAGGGTAGATGTTGGCATGTAGACAGTGTCCATCTCTAAGCTAGGGTCGATGGTGGCATATAGATAGTGTCCATCTCTAAGCTAGGGTAGATGTTGTACATACTTCATAATTTTATTTGAAAGAAATAGTCGAAATACAGTGACCATTAGTCCATTACTTATATTCTGATAAACTAGTTTCTGTTCTCAACCAAGCAAGATGCTTCTAGAATATCTGATGAGCCTCAAACAAGATCCTTCTAGAACATAAGACAACTACGTTGAACCATCCAGCAAGTATATATTCTCATATAACCAGGATTCTGGCCATGAGCCCAATTGTAACTGTTCTGGACTTTATCAGACACCAATCAACGGGAACGGCTGGCTATAACGTTCCTTCATGTCCCACAAGCTGGCACCACCTCTGGCCCTTATCTCCAGTCCGGTGGAAATCAAACCCTACACAACCACGCGCGTCTCAAAGTGACCAGGCTTCCAATTACCGACCTGCGGGGTAGGCGACCGACAAGGGAAAAACGCACTAACAGTGGACGGAGATAACGGGAAGGTCCGCTTCCGTTCTACTCAAATGATCACACAGACTGGACACAGACTAACAGATGAAGGCCCCCCCCCCCCCCCCCCGGAAATTATTGTAGCGAAGCGGTTTCAGTTGGACGGCACCGTAAAGCAATGTGTGCGCACATTACCGGGCCAGTAGCTCCTCTTGAGCAATCCCGGGCTGTCAGAATGGTTGGTTTACCTACACAATTTGAAAAGAGTCTGAAAACATCGCTGGTGACCGAGTGTCGTGCCATAATGTGTAATGTCGATAAATAAAGACATTTACTGTTAACACTGAGCAAAGTACCGGCGTGTTACTGGGGTCGATTGGGGAAAACCGCACTGTAACATATCAAGCACATTGTAAGAGGCGACCCTGGATGGTCACGTTACTTTAACCTGGAGATAGAATGAGTCACAAACATCTCAACAGACAAGGTCAGGTCACAAACATCTCAACAGACAAGGTCAGGTCACAAACATCTCAACAGACAAGGTCAGGTCATACACATCTCAACAGACAAGGTCAGGTCACAAACATCTCAACAGACAAGGTCAGGTCACAAACATCTCAACAGACAAGGTCAGGTCATACACATCTCAACAGACAAGGTCAGGTCACAAACATCTCAACAGACAAGGTCAAGTCACAACCATCTCAACTGCTAAAATAGAGGCAAACGGCGACGGTTTAGTATGGTGATCGTGCTCTTGAGGCCTGTCCGCCAGATGACTGCATTGAGGCCTGTCCCCCAGATGACTGCCTTGAGGCCTATCCACTAGATGACTGCGTTGAGGCCTGTCCACCAGATGGCTGCCTTGAGGCCTGTCCACCAGATGACTGCCTTGAGGCCTGTCCACCAGAAGACTTCGCCATTAGAGAACCCGTAATATCAGTGGGTCGTAAGAATTGTCCTCTTTCTCCGAGTGTGGAAGGCTTGAATGTGCGCCTGATCACTCTAAAGAATAGTTTAGGTTTCAGAACCTTAGAGTGAAATGGAGACAAGACAGGTTATGTAATCTGGGAACTTGGTTTTCAGTGAAAACCGTTGCTGGTTGCAGATTCGATGCAGGTCGTTCATAGAGGCGGCAGCCAGACCGATTCTTCTAACGATATCCGGGTGACTTCAAGCGTCCGAGTTTTATTTACTGTCCATGACAATCAAATGATCGGTGGAGTTGATATGGCTTGCATGGACAATACTGACTAGCGTCGTGGGATGCAGTCAAAATTTGTCTCTTGGTTTTGGCCCATGAAATGTAGAGGCATGATCGTAATGCAATATTGCTGACTTTTTCTTCATAAACATTTATACCACAGGAACAACGTTGGTAAGAGGGCTTGCCGTCATGGGGGGCTCCCTGCTCTAACGCCCTCTTTCTGCTAGTATGTCCTTGAACTTGAGCTTTAGCGGTTCTGTTTACTTCTTCTTCTTCTTCTTCGTACGCAGTCAGACAGTAACCATTATTTTTTCGAAAAAAGCGGCGGTCATCCTGAGGCTGTCGCCACTGCCATAGAGCTTGTCTTGCAGTTCCACTGGTGATGGCCACATCTGCTCTCTCTGATCCTCGTATGTCGGGCAGTTCTGCAGCAGATGTTCAGCGGTCATTTTACCGGTACCGCACGGGCATTCGTCGGTACCACCTATCTTCAATTTGTTGAATAGGTGGTACCTCAGTCTATTGTGGCCAGTGCGAAGTCTGAAGACCACGACCTGCTCTCTTCTGTTCAACTTGTAATAGGCGGTTCTGTTTACAAGACAGCGACTGATCAATTTGTTCATTTCCCCAGCAGACTTGACTTCTACGAAGCTTGACTTTAAATATCGAAAGCTTTTTCTAATGTTATCCAGACTACAAGTGGATGTTTTCTTTCCTTGGACGGCACCTTCAATTTCACGAGCAATGTGACAGACCAGATCTTCATTTGATACTCTCCTATAATGAAGTCGTACAGAATAACTAGACATGAGCTGGTCTGGAGCCCACAGAGAAAGAGAAGCACGTGGAAGTCAGAGAACACATAACGAAGAACCACATAAGGGGAGGCCATTGTCATGGTCTCTGTGGGAGTATTCCATGTAAGCAGCCCTGTGCCAATTGTCCGACTGACCAGTTCTTTGCTCCAACATCTCTTTGATTGACCAATAGTTGGTTTGGTTGTGCCTTGGATTGAAGAAACCTTTGTTCCACGAGCTAGTTAGGTAGGTAGCTAGGTAGGTGGGTAATTAGGTATGTAAGCAAGCAGGTAGGTAGGCGGGTAAGTGGGTATGTAAGCAGGTAGGTAGGTAGCTAGGTAGGTGGGTAAGTAAATATGTAAGCAGGCAGGTAAGTAAGTAAGTAGGTATGTAAGCAGGCATGCAGGTAGGTAGGTAAGTAAGTATTAAGCAGGCAGGTAGGTAGCTAGTTAGGTGGGTAAGTAAATTTGTAAGCAGGCAGGTAAGTAAGTAGGTATGTAAGCAGGCATGCAGGTAGGTAGGTAGGTAAGTAAGTATTAAGCAGGCAGGTAGGTAGGTGGGTAAGTAAGTAGGTATGTAAGCAGGCATGCAGGTAGGTAGGTAAGTAAGTATTAAGCAGGCAGGTAGGTAGGTGGGTAAGTAAGTATTAAGCAGGCAGGTAGGTAAGCATGTAAGTATATAGGTAGCCAAGTAACATAGTCATCAGATAGGTAAGAAAGTAGGTAGGTAAGAAGCCCATATGTCAATCCATGCCTCTCCGTCTGTAATGACATGTACATGTTCACAGATTACAAAGACCACGCGAATAGATGAAAGCCCATACTGACGTCAGCGGATGACCAGGTTACTTCAGCAGACGACTTATTTGTTATTTGTACTGTCAAGTATTTCTCTCTCCCCCAATTACTATTTGAGAACTGCAATGTCTGTCTGCTGATGGAGATTTGTTCAGATTAGCAGTCCTCAATGGAGACTTGATAGCGAGTGAAGTGGCCAGTGAGTGGTGGACAGTGTTGAAGGCTGCCCTGACATGACCCGGTACAAACATCCACTACTTCTAGAACTTGGAACGCACCGAGTACACACAAGACGTCACGGCGCGAGACTACGCGGGAAACTGGCTGTTTGGGTTAAGTACTAGACTCGACGACAGGCACCTGCCGACAGGGGGAGCCACTTGACGAGGTTTGATGGCCGCATAATTATATGAGGAGGCAGTTGCTTGAGCAGCAGATGAAAACCCATCGCCACTGTCTGTGCTTTATTCAACAAGCCAGCGGAGACACACAACTGTGGTCAGATATTTCAGCACTTCCAGGAAGACGTTCCATTCTGCCATTACTCCCTACAATGGAATGTTCAGTTTGACTGCCTTATCCAGGTTTACACGGAGTCCAATGGTTAGAGCACAAGTGGTGATGTATCAAAACAAGAAAAACACCTACCTGGATCAATCTGGTTTACCAAGATCTGAGCTACGGAGGTCTTCTCTACTGATGGCTGGATAAGGTACATTAAGTCAGTTACACCACAATGATGTCCCACTTGTTACAGATAAGAGGTTCTTATCTTGTTACAGATAAGGGGTTCTTATCTTGTTACAGATAAGGGGTTCTCATCTTGTTACAGATAAGGGGTTCTCATCTTGTTACAGATAAGGGGTTCTCATATTGTTACAGATAAAGGGGTTCTTATCTTATTACAGATAAGTCGTTCTCATCTTGTTAAAGATAAGAGGTTCTCATCTTGTTACAGATAAGGGGTTCTCATATTGTTACAGATAAAGGGGGTCTTATCTTGTTACAGATACGTTTTTTTAAATCTTGTTACAGATAAGGGGTTCTCATCTTATTACATATAAGGGGTTCTCATCTTGTTACAGATAAGGAGTTCTTATCTTGTTACAGATAATGGGTTCTTATCTTGTTACAGATAAGGGGTTCTTATCTTGTTACAGATAATGGGTTCTTATCTTGTTACAGATAAGGAGTTCTCATCTTGTTACAGATAAGGGGTTCTTATCTTGTTACAGATAAGGGGTTCTTATCTTGTTACAGATAAGGGGTTCTCATCTTGTACAGATAAGGGGTTCTCATCTTGTACAGATAAGGGGTTCTCATCTTGTTACAGATAAGTGGTTCTTATCTTGTTACAAATAAGGGGTTATCATCTTGTTACAGATAAGGCGTTCTCATCTTGTTACAGATAAGGGGTTCTCATCTTGTACAGATAAGGGGTTCTCATCTTGTACAGATAAGGGGTTCTCATCTTGCTACAGATAAGGGGTTCTCATCTTGTTACAGATAAGGGGTTCTTTTCACGAGTCCCATGGGGACCTGTGCTTTGATTTTAGAGTCCGTTAATATATTTTAGGGCCCCTTCACAGATTTTAGGATCAGTTAATAGACTTTACAGGCACGTTCATAGATTTTAGGATCACACTCTCCGGTTTATAAGTGGTGCCATGAAAACAACGCCAACAGATGCATGTGAAATGAACTCTAACATCGAACGTCTAAACGTAAGACGAGAACGCTCTGTCGTGGACATGTGTGAAAGATACTTAAGGATGGACACTACGGAGGAGCACAGGACAATGGTAGAAGATTGGCACCAACAGCAGAGAACAATAAAAGACATCATTCCTAACAACGGCGCAAGACAATATCGATAAACACCACCTGCCAGAGGGTAGAAGGCTTATGGTGGTCATCAATGATGGACCACCTTGCTGGCAGGCGACTACCCCCACAGTTAGAACTGTACTCATCCCTCTGCCGTCAGGAACACCCAACCATCTTTCCTGAAAACTATCGCTTTGGAAATGTAGGCAGCGGACTACGTTAGAGTGTGAGATCAGCGCATGTGAGCTTTACAATGCTGACATGGGGGTTCATAAACATCAAGAGACTGCCATGGGGGTCCATAAACATCAAGAGACTGCCATGGGGGTCCATGCGATTGCTTTACCAATTACCAACTGTCACAGGGATTTATGTATTTCAGAAACCTGCCAACATGGTCCAACATGCCAAACGATTAAGTGTAAGAAGGCACGACATAGCTGATCTATCAGGCAGCCATAAACGTTGCGGACACACGAGTTGATCTTCAATGTTGAGACTTCACCTGCCGGGCATGTAACTTATCGTTTTATAGAATGGATATTTCAAGAGGATGCTTGTGGGAAAGATACACATTAAAAAAAAATAACTAAGAAGAGAAAAATGAGAAAGTGAGAAGAAAGAAAAAGAGCAATGAAATAGGAGACTGGCAAAGCGAAAACGAATGCCGAGCAGTGAGGTAAACGCGTAGTGCAGCTCGGGGCGGTCATCGGTCAAAATTAGCTCCCTTGACAGGTTACTACCCCTGCCGTGGGCCAGGGGAAACAATTAATGAAATATCCGCCCTGGCAGAATGGCGGCAATATATTTATTTCCGGTATGAAAACAGACAAACACAAAGAATAAAAGTAGAGGACAAACACATTATGGCAAACTAAGCAAGCACTCGATAGAGTTACGGCGGGAATAGAATGAGGGAAACTGCTTGGCAGATTGCTTTATACGATTTTCGGAACGCTTGTCTAGGATCGTTACCTTCAGGTGTAGGAAATGTTGTGTTAAGTTACTTCCAAGTTACTTCCCTTCTCATGCGCTGTCCAACCATAGTGTGTGGAGTTCCTCCCTTCTCAGGCGCTGTCCAACCATAGTGTGTGGAGTTCCTCCCTTCTCATACGCTGCCCAACCATCGTGTGTGGAGTTCCTCCCTTCTTAGACGCTGCCCAACCATAGTGTGTGGAGTTCCTCCCTTCTCAGACGCTGCCCAACCATAGTGTGTGGAGTTCCTCCCTTCTCAGACGCTGCCCAACCATCGTGTGTGGAGTTCCTCCCTTCTCAGGGATAGTGCCCCTTTCTCCGCCGCCAAGGTGATGATGTTCTTCATGCCCCATATAACCGGCATGCCAGTCCACCGTTGGACAGAACAGTTATGGCCAAATGTTGGAATCCCTAAAGAAACAAATGATTGGCCAAGATCTACAGACAGCGACACTGATAAGTCATTGCATAACACCAATAAGAGCAATTTCACAAGGAAACATGCCGGTTAAACTATATGTTTGTATGTGTGTGTAAATGCACACACACACACACATCACAGATAGAGAGAAAGAGAGAATGAAAGATATTTTAGAATCGTGGCCACGTACATTTGTCAGGAGAGAAGAGAGGAATACATGAACTTAATGAACAGCGGGGCCTTAGATGAGTTTAATAAGAGCTGACTCTCACGCGCCACCGAGACTGGACCTGGCGGCTGGGGGATGTGTGTTCGCTAATAGAAGGCGAAAGTAGACGTGAAACAGGGTGCTACAGCCTAGAAGACGTTACTATCTCTCACACCGCCTCTCTCTTTCCCTCTCACTCTCTCTCTATCTCTCACTTTACTCTCCCTCTCTCTCTAGCTCTCACTCTCTCTCTCACTCTATATCTCTCCCTCTAACTCTCACTCTCTCCTCTATCTCTCACTCTCTCTCCCTCACTCTCTCTCCATCTCTCCCTCTTTCCCTCTATCTGTCACTTTCTCTCCCCCTATTTCTCACTCTCTATCCCTCTCTCTCCATCCCTCACCCTCTCTCTCCCTCTATCTCAATCTCTCCCTCTCTCTAGCTCTCTCTCACTCTCACTCCCTCTCTATCTCTCTCCCTCTCTCTCCCTCTCTTTCCCACTCTCCATCTCTCACCCTCTCTCTCTATCTTTCCCTCCCTTTCTCTCCCTCTATCGCTCTCTCCATCTCTCACTCTCCGTCTATCTCTCCCTCTCCCTCTCAAACTCTCTCTCTCTCCATCGCTTTTTCTCTCTCCATCTCTCACTCTCCCTCTATCTCTCACTCTCTCCCTCCCTCTCTCTCTCTCTATAAAAGTAGACACTAATGACGAGAACACAGTTGGACAGGCCTGCATGCCTAGCTGCCATCCCCGCGAGCGTCTATCCATGGATCAACCCGAACACCAGGCACCATTGATGTCAACTATGTCTGTTCTAAGAGCTTCCTGAAAACCTCAAACTCTGACCAAGTTTTATGAAAAATGCTCACATCTGCTCTACACAGCGTCCCCTATAATAAGGGCCTCATTCATACGGTGGGCTAGGTCCCTGGCCCATGGCCTCATTCATACGGTGGGCTAGGTCCCTGGCCCATGGCCTCATTCATAAGGTGGGCTAGGTCCCTGGCCCATGGCCTCATTCATACGGTGGGCTAGGTCCCTGGCCCATGTCCTCATTCATACGGTGGGCTAGGTCCCTGGCCCATGCCCTCATTCATACGGTGGGCTAGGTCCCTGGCCCATGCCCTCATTCATACGGTGGCCTAGGTCCCTGGCCCATGTCCTCATATAATGTTACACGGCCTTTTTCAGCAAATTGAAAATGTTTACCGATTAATGTCATGTAATCAATTGTTAAAGTTTGAAAGAATAAAGACAATGTCAGAATACAGAGGAGTCCTTCCACATAATAAAGAGGAGAAACAAAGAGTCCTTCCACATAATAAAGAGGAGAAACAAAGAGTCCTTCCACATAATAAAGAGGAGAAACAAAGAGTCCTTCCACATAATAAAGAGGAGAAACAAAGAGTCCTTCCACATAATAAAGAGGAGAAACAAAGAGTCCTTCCACATAATAAAGAGGAGAAACAAAGAGTCCTTCCACATAATAAAGAGGAGAAACAAAGAGTCCTTCCACATAATAAAGAGGAGAAACAAAGAGTCCTTCCACATAATAAAGAGGAGAAACAAAGAGTCCTTCCACATAATAAAGAGGAGAAACAAAGAGTACTTCCACAAAATACCGATGAGAACAAAGAGTCCTTCTACAGAATACAAAGGATAGACAAACAGTCCTTCTACAGAATAGAGGAGAGACAAAGAGTCCCTCTACAGAGGAGAGACAAAGAGTACTTCTACAGAGGAGAGACAAAGAGTCCTTCTACAGAGGAGAGACAAAGAGTCCTTCTACAGAGGAGAGACAAAGAGTCCTTCTACAGTTGAGAGACAAAGTCCCTCTACAGAGGAGAGACAAAGAGTCCTTCTACAGAATAGAGGAGAGACAAAGAGTCCCTCTACAGAAGAGAGACAAAGAGTACTTCTACAGAGGAAAGACAAAGAGTCCTTCTACAGAGGAGAGACAAAGAGTCCTTCTACAGAGGAGAGACAAAGTCCTTCTACAGTTGAGAGACAAAGTCCCTCTACAGAGGAGAGACAAAGAGTCCTTCTACAGAGGAGAGACAAAGAGTCCTTCTACAGAGGAGAGACAGAGTCTTTCTACAGAGGAGAGACAAAGAGTCCCTCTACAGAGGAGAGACAAAGAGTCCTTCTACAGAGGAGAGACAGAGTCCTTCTACAGAGGAGAGACAAATAGTCCTTCTACAGGAGAGACAAAGAGTCCTTCTACAGAAGAGAGACAAAGTCCTTCTACAGAGGAGAGACAAAGAGTCCTTCTACAGAGGAGAGACAAAGAGTCCTTCTACAGAGGAGAGACAAAGAGTCCTTCTACAGAGGAGAGACAAAGAGTCCTTCTATTCAACGAACAAACCGAATAGAACATGACGTCATTCTGGACAGTTGTTGGACACGTCACAAGAGAGAATGAGAGAGATAGAGGACGGCAAAGATAGGAGGTAACGTTAGAGAAAGGGAGAAATAGAGGAAGAAATAGAGGGATGGAGAGAGAGGAATGGAGGGAGAGAGGTGGGCGAGAGGGGGGAGAGGGTAGGAAGGGAGAGAGTTGGAGAGAGGAGGGGGATTCACAGGCAGAGAGAGAGTGACAGACAGACATAGAGAGAGAGACAGACAGACAGAGAGAGACAGATAAACACTCTGTAGCTGGCTGACACGGACGTGTACTTGTCTCTTCCAACCATCTTACACACATTGACAATTTGAAGACTTAACTAAACACGTGTCGTCTCTGGACAAGGAGCGGGGACTGAGGAGCGTTGTCCATGACAAGAGCTAGTCAACCATTTTCAAACGCCCCCAGCACAACAAGAAACAAGTGAAATACTTGCACGTCTAATGAACGAGGCCCTGTGTCTACCAGACTGCCAACAAGGATCAAGTTGTAATGTTTCCCCACACGAACAATTATATTTGACGAGCACCTGTCAGGAACCGACCGACGATGTTTCTGGCAGCACTGCCCAACACAGACCAGACATCCGTCTCAGACTGACTAGCGGGAGTCTGAGTACCACTTATGGAGAAATGACCTTGTACTCTCGCCATGGACTGACTGACTCTCTGCCAGTAGCCGATGCCTCGCTGTTGGTCTCCAGTTTTATGACAGAGAACATTAAAGCTCGCGCGGAGCTTGCTCTTGGCAGCCCCCAGTTATTGCCTGACTTTCGAGTCGAAACCACGTGCAGTCAAGTGTCACGGCCACTATCACCGAATATCGAAGGTTAACTCTGTACCCACCCCACACATTAGCTGTGTTTTGCCCACAACAACGGCCGCCATGTTGACTGTCAGTGACCAACTTATTCTTCAAATGCCTGCATGGAAGGCCTGCACAGATTACTAAACGATTCATGAGACCCATTCTAGGAGGGAACAAATGCTGCAATTATTTTCTCCACAAAGCACCCCCCCCCCCCTACTCGCATCCAAATTGAGTTCACTCTGCTTCTAACATATCTTCTTCTCTAGACGCAGCATCATCATCATGTCCCTTACCATGCAGCGTGACGATCAGATACCACCTTCGGCAGTACCGGAAATCGTTTTGCTAGTCCACACGCTATACGACGTCAGGACTACAGATTGATCCATACACCTTGTGCTAGGACTACATATTGATAAAACCACTTTGTGTTATGACTTCAGATAGGTCAATCCATTTCGTGCTAGGACTATACATGGGCTAATGCATTTCGTGTCGGCACACAAGAAACGTGTTTGGTACCCTCAAATCTGTCCTGGTGTCCTGCATCCTCTCATGTAAGCCGCCATTTTATAGTTTATTTTAGCCTGCTGAAACAACAAGTAATTTTAGCGCGTTCCGATAACTTCTTGGTGCTGGAATAATTATGTGTCAATCACTGGGTGATGGGTGACTGACAGCTGCCATACTTAACGGTGAAGACAAAGTGACTGACGGCTGTCATACTTAACGGTGAAGACAAAGTGACTGACGGCTGTCATACTTAACGGTGAAGACAAAGTGACTGAAGGCTGTCATACTTAACGGTGAAGACAAGGTGACTGACGGCTACCACACTTAACGGTGAAGACAAGATGACTGACGGCTGTCATACCTAACGGTGAAGACAAGATGACTGACGGCTGTCATACCTAACGGTGAAGACAAGATGACTGACAGCTGTCATAACTAACGGTGAAGACAAGGTGACTGACAGCTGTCATACCTAACGGTGAAGACAAGATGACTGACAGCTGTCATACCTAACGGTGAGACAAGATGACTGACAGCTGTCATACCTAACGGTGAAGACAAGATGACTGACAGCTGTCATGCCTAACGGCAACATGACGTGTATAGCCACCCTGGTGTCGTCTCTGCCGTGATTGTTATGTATAACAAAATCAGGAACAAGTCCCGCAGAGCCGGTCACCTCTCACCCCGCGTGCTACTGTCCCAAGTAAATTATCACCTGCTCTAGTGCTCCAACCAGATCAAAGGGAGAATATCACCTGCTCTAGTGCTCCGATCAGATCAAAGGGAGAGTATCACCTTCTTTAGTGCTCCGACCAGAGGGAGAGTATCACCTGCTCTAGTGCTCCGTCCAGATCAAAGGGAGAGTATCACCTGCTCTAGTGCTCCGACTAGATCAAAGGGAGAGTATCACCTGCTCTAGTGCTCCCACCAGATCACAGGGAGAGTATCACCTGCTTTAGTGCTCCGACGAGAGGGAGAGTTATCACCTGCTCTAGTGCTCCGACCAGAGGGAGAGTATCACCTGCTCTAGTGCTCCGACCAGAGGGAGAGTATCACCTGCTCTAGTGCGCCGACCAGATCACAGAGAGAGTATCATCTGCTCTAGTGCTCCGACCAGAGGGAGAATATCACCTGCTCTAGTGCTCCGACCAGATCAAAGAGAGAGTATCACCTGCTCTAGTGCCCCGACCAGATCAAAGGGAGAGTATCACCTGCTCTAGTGCTCCGACCAGATCAAAGGGAGAGTATCACTTGCTCTAGTGCTCCGACCAGAGTGAGAGTATCCCCTGCTCTAGTGCTCCGACCAGATCAAAGGGAGAGTATCACTTGCTCTAGTGCTCCGACCATAGTGAGAGTATCACCTGCTCTAGTGCTCCGACCAGATCAAAGGGAGAGTATCACCTGCTCTAGTGTTCCGACCAGATCAAAGAGAGAGTATCACCTGCTCTAGTGCTCCGATCAGATCAAAGGGAGAGTATCACCTACTGTAGTGCTCCGACCAGATCAAAGGGAGAGTATCTCCTGCTCTAGTGATCCGACCAGATCAAAGGGAGAATATCACCTGCTCTAGTGCTCCGACCATATCAAAGGGAGAGTATCACCTGCTCTAGTGCTCCGACCAGATCTAAGGGATAGTATCACCTGCTCTAGTGCCCCGACCAGATCAAAGGGAGAGTATCACCTGCTCTAGTGCTCCGACCAGAGAGGGTATCATCAGCTTTCCCTGGCCACGAATTGTGTTTGTCTCCCATCTGGTTTCTTCAGTGTAGCACTGGGCCATCCAATTACCTGTCCCTCAATTGTTAGACCAGGAATGTGCTGTTGCAGATATGCCTTTTAGGAAGGACTGTCCCCTGGATGGATCCGAACCGTCAGATCTCCCGGTGGTTCGTCCGTCGGTAATGTTGAGATAATAAAACATCCGAGTGGCAGAGCGGTTAGCGATTGATACCTCAAATTAGATGGTGTATTTAACTTAGTCGTGCTTCAGTCTACCCAGATGTAAACTGATATGTAACTTAAGTTAGGGGAAAGCAAGGAGCTGACCATGAAACCTCACAAAAGCTGAGAACCGCAAAAAAGATTTAAACAAACTACAATCCACTCACACATGACAGACCTAAAACTAATACATTTCACCTACACACATGAGAGAGAGAGAGAGAGAGAGAGAGAGAGAGAGAGAGAAAGAGAGAGTGAAGGGGGGGGCAGAGAGAGAGAGGGATGTGAGGGAGAGGAAACCGCTATTAGAGGACCTAAGACAGCAATGTTAATGTAACGACAGCCAGAAAAGTAAAAGAATAAGATAAACATGATGCTAGACAAATGAATGTATGAAGACATGAGGAAAACAGGAAAGAGAAAAGTGATAAGAGATGAGGAGGCTGAGAGGATAGAACGAATATAAGTGTCGAATCACAGGAAATGAGGAAGTCAGAACTTGGGTCAGACAAAACGTAGATTGAAAGAAAAACCACAGAAAGTGACAATGAAGGAATGTGACAGTGACATATAGATTATAACAGAGATAAGAGGAGCACTGAAGACCAGCAGATGGAGAGACGGAGAGAGAAAGAGAGGAGGAGAGAGGTGTCTTCCCGCTGCTCGTCTAGCGCCAGTATCTGCACCGTGATAAGTTAGGATGACGTGGCAAGATGGCAGACATGGAAGAAGCTGGGCTGTGTCTGGTGACTATACCAGGTGCATAAACCACTGCCAAACGGTCCTGTGTCACTGTGGCAGGGTACTGCTTACTCATTAGTGAGGGGGTGGGGGTAGGGTCTTGGCAGAGAAAGAGGCAGTTGTGGGGGTAGGGTCTTGGCAGAGAAAGAGGCAGTTGTGGGGGTAGGGGGGAGCGCACTGAGGAGAGCTGCGCTCAGTTAAAACTCGAATTGCAAACACTGAAGGTGTGACTCTCCCAATGTTTACTGAGAGTAAGTGTGACTCTCCCAATGTTTACTGAGAGTAAGTGTGACTCTCCCAATGTTTACTGAGAGTAGATGTGACTCTCCCAATGTTTACTGAGAGTAGATGTGACTCTCCCAATGTTTACTGAGAGTAGATGTGACTCTCCCAATGTTTACTGAGAGTAGATGTGACTCTCCCAATGTTTACTGAGAGTAAGTGTGACTCTCCCAATGTTTACTGAGAGTAGATGTGACTCTCCCAATGTTTACTGAGAGTAGATGTGACTCTCCCAATGTTTACTGAGAGTAGATGTGACTCTCCCAATGTTTACTGAGAGTAGATGTGACTCTCCAGTTGTAATGGTCTCCAGAGTCTGTGATAAATGTTATCATCACTTCATAACTCACTCTACAAATATCGCGGCGGATACTAACAAAATCATCATGCCAAACAGGCAACCAACCACAGCAGCCACTACAACAAGGTCGTAGGGAGTGTCTGGACGCTTATCCTCATTTATTGCCCAGTAGGGAACATAACAAGAGAGAGAGAGAGAGAGAGAGAGAGAGAGAGAGAGTGTGAGAAAGAGATAAAGTGACATGTGCACGATTCTGCTAACGGGAGACAGATGATAGAGAGAAAGGCGGACCATGAAAGAGAGATCAAGAGATAGAAGGTTATATGATGGAGAGAAGGGCAGATGATGGAGAGAAGGGTAGATGAAAGAGAGAAGGGTAGATGAAGGAGAGAAGGGTAGATGAAGGAGAGAAGGGTAGATGATGGAGAGAAGGGTAGATGAAAGAGAGAAGGGTAGATGAAGGAGAGAAGGGTAGATGAAGGAGAGAAGAGTAGATGAAGGAGAGAAGGGTAGATGATGGAGAGAAGGGTAGATGAAAGAGAGAAGGGTAGATGAAGAAGAGAAGGGTAGATGATGGAGAGAAGGGTAGATGATGAGAGAAGGGTAGATGAAAGAGAGAAGGGTAGATGATGAGAGAATGGTAGATGACGAGAGAAGGGTAGATGATGAGAGAAGGGTAGATGAAAGAGAGAAGGGTAGATGATGAGAGAAGGGTAGATGAAAGAGAGAAGGGTAGATGATGGAGAGAAGGGTAGATGAAAGAGTGAAAGAAAGAACATGAAGGAGAGAAGGGTAGATGATGGAGAGAAGGGTAGATGATGGAGAGAAGGGTAGATGAAAGAGTGAGACAGAACATGAAGGAAAGATCAAACGACAGACAGCACTGATCATCAAGAGGGTACTGGGAATGCTGTCTGCTCACAGCTGATAGAAAAGTGAAACTTGATTGCTATAAATAGCCCCCGTGTCTTATGAAAGCCCTGGTGTCTCTCTCTGTGTGTGTTCCCATTATCGGGCATAGGGGCGGGAAGGGGTTGACGTGTCTCTGATAGTACAGACACAACTAGCAGCAGCATACACAGAAATAGACTATTCTGTGAGGCCCAGGTAACCTGCAGTAATACCTCTACCTGCTCTGGCATTGGATTGGGGAACGTGAGAAGAGAAAAGCAGTGCCGCCAAGTCTTGGATATCAGCAGCGTGTCTGATTGTATATTTTATCAATGCTACTTAAGAGGGTTCTACTCAAAACCCGAGAAGATGTCACAATATACACAGCAGAGCGGTGTCTCTGTACTTTTTATGTCAAGTATTGTGATACTTTAGGATACGATGTATCTGGTCGTCAGACAAAGACAAGAATACGCAAAAAAAGGGGATTATTTCGTCTGTGAAATAAGTGCAGATCCTGTTAACACACATGTGCGCCATATGGGAATATGATGTTAGGCCCATATTATCTTGACCGAGGGCATACTTGGGCTCACTGTCGGGGGGGGGGGGGGGGATGAATTTACTTCCCACATTATTCTGCTACACAGTGTGTGAGGCTAGGTGTCCCCAAAAACCGTTTCTGTGTTCCGGAAAAATCTGGCACCAAATGGAGATAAAACCCCGATCGCTCGGCTGGGAAGTCAGTGCACTAACTGGTACGTCACCTCAGCTTAGACATATTGTTTCCATTGCACCTTTGTTATGTCTTGATAAAACATTTTCTTGTCATTAACATAATTGGCCATGTGATACCTATCCTGCAGGGACAATAGGCTACACATGCAAACTGATTCCCATCCTGCAGGGACAATAGGCTACACCTGCAAAGTGATTCCCATCCTGCAGAGACAATAGGCTACACCTGCAAACTGATTCCCATCCTGCAGAGACAATAGGCTACACCTGCAAACTGATTCCCATCCTGCAGGAACAATAGGCTACACCTGCAAACTGATTCCCATCCTGCAGAGACAATAGGCTACACCTGCAAACTGATTCCCATCCTGCAGGAACAATAGGCTACACCTGCAAACTGATTCCCATCCTGTAAGAACAATAGGCTACACCTGCAAACTGATTCCCATCCTGCAGCAACAATAGGCTATACCTGCAAAGTGATTCCCATCCTGCAGGGACAATAGGCTACACCTGCAAAGTGATTCCCATCCTGCAGGGACAATAGGCTACACCTGCAAACTGATTCCCATCATGCAAGAACAATAGGCTACACCTGCAAACTGATTCTCATCCTGCAGGAACAATAGGCTTCACCTGCAAAATGATTCCCATCCTGCAGGGACAATAGGCTACACATGCAAACTGATTCCCATCCTGCAGGGACAATAGGCTGCACCTGCAAAGTGATTCCCATCCTGTAGAGACAATAGGCTACACCTGCTAACTGATTCCCATCCTGCAGAGACAATAGGCTACACCTGCAAACTGATTCCCATCCTGCAAGAACAATAGGCTACACCTGCAAACTGATTCCCATCCTGCAAGAACAATAGGCTACACCTGCTAACTGATTCCCATCCTGCAGAGACAATAGGCTACACCTGCAAACTGATTCCCATCCTGCAAGAACAATAGGCTACACTTGCAAACTGATTCCCATCATGCAGGAACAATAGCTACACCTGCAAACTGATTCCCATCATGCAAAAACAATAGGCTACACCTGCAAACTGATTCCCATCCTGCAAGAACAATAGGCTACACCTGCAAACTGATTCCCATCCTGCAAGAACAATAGGCTACACTTGCAAACTGATTCCCATCATGCAGGAACAATAGCTACACCTGCAAACTGATTCCCATCATGCAAAAACAATAGGCTACACCTGCAAACTGATTCCCATCCTGAAAGAACAATAGGCTACACCTGCAAACTGATTCCCATCCTGCAGGGACAATAGGCTACACCTGCAAACTGATTCCCATCCTGCAGGGACAATAGGCTACACCTGCAAACTGATTCCCCTTCTGCAGGGACAATAAGGAAGAACGACCTTTACACCCCAAGATAGAAATGGATCGATTAACACGTTTAATTGAGTGATCTATTAGTTACAACCGCTAGACATTCACTGATTGATCTAAGCGTGTAGTTATATCCTAATGACGTCATATCGCCAGAGAACTGCTAGCACTGTGCCAGAGAACTGCTAGCTCTGTGCCAGAGAACTGCTAGCTCTGTGCCACAGAACTGCTAGCACTGTGCCAGAGAACTGCTAGCTCTGTGCCAGAGAACTGCTAGCTCTGTGCCTGAGGAATATGGTCGCTAAACGAGGTCATGTTGCAGATCTGGAATATAAGATGGAATGACGACAGGACTGGATCGTCTAGGACATGATCGTCTAGGACATGATCGTCTAGGATCTAGGACATGATCGTCTATGACATGATCGTCTAGGACATGATCGTCTAGGATCTAGGACATGATCGTCTAGAACATGATCGTCTAGGACATGCTCGTCTAGGATCTAGGACATGATCGTCTAGGACATGATCGTCTAGGGTCTAGGACATGATCGTCTAGGACATGATAATCTAGGACTTGATCGTCTAGGGTCTAGGACATGATCGTCTAGGACATGATCGTCTAGGGTCTAGGACATGATTGCCTAGCACATGATCGTCTAGGACATGATCGTCTAGGACATGATCGTCTAGGACATGATCATATAGGACACACAGGATAGCACATTCTGATATCAGATTGTGGATATACCCTGAACAACACTTTAAGAGCACACACCACACACCACACAAGAGCACACGAGCACACATCACACAAGAGCACATACCACACAAGAGCACACACCACACAAAAGCACACATCACACACGACCACACACCACACAAGAGCACACATCACACACGACCACACACCACACAAGAGCACACATCACACACGAGCACACACCACACAAGAGCACACATAACACAAGAGCACACACACACAAGAGCACACATCACAAACGAGCACACACCACACAAGAGCACACACCACACAAGAGCACACATCACACAAGAGCACACACCACACAAGAGCACACACAAGAGCACACACCACACAAGAGCACACACCACACAAGAGCACACATCACACAAGAGCACACATCACACAAGAGTACACACAAGAGCACACACCACACAAGAGCACACACAAGAGCACACACCACACAAGAGCACACACCACACAAGAGCACACATAACACAAGAGCACACATCACACAAGAGCACACACCACACAAGAGCACACATCACACAAGAGCACACACCACACAAGAGCACACACCACACAAGAGCACACACAAGAGCACACATCACAAAAGAGCACACACACACATAAGAGCACACACCACACAAGAGCACACATCCCACACGAGCACACACCACACAAGAGCACACATCACACAAGAGCACACACCACACGAGCACACATCAAACACGAGCACACATCAAACACGAGAACACACCACACAAGAGCACACACACACAAGAGCACACACCACACAAGAGCACATATCACACACGAGCACACACCACAGAAGAGCACACATCACACAAGAGCACACACACACACAAGAGCACACATCACATCACACACGAGCACACACCACACAAGAACACACATCACACAAAAGCACACATCACACAAGAGCACACACCACACAAGAGCACACATCACACAAGAGCACACACCACACAAGAGCACACACCACACAAGAGCACACACCACACAAGAGCCCACATCACACAAGAGCCCACATCACACAAGAGCCCACATCACACAAGAGCACACACCACACAAGAGCACACACCACACAAGAGCACACACCACACAAGAGCACACACCACACAAGAGCACACACCACACAAGAACACACATCACACAAGAGCACACAAGAGCACACACCACACAAGAGCACACACCACACAAGAGCACACATCACACAAGAGCACACATCACACAAGAGCATACACACGAGCACACACAACACAAGAGCACACATCACACAAGAGCACAGACCACACAAGAGCACACACCACACAAGAGCACACATCACACAAGAGCACACACCACACAAGAGCACACACAAGAGCACACATCACACAAGAGCACACACCACACAAGAGCACACACCACACAAGAGCACACACCACACAAGAGCACACCTCACACAAGAGCACACACCACACGAGCACACATCAAACACGAGCACACACCACACAAGAGCACACACACACAAGAGCACACACCACACAAGAGGACATATCACACACAAGCACACACCACACAAGAGCACACATCACACAAGAGCACACACACACACAAGAGCACACATCACACAAGAGCACACACCACACAAGAGCACACATCACACAAGAGCACACATCACACAAGAGAACACACCACACAAGAGCACAAACAAGAGTACACATCCCACAAGAGCACAAATAAGAGTTCACACCACACAAGAGCACACATCACACAAGAGCACACATCACACAAGAGCACACATCACACACGAGCACACACAACAAAAGAGCACACATCACACAAGAGCATTCACAAGAGCACACATCACACAAGAGCACACATCACACAAGAGCACACATCACACAAGAGCACACACCACACGAGCACACACCACACAAGAGCACACACACAAGAGCACATACCACACAAGAGCACACACCACACAAAAGCACACATCACACACGACCACACACCACACAAGAGCACACATCACACACGACCACACACCACACAAGAGCACACATCACACACGAGCACACACCACACAAGAGCACACATCACACAAGAGCACACACACACAAGAGCACACATGACAAACGAGCACACACCACACAAGAGCACACACCACACAAGAGTACACATCACACAAGAGCACACACCACACAAGAGCACACACAAGAGCACACACCACACAAGAGCACACACAAGAGCACACACCACACAAGAGCACACATCACACAAGAGCACACATCACACAAGAGTACACACAAGAGCACACACCACACAAGAGCACACACAAGAGCACACACCACACAAGAGCACACATCACACAAGAGCAAACATCACACAAGAGCACACACCACACAAGAGCACACATCACACAAGAGCACACACCACACAAGAGCACACACCACACAAGAGCACACACAAGAGCACACATCACAAAAGAGCACACACACACATAAGAGCACACACCACACAAGAGCACACATCCCACACGAGCACACACCACACAAGAGCACACATCACACAAGAGCACACACCACACGAGCACACATCAAACACGAGAACACACCACACAAGAGCACACACACACAAGAACACACACCACACAAGAGCACATATCACACACGAGCACACACCACAGAAGAGCACACATCACACAAGAGCACACACACACACAAGAGCACACATCACATCACACACGAGCACACACCACACAAGAGCACACATCACACAAAAGCACACATCACACAAGAGCACACACCACACAAGAGCACACATCACACAAGAGCACACACCACACAAGAGCACACACCACACAAGAGCACACACCACACAAGAGCCCACATCACACAAGAGCCCACATCACACAAGAGCACACACCACACAAGAGCACACACCACACAAGAGCACACACCACACAAGAGCACACACCACACAAGAGCACACACCACACAAGAACAGACATCACACAAGAGCACACAAGAGCACACACCACACAAGAGCACACATCACACAAGAGCACACATCACACAAGAGCATACACACGAGCACACACAACACAAGAGCACACATCACACAAGAGCACAGACCACACAAGAGCACACACCACACAAGAGCACACACAAGAGCACACATCACACAATAGCACACACACACACAAGAGCACACACCACACAAGAGCACACACCACACAAGAGCACACCTCACACAAGAGCACACACCACACGAGCACACATCAAACACGAGCACACACCACACAAGAGCACACACAAGAGCACACATCACACAATAGCACACACACACACAAGAGCACACACCACACAAGAGCACACACCACACAAGAGCACACCTCACACAAGAGCACACACCACACGAGCACACATCAAACACGAGCACACACCACACAAGAGCACACACACACAAGAGCACACACCACACAAGAGGACATATCACACACAAGCACACACCACACAAGAGCACACATCACACAAGAGCACACACACACAAGAGCACACATCACACAAGAGCACACAACACACAAGAGCACACATCACACAAGAGCACACATCACACAAGAGAACACACCACACAAGAGCACAAACAAGAGTACACATCCCACAAGAGCACAAATAAGAGTTCACACCACACAAGAGCACACATCACACAAGAGCACACATCACACAAGAGCACACATCACACACGAGCACACACAACAAAAGAGCACACATCACACAAGAGCATTCACAAGAGCACACATCACACAAGAGCACACATCACACAAGAGCACACATCACACAAGAGCACACACCACACGAGCACACATCAAACACGAGCACACACCACACAAGAGCACACACACACAAGAGCACACACCACACAAGAGGACATATCACACACAAGCACACACCACACAAGAGCACACACACACACAAGAGCACACATCACACAAGAGCACACACCACACAAGAGCACACATCACACAAGAGCACACACCACACAAGAGCACATACAAAAGCACACACCACACAAGAGCACACATCACACAAGAGCACACATCACACAAGAGCACACACCACACAAGAGCACACACCACACACCAAACAAGAGCACATACACGAGCACACATCAGACAATAGCACACCACACAAGAGCACACACCACACAAGAGCACACACCATACAAGAGCATACATCACACAAGAGCACACATCACACAAGAGCACACACCACACAAGAGCACACACCACACAAGAGCACACACCACACAAGAGCACACACCACACAAGAGCACACACCACACAAGAGCACACACCACACAAGACCATCCATGAGAAATCTCAGTACCCGCCCACTGACAGATATGACGAAGCCAAAGCCAGGTATATAGTCTCAGTATCCGCCCACTGACAGACATGACGAAGCCTTAGCCAGTTATATGCTACTGAACATTTTCAAGTGAATGTTGCCCCTTTCAAACTAGGATAGATCAATCATTTCTGATCTCGCTCCTCAAACCGCGTGACATGGTTGTAACACGGACACTCCGACAGACGCCTGTTTGAGGGAGACCAGGCAAAACACCTTCTTCAGGTATGTCAACTACACTCGAAGAACAGAGTGACAGTCTCGTTTTAACGTGAGCAACATTAGATGCACTGGCAAGCTAGCGAGGGAAATATACGTGGTTAATTGAGGGATAAACTGTATGGCAATGAGAGAAGTTAGACCGACATGAATATGAGGAAAATAGATGTGGATACTTGAGAGCGAACGATAGAGAAATAATTCTTTTCACAACCAGATTTGGAAACTATAAGTTTACAAGATTTATTAACAGAATAAGCAAACCGGAAGACACAGACGATAGACAATGAAACCAGAAGACAGACGATAGACACTGAAACCAGAAGACACAGACGACAGACAATGAAACCAGAAGACACAGACGACAGACAATGAAACCAGAAGACACAGACGACAGACAATGAAACCAGAAAACACAGACGACAGACAATGAAACCAGAAGACACAGACGACAGACAATGACATCAGAAGACACAGACGACAGACAATGAAACAAGAAGACAGACGATTGACAATGAAACCAGAAGACACAGACGACAGACAATGAAACCAGAATACACAGACGACAGACAATGAAAGAAGACAGACGACAGACAATGAAACCAGAAGACACAGACGACAGACAATGAAACCAGAAGACACAGACGACAGACAATGAAACCAGAAGACAGACAATGAAACCAGAAGACAGACAATGAAACCAGAAGACACAGACGATAGACAATGAAACCAGAAGACAGACGACAGACAATGAAACCAGAAGACAGACAATGAAACCAGAAGACATACGATAGACAATGAAACCAGAAGATACAGACGATAGACAATGAAACCAGAAGACAGACAATGAAAATAAGAAAAATCAATGAAGGAGAAGATCAAAGAGACCCTTTGGTAAATGGAAACTTTTAGCATGAGAGGAGCTTTACATAACTAGTACAAACATGGGATCATTTGAATAGCTGTGTTTATGGAAAACGGAGCGAGGGAGAGCGGTCTGGGCATAATAATGTGGTTCAAAGGATGGGGACCTTTGTTGAGTATCAGGAAGCCTGGCGTGAGCACGCAAGTTGCTCATATGTCAACCGGCAAGCTGTAATTATGATAAACATGGCGTGATATTAGGAGATCTGGCGTGCGGAGGGAGGCGGGGAGAAGGGAGACACTAGAAGAAGAGAAAGAAGGGACATGTGGCTGAAATAGGAAGAGGAGATTATACTGAGTGCGGCAGACTGCAAGATAACTGTGGTTACATTTATGTGAGAGGACATCTAGCATGAAACAGATGGGTTGGCCGGAGCAAACATGGCGGCCATGGATGGGGGAGAACTGACACGGAAAGGGTTGCATGCTTAGGTTGATCATGTTCAGAGTTATGTCGGCCCATATCTTTCTCCCCAGGTCTCTAGAAGACAACACATGCCAATCATAAATGATTTAGCGCAGGCGATCTACAAGGACATTGTGCTGGACCTACAGGCGACCTACAAGGACATTATGCTGGACCTACATGCGATCTACAAGGACATTGTGCTGGACCTACAGGTGACCTACAAGGACATTGTGCTGGATCTACAAGCGATCTACAAGGACATTGTGCTGGACCTGCAGGCGACCTACAAGGACATTGTGCTGGACCTACAGGCGACCTACAAGGACATTGTGCTGGACCTACAGGCGATCTACAAGGACATTGTGCTGGATCTACAGGCGATCTACAAGGACATTGTGCTGGACCTACAGGCGATCTACAAGGACATTGTGCTGGACCTACAGGCGACTTACAAGGACATTGTACTGGACCTACAGGCGACCTACAAGGACATTGTGCTGGACCTACATTCTATTCCAACAATAATTCGAGAGAAAACAATGAAACGGATCCACTTTTCTAGCATGCTCATCTAACGGTGTCATCTAACAGGCATAGCCGGCCGCAGACATGATGTCACACTTTCTGTTGATGGTCTCTGTCTAGTGTATAAACTTCTGGAGTTTGTGCAAGGTCTCCCTCAAGTGTACCAACTTCTGGAGTCTGGTCAAAGTCTCCCTCAAGTGTACCAACTTCTGGAGTCTGTTCAAAGTCTCCCTCAAGTGTACCAACTTCTGGAGTCTGTTCAAGGTCTCCCTCAAGTGTACCAACTTCTGGAGTCACTTTCTATTGATTGTCTCCCTCAAGTGTACCAATTTCTGGAGTCACCTTCCATCTTGTTGGTACACGTGTGTACATAAGGCTAAGAAAGTTGCCGTTTGCTAGGGATGAAGTGTTAGAAACTTGTACCAGGTTGAATCATTTGTTTAGGTGGGTCATCAATTCCCTTCCTCAATTGCGTTTTCCCTTATAGTAAGTCAGATGTCCATTTACAACTGGGTAGACTGGAGCATTTGGAGACTCTAGATACAAAACAGTAATGTTGCCACAAGAAGCGATATCAGTACCTACTCTATCAGTTACTCGCTCGGGAATATACACTAAATTTGGTAACAAGGAAACTTATTTTGTGTTTTGTATACAGCATTGTTATGAATAACTAGGGTTTATGTTTGGGACCACAGGAGTGTCAATTCTTGTATTTTGGTGTTTCTTTGGTGAATTTGTGTTTCTTTGGTGAATTTGTGTTTCTTTGGTGAATTTGTGTTTCTTGGGTGAATTTGTGTTTCTTGGGTGAATTTGTGTTTCTTGGGTGAATTTGTGTTTCTTGGGTGAATTGGTGTTTCTTTGTTGAATTGGTGCTCCTTGGGTGAATTTGTGTTTTTATTTATTTGTTAAATGTTTCCGTGAACATTTGACATGTCGAAAGCTGCGTGTCTCTAGGCTAGGGGAAAGTTGGAGGAATAGAAGTCCAGACTAACCGACAACAGCCCCGACGCGTTAAGTAAGTGCTTGTCAAATGGACGGCCTCTATTTGGGATCCAAATATTAATCAGATTTTGGTCTGGTAAGAAGTCAAAACAGAGTAACAGTAATTGTACTGTATAGCGTACTATAAAATGTTCTGAATGAACACACTATTGGAAACTGTACTGTAAAATGTACTGTACACTTTACTGTAAACCGTTATGTAAAATGCACTGACGTACGTACTGCCAACTGTACTAGAACGGCGAGACGGTGGCGTCGAGCAAGAGGAATTTATCGATACCAGCTAGATAGCGATACCAGAGCAAGATAACGATTACAGAGGAATTTTACGATACCAGACTCAGATAACGACCTTGACCTTCTTTATGAAGACGTTAGCTGATCTGATGGAATCTTCAAGCAGAGAAAACGAAAAGACAGACACACGTCCACCACTTGCCCAAAATAAGTGCTTGCAATCTAGAGAATATTCAATACCATGGAAGTTCTAACCGAACCGCGGCAGAATCTATGGCACTTTTCGAGTTACTAAAAGTCTCCACCAAAATCAGGACATCTATTGACCGACCACTTGATGTGTTGTTTCTGTAACTGTTTTACATTATGATGTTGCTAGTCCCAAGCACACCTCTGTTTAGCTTTATTGACGATATGTTTGGTAGGTTCAGCGCCCTCGTATTTATCTCTGTGCTCTAGTCTTGGATAGCTGGTTGAGATTATGGACTGGGTTTCGCTAGAAGGAAGAATGCGAGAATGAATGAGTGGATGAGAGAGCTGGGTCTATCATACATTTCAAAGATCAGTTCTGATTGTAGGAATCATCGAGAAGACGGTCCCAGGAGAGACGGGAAGTCGCGGGCACGAAGTGCGCATGCGCATTTCAAGCAGGCTTGGGCAAGAAGCTTTCTGGTGGATGGATCGGGGATGTCAGGGTCGGTTAGGGTCGCTGGGTCTCCGGGGACCAGGCCCAGATAGTCATCGACGTCATCGGACGGACGGCATAGCCAGACAGGATCAGCTTGTTTCCACTGGGGCACCTCTTGTGCTGGGATAGTCAGACAATTAGTTGTGATAATTATTGGGGGGACCTCGGCCGGAGCAGACAGACACGTAGCAGACATTTGTCTGGTGTCCAATATACAGCATTATTCAGACACTTGCATGTATGTATGTATGTATGTATGTATGTATACACCTTCCAAGTATGTCGTGTCGTAAAATGAGACTAAACAGGGTTGTACTTGGCGCTGGTGGAGAGCTCATCATGTAAGCAACACAAAACAATTGTCATAACTAGCCACTGAGAAAGCTCGAATCCAGACTTCCTGTAAGGGACCAGTTGCTGCTCAAACTTTGGCCTCACACTGGGGCGACACGAGCAATGAATATACATACATATATAACATAACATAAGGTACACCCATACATACATACATGCACGCACACACACACACAAACGCACACACACATATATATATATATATATATATATATATATATATATATATATAGAGAGAGAGAGAGAGAGAGAGACAGAGAGAGTGGAAAAAGAAAGAAAGACAAAGAGAGAAGAAAGAGAGAGAGAGAGAGAGAAAGAGAAGAAAGAGAGTGGAGAAAGAGAGAGGATCCTCCGAAAATCTTTGGAGAGAGAATCTCGATCTCTATGTTATGCGCATATAAGCAGCTCAAAGGTATGTCACACGCGCGCACACTCTCACTGGAACAGCTGAACCATGAACATGTTACTGTGATATCTCGTATGCTTATTGTTACCCGACCCAGCGGGTAGGGCCTCCACTCCAACTCCACATTTCAGATATGCAAGATCCTATTAGAGGAACACGGTAAGATGACGAGACATTGGCAATGATGACAGAAACTTTTCCCCAGACTCTTGCACAACTTTCATACGCGCCCTTAGGTTGAGGCCCTTCCATTGCACTTTGGTTGGGCTAGCTTCTGATGGCGCACAAACCTAGCATAGGTACATACAGACACACACATGCATCCAAGCACTGGTTTACGCGTCCTGATATCGCCCAATGGACTACGGTCTGGGGTGGAATGGGCGCGCCTCCGCCAGTAGAAACTAGTGAGGCAAACATTTAAGCAAACAAAAAACGAGACATTGTGAGCTGCACTAGTTGTTGGTGCCCAAACATTAGGTGCGTCCAGGAAATGAGGTCAGCCAGCCGCTTGTACAAGATTCATGTCCGGTGATAGGTGCCAGCTGTCGGACAGCAGCTTGTTCTATCTCACTAACCGTAGACACACATATGTCTGTGTACAGTCAGTTCGGTGTTATTACTACCTAACGTATACACTGTCACAGACAATCATACACGGATAGTTGGGTTTCGGAGCTTGACAGACAGATCACACTTTTCGTGCACCATTCTGCTGTAAGGTGAAGCAGGCTACCACATGTAGCTGTAAGGTGAAGCAGACCACCACATGTAGCTGTAAGGTGAAGCAGACCACCACATGTAGCTGTAAGGTGAAGCAGACCACCACATGTAGCTGTAAGGTGAAGCAGGCTACCACATGTAGCTGTAAGGTGAAGCAGACCACCACATGTAGCTGTAAGGTGAAGCAGACCACCACATGTAGCTGTAAGGTGAAGCATAGATCACCACATGTAGCTGTAAGGTGAAGCAGGCTACCACATGTAGCTGTAAGGTGAAGCAGGCTACCACATGTAGCTGTAAGGTGAAGCAGACCACCACATGTAGCTGTAAGGTGAAGCATAGATCACCACATGTAGCTGTAAGGTGAAGCAGACTACCACATGTAGCTGTAAGGTGAAGCAGACCACCACATGTAGCTGTAAGGTGAAGCAGACCACCACATGTAGCTGTAAGGTGAAGCATAGATCACCACATGTAGCTGTAAGGTGAAGCAGACCACCACATGTAGCTGTAAGGTGAAGCAGACCACCACATGTAGCTGTAAGGTGAAGCAGACCACCACATGTAGCTGTAAGGTGAAGCAGACCACCACATGTAGCTGTATCTCAGACAACCACGTTAGATGTTTTAACGTGACTGATTATAATACCAATGTCCACACAGGTCCAGGCTACATGTGAGGAGCTACACAGGGCCAGGCTACACGCGAGGAGCCACACAGGTCCAGGCTACATGTGAGGAGCCACACAGGACCACGCTACATGTGAGGAGCCATACAGGGCCAGGCTACACGCGAGGAGCCACACAGGCCCAGGCTACATGCGAGGAGCCACACAGGGCCATGCTACATCTCCTATCTACACAACAGAGAAGCGACACTCGCGCCTCACATCTGCCCTGCACACAACAGTTAATGGGTTCGCCATGATGATATGGCCGACTGTAATGAGGTTATAACACGCACATGGCTTCAGTGACCTCCCAGGAGAGACGTGCCCAGATTTCTAGCCATAAACTGGAAATTAGATGCGAATTGGAATCCATAGGATTTCCATGTAAAATCTAAAGCTTGTTTCATTGAGTGGATCTGATCCGAGATGACTTTACTATGTCTGCAGATCTGTTGTGACCTCATGTGATGGATCTGACAGTTTTCATTTGCCATCCTACAGCACTATTTCAAAACGTTATTTATAAATAGTTGGGAGAGACGTGTGCCATATCTTAACACGTCATTTAGAAATAGTTGGGAGTGACGTGTGCCATATCTTAACACGTCATTTAGAAATAGTTGTAAAATATGCCTCCTGGCCCACACTTACTCTGATGCCATGTCGTCACACCAACGTATGCCTCCTGGCCCACACTTACTCTGATGCCATGTCGTCACACCAGCGTATGCCTCCTGGCCCACACTTACTCTGATGCCATGTCGTCACACCAGCGTATGCCTCCTGGCCCACACTTACTCTGATGCCATGTCGTCACACCAACGTATGCCTCCTGGCCCACACTTACTCTGATGCCATGTCGTCACACCAACGTATGCCTCCTGGCCCACACTTACTCTGATGCCATGTCGTCACACCAGCGTATGCCTCCTGGCCCACACTTACTCTGATGTCATGTCGTCACACCAACGTATGCCTCCTGGCCCACACTTACTCTGATGTCATGTCGTCACACCAACGTATGCCTCCTGACCCACACTTACTCTGATGTCATGTCGTCACACCAACGTATGCCTCCTGACCCACACTTACTCTGATGTCATGTCGTCACACCAACGTATGCCTCCTGGCCCACACTTACTCTGATGTCATGTCGTCACACCAACGTATGCCTCCTGGCCCACACTTACTCTGATGTCATGTCGTCACACCAACGTATGCCTCCTGGCCCACACTTACTCTGATGCCATGTCGTCACACCAACGTATGCCTCCTGACCCACACTTACTCTGATGTCATGTCGTCACACCAACATATCAACCGATGGTATCAGCGGCCTGTCAACCCACCACAACCCACCTCAGTCGATGTTTGTCCACCAATCCAGGAATGTGAACAAGTGACCTTGTCCTGCCATTTCGTGCCCACAGTTGGTACAGCAGCTCCGTCAAGGCTGCCGGCTGTACGGGTTTTCCCACTCCAACTAACCGGAAAACTATCACCGGAGGGGGTCCATGCTGGCTGTTGTAGGTCGGTGAATGAGGCACGGCAAAATGGGGGGGATATACGGCCCGACATGAATGGTCGTCGGTCGGCGGTTGGCGAAAAGGATGATGTGGCTCGCAGTTGTGGATAGAGGAACGGCGACCGACAGGGCGGGTCTGGGAGAGATCCCCAGAGTGAGGCTGGCTATAATTGAGTCATTATGGAGAGGGGACACGCTGATAATAGAGTTGTAGTGACGTGGGGCCATTCACGAGAAAACAGATCATATTCGAGCCATACAGGGTTGAGCAGACAGGCCAGGTGAATTTGTACCAGCGGCGCGCGATGGGTGACCCTGTCATACCTTTCGATTTGACTGGCACAGGTAAAGAGACAAGAAAATTGGGTCAAAACAATAGGGTTTATTGGGCGCCGTGGGTAGGAGCAGACAGACAGACATTATGAGTAGTGGAGGAAAGGTGAGGAAGTGTGGCTTTCTGTCTGCGAGATGACAGCTGGGTAGACACGAGCTGACAGACATACACAGCATTTCAAGGGACACAAGAGTCTGTCTGAGCGCTCTCGTCTGATAACAAATTGCATACACCAAATCTTCATATTAAAAATCAAACTTCTTTTGAGAATATGCACAGAGAATATAGAACTATTAGCGAATAGAATGTCAACATTCATTAATTTAGCGATTAGAATGTCAACATTCATTAGAGTAGCAGCAGCTCATAAGTCAATGGCGGTTTGAAGAATAACAATACGACACGCCCATTGAAATCATGAATAGCAATTGAAGATATTTCATTGTTAATGATTATGTCTCTCTCTCTGTCTGTCTCTCTCTCTCTCTCTCTCTCTCTCACACACACACACACAAACACCAAATACTCAAAATGGTTTAACCTCTCACGTTATATCGACGACGACAACGACAACAACAACATGGGAGACACATAATGTAGACGGAGCTGTAGGCTGTAATGGCCTGTGGTGACCAGGTCAGGCAGACCTTATGCTTGCTAGGTACATTGTGCTCTTCTGACGGAGAAACATCATCTTGATAGTGCTAACATTGTGTTAGCAGACCTTTCTTAAATAGCCCTTGTGGATAATGTAAATATGTGCAGAGAGAAACGTGGCCCGTAGACCTTTCTCAAATAGCCCTTGTGGATGTATCCACTATTGGCTACAGTGGGACGTGAATGAACATAATAATGGTGCAGACATTGTTCAACAAACAACTAATGACATTTCACGTGATGAACAATGTTACAGACTCTCCCAATGACGCTTAGTGACAATATTAACATGAACAATGATATGACATTTAATTCATCGTAACCGCTGTCACCAAGAGGCGAGGGGGAGCAGAGGAGACACATAGAGCATTTAGGTAGAACTGTCACCATCTTCCATACTTCAGGTCCCCCCTCCCTACGGCCCCCCTCCTCCCTACTGTCCCCCTCCTCCCTACTGTCACACTCCTCCCTACTGCCCTCTCCTCCCTACTGTCACACTGCCCACCTCTTATTCCTTCCATTGCCTGTAAACATACCATCTAATTACTTAGTCAACCTGTACTTCTACAGTGCCATATGGCCCTGTGCAGGTCCCAGCTTAGTCAACCTGTACTTCTACAGTGCCATATGGCCCTGTGCAGGTCCCAGCTTAGTCAACCTGTACTTCTACAGTGCCATATGGCCCTGTGCAGGTCCCAGCTTAGTTAACCTGTACTTCTACAGTGCCATATGGCCCTCTGCAGGTCCCAGCTTAGTCAACCTGTACTTCTACAGTGCCATATGGCCCTGTGCAGGTCCCAGCTTAGTCAACCTGTACTTCTACAGTGCCATATGGCCCTGTGCAGGTCCCAGCTTAGTCAACCTGTACTTCTACAGTGCCATATGGCCCTGTGCAGGTCCCAGCTTAGTCAACCTGTACTTCTACAGTGCCATATGACCCTGTGCAGGTCCCAGCTTAGTCAACCTGTACTTCTACAGTGCCATATGGCCCTGTGCAGGTCCCAGCTTAGTCAACCTGTACTTCTACAGTGCCATATGGCCCTGTGCAGGTCCCAGCTTAGTCAACCTGTACTTCTACAGTGCTATTTGGCCCTGTGCAGGTCCCAGCTCCGGTATGATCTGGATGTAGCTGGGAGAAGCGTTTCCTGCTTAGCGGGCTAGGCTCGAGCAGTTTAATACTCCGCTGCGTTGGGACAAGCGCTTACGGATAGTGGTTAACCAATGTGCGAGTCCATCTTAATAGACTCAAACACTAGAGCAGGGGACGGCGTGGCCTAGTGGTTAAGTGGCACGGCTCACGACCCGAAGGTGCTGGGTTCGATCCCCTTCACATCACCGGCCGTTACCCCGGGGAAGCAAACCCTTAGAAAATGCAGGAGGAAGCAGACCCTTACATAAAATGCGTGCTGAAGTCGGATGCACTGGGCCGACAGGCGCAAAATAAAAACACAGTGCAACGCACACCGCCTTGGGGATTAGAGAAAATAAGGCGAACGCAAAAAAAACAAACAAACACTAGAGCAAAGTAGACCGGCAGCCTGTTAGGCGCCATCTATGCTGCTCTAAATAAACCACCTAACCATGGCGGTAGTATGCCATGTCACACAGTTAGTCGCCTCTCAAGACATGCCCCCTATGGGACAGTGGTGCTATTTTTGTTTTTGTCATACACAAAAACCCAGGCGGAGCACTCGGGCCAGATCATCTTGTAGTTCAATTATTTGTGTGTGTTAGAGAAAGAGAGACACACACACACACCCCCCCCCCCCCCCCCCCCCATCAATGGCAAACTGTGCTGTACCTCGCGCAGTATCTGCCTGGAACAATGGCATAACGTCAAGCCTCCCAGCACCGTTTACCCACAGATGTCAGAGAATGCCTCCTCCGGGGCCAGTTGTCCAGGAAATCCCTGGCCCAGATAACGCTTATCGTGGACAATTTATGAAAGCCTGACTTAAGGTGTTGACTTTCCCCAAGCCATCGCCAGTTATCGTTTATATCAGCAGGTGCCTCCATAGCTCGTTTGTCTGAGCCAGGCTTCCCTAGAAGGTTGGCTACTCTGCCACCCAGACAGAACAGATTATGAACTCACTGGTACCAGACTGCAAGCGAGACAAGCAAGCCAAGTGGTCCTCCTACACTTACTAACTGCCAGATCTTAACTCAGGCTGATCTATATAACCGGAACCTGATCTGGATGTGTGTCAGCCCTGAGATAACGGTAGGTAAGTAGCTTATAGATAATGGCAGAGAGGAATGACGAGAGAGTAACCTTGGCGTAGATGATGAAAACTGAACCAAAAATAGCAGATGTAACACACCCCCCCCCCTCCCCAAGGTACAAGCAGACTTGGTCAGTATTGTCCTGACACCGTGTGGATTAAGTGGCGAGCAGACTTGGTCAGTATTGTCCTGACACCGTGTGGATTAAGTGGCGAGCAGACTTGGTCAGTATTGTTCTGACCCCGTGTGGATTAAGTGGCGAGCAGACTTGGTCAGTATTGTTCTGACCCCGTGTGGATTAAGTGGCGAGCAGACTTGGTCAGTATTGTTCTGACCCCGTGTGGATTAAGTGGCGAGCAGACTTGGTCAGTATTGTTCTGACCCCGTGTGGATTAAGTGGCGAGCAGACTTGGTCAGTATTGTTCTGACCCCGTGTGGATTAAGTGGCGAGCAGACTTGGTCAGTATTGTTCTGACCCCGTGTGGATTAAGTGGCGAGCAGACTTGGTCAGTATTGTTCTGACCCCGTGTCGATTAAGTGGCGAGCAGACTTGGCTATCTCTTAACTTAACTTCATTATACTGGTTTAGAAGGCTCTACAGAATATGTATACAGCCAGTGTATTCCACTCCAGCGATACTAAAAATGACTGATCATCCAATCTATATTTTAATCCATTAACTGACCCTACCTCCACCACATCCTGTGGCAATGCATTCCAAGCATTCACCACTCAGTGACTGAAAAAAATGTTTCCTAATATCTAATCTGGACCTTTCTTTAGTTAATTTGAAGCTATGCCCTCAATTGAACTTTGAAAAACTTGTTATAGTCTAATTGATCCTTTCCTTTGATTAATTTATAAACCTGTATTAAGTCACCTCGAATTCTTCTCTTTTCTAGACACTGCAGACCAGTTTTACTATATTGTCCTGACTCTGTATTGTCCTGACTCTGTATTGTCCTGACTCCGTGTCAATTACGTGGGGAGGACAGAATAGAAACACTGCATCCTTCCCCTCATGCATGCTGTAAAACACGACTGATGAGGTCTGTCAATGCAACTAGACTCAAAATATAAAATACATAGTAGTAAAAGTCTTTGTTGACCTGTACTTCTAAATGGGCCGGTGCCCCTGTGCAGGTCACAGCTCTGTACCTCTAAATGGGCCGGTGCCCCTGTGCAGGTCACAGCTCTGTACCTCTAAATGGGCCGGTGCCCCTGTGCAGGTCACAGCTCTGTACCTCTAAATGGGCCGGTGCCCCTGTGCAGGTCACAGCTCTGTACCTCTAAATGGGCCGGTGCCCCTGTGCAGGTCACAGCTCTGTGCCTCTAAATGGGCCGGTGCCCCTGTGCAGGTCACAGCTCTGTACCTCTAAATGGGCCGGTGCCCCTGTGCAGGTCACAGCTCTGTACCTCTAAATGGGCCGGTGCCCCTGTGCAGGTCACAGCTCTGGTGTGAGCTGGGTGTAGTCGTGATGAGAATTTACTGCCTAGCGGGCTAGGTTCGAGCAGCTTATTACTCCGCTGCGTTGAAACAAGTGCCGCGGAAAGTGGTTAAGCGATGTACAAGTCCATATTAAAAGGCTCAAACACGAGAGCAAAGTAGCCCTCAGCCTGTTAGGCACCGTCTATGATGCTCTAAACAAACCACCTAACCATGACTGGGGTTATGCCATGTCACACAGTCGCCTCTTACAACATGCTCTCTGTGGGGCAGTGGTGCTATTCTGGTCCTTCACAAAGACCCCGGCGGACCGCTACTTTGGCTATCGTATGCTTCACAGGGAGCCACGTCCAGATTGGGAGGGCAAGAACTATCACTAGATGGTGCACGATATGTTGTCAGAACTCGTCACAGGTAGGACCTCCTCACAGTCAGGTAGGACCTCCTCACAGACAGGTAGGACCGCCTCAGCGGCAGTTAGGACTTGCACATGGACAGGTAGGACCTCCTCACATACAGATACGACCTCCTCACAGACAGGTAGGACCTCCTCATGGACAGGTAGGACCTCCTCACAGACAGTTAGGACTTCCACACGGACAGGTAGGACCTCCTCACAGACGGGTAGGACCTCCTCACAGATAGGTAGGACCTCCTCACAGACAGGTAGGACCTCCTCACAGACAGGTAGGACCTCCTCACCGGCAGTTTGGACTTCCACACGGACAGGTAGGACCTCCTCACAGACAGGTAGGACCTCTTCACCGGCAGTTAGGACTTCCACATGGACAGGTAGGACCTCCTCACATACAGATAGGACCTCCTCACAGACAGGTAGGACCTCCTCATGGACAGGTAGGACCTCCTCACAGACAGTTAGGACTTCCACACGGACAGGTAGGACCTCCTCACAGACGGGTAGGACCTCCTCACAGATAGGTAGGACCTCCTCACAGACAGGTAGGACCTCCTCACAGACAGGTAGGACCTCCTCACCGGCAGTTTGGACTTCCACACGGACAGGTAGGACCTCCTCACAGACAGGTAGGACCTCCTCACGGACAGGTAGGACCTCCTAACAGACAGGTAGGACCTCCTCACAGACAGGCAGGACCTCCTCACAGACAGGTAGGACCTCCTCACGGACAGGTAGGACTTCCACACGGACAGGTAGGACCTCCTCACAGACAGTTAGGACTTCCACACGGACATGTAACAAACGACACCAAGATTGGCGCTAGCGTATCTGCGCCACAAGTGTGCAGGCAAATCATTCTGACATATCCCATATGTTAATGGCATCCCCATACACGAGTGTCATGTTAGCATCTCCTCAGAGCTCCAGACCGAGCATACAGCTAGCTACTACTACACATGGTTCTCCTACATGAAGACTAGACATTCCTTAAAGTGGTATTTAACAACGGTGGTTTCAATAGCAATGATGGGCTTGCTATCCCCATTCACAACTCTCATTAGCCGTCTATGTTTGTATCCTCGTTGCACCAGCCATTCACGTGGTATTGTTACAAATATTACTGTGTTGTTATAGATCCAGCAACAATTAGGTTTCTGTCCTTCGGCCCAATGCCATGTAATGGTATCTGCACGTGTTTGTTAGCTAGTGTTTAGTTCCACACAAAGTGCTCAGTTTACTGAGGAGGAAGCATTTATCTAGCAGTGTTCAGTGGCGGCCTTTGAGGAGACGATGATCGATAGTTTCCCATGTGTGTGTACAGTTGGTCTGTGAGTACAGTTGGTCTGTGAGTACAGTTGGTCTGTGTGTACAGTTGGTCTGTGAGTACAGTTGGTCTGTGTGTACAGTTAGTCTGTGTGTACAGTTGGTCTGTGTGTACAGTTGGTCTGTTATGGCGTGTGTGTGCACAGTTGGTCTGTATGTACAGTTGTTCTGCTGGTGTGTGTGTGTACAGTTGGTCTGATGGTGTGTGTGTGTACAGTTGGTCTGTTATGGTGTGTGTGAACAGTTGGTCTGTGTGTACAGTTGGTCTGCTGGTGTGTGTGTGTGTACAGTTGGTCTGCTGGTGTGTGTGTGTGTACAGTTAGTCTGCTGGTGTGTGTGTGTGTACAGTTAGTCTGCTGGTGTGTGTGTATGTACAGTTAGTCTGCTGGTGTGTGTGTGTGTACAGTTAGTCTGCTGGTATGTGTGTGTGTACAGTTAGTCTGCTGGTGTGTGTGTATGTACAGTTAGTCTGCTGGTGTGTGTGTACAGTTAGTATGCTGGTGAGTGTGTGTGTACACAGTTGGTCTGTATGTACAGTTGTTCTGCTGGTGTGTGTGTGTACAGTTGGTCTGATGGTGTGTGTGTGTACAGTAGGTCTGTTATGGTGTGTGTGTACAGTTGGTCTGCTGGTGTGTGTGTACAGTTGGTCTGCTGGTGTGTGTGTGTGTGTACAGTTAGTCTGCTGGTGTGTGTGTGTGTGTACAGTTAGTCTGCTGGTGTGTGTGTATGTACAGTTAGTCTGCTGGTGTGTGTGTGTGTACAGTTAGTCTGCTGGTATGTGTGTGTGTACAGTTAGTCTGCTGGTGTGTGTGTATGTACAGTTAGTCTGCTGGTGTGTGTGTACAGTTAGTATGCTGGTGAGTGTGTGTGTACAGTTAGTATGCTGGTGTGTGTGTAAGTTAGTCTGCTGGTGTGTGTGTGTGTACAGTTAGTCTGCTGGTGTGTGTGTGTGTAGTTGGTCTGCTGGTGTATGTGTACAGTTGGTCTGCTGGTGTATGTGTACAGTTGGTCTAGTTGGTGTGTGTTGTGGTTGGGTTTTGTTAAATTGTGCTCTGATCCTTATCTTGCGAATTGATTGATGCTTCAAATAGAACTGGGGTTTGCCCTGTTTCTGTAGACCTCTTCCACCGGTGTATCTCGAGGCTCATTGATCGCAATAATAGTTCCAGACGACACTGGGCCCACAGTCAGATCTTGTCAGATCTGACGGACACTTTTGGACTGCTTTGTCTGAGCATTTCTGTGGCAATTCTTTCTATTGCCAAGTGATGCACATGAGAGCTGTCAGATGTCACGTGATGTACATGTCATGAGAGCTGTCAGAGGCTGCCACGTGATGTTCATGTCATGAGAGCTGTTAGACGATGTCACGTGATGTACATGTCACGTGCTGTATGTCTCGTGATGTACACGCTGTGAGATCTGTCCCGTGTTGCACCCGTTGTGAGATCTGCCCCGTGTTGCACCCGTTGTGAGATCTGCCCCGTGTTGCACCCGTTGTGAGATCTGCCCCGTGTTGCACCCGTTGTGAGAGCATTTAGTTAGGCTGTAGGTTTCCCACAATGCCACACTTGGTATAACAGCAGTGAGGACCAATTGGTCAATGGACATCGGTCTCATCCTTGAGCATAGTTCCATAAAGGCATAGACCGCTTCCTTACAACTGGTTCTCAACTGCCTGCACACGCCGGGTTGTAGTTAGTGTCGTCCTAGCTGTGGAGAAGCTTACACATGTGGGAGTTGGTTCGCTTGACAATGATATGGTGAACAAAAGCTTAGAAAGTACATCAACGTAGCCACTGTTGGCGGGGATGAAGTGGTTAGAGCTTTCATTTCTCTCCTTCTTGGTCGTACATTTTCTGGCCTCCACTTGAAGGCATCCAATGGAAGCAGCGACCAGTCTTTGTGTCTTCCAATAACTTAGTCCACGAATGGTACTACTGTTAGCCAGTTTGGTTGCAGCCACTTTGGTCGCAGACACTTTGTCATTTTATGATGAGCATTTCTGTTTTCTCTGTCACACATGTGTTTGGCCTCTCGTTGCTGCCATAGATATTATCTTTCTTTAGTTTCTTCCATAGATGGTTGTTGTCGAGATGGTTGTTGTCGAGATGGTTGTGGTCGAGATGGTTGTTGTCGAGATGGTTGTTGTCGAGATGGTTGTTGTCGAGATGGTTGTTGTCGAGATGGTTGTTGTCGAGATGGTTGTGGTCGAGATGGTTGTTGTCGAGATGGTTGTTGTCGAGATGGTTGTTGTCGAGATGGTTGTGGTCGAGATGGTTGTTGTCGAGATGGTTGTTGTCGAGATGGTTGTGGTCGAGATGGTTGTTGTCGAGATGGTTGTTGTCGAGATGGTTGTTGTCGAGATGGTTGTTGTCGAGATGGTTGTGGTCGAGATGGTTGTTGTCGAGATGGTTGTTGTCGAGATGGTTGTGGTCGAGATGGTTGTTGTCGAGATGGTTGTGGTCGAGATGGTTGTTGTCGAGATGGTTGTGGTCTAGACGGTTGTTGTCGAGATGGTTGTTGTCGAGATGGTTGTGGTCTAGATGGTTGTGGTCGAGATGGTTGTGGTCTAGATGGTTGTGACTGAGATGGTTGTGGTCTAGATTGCTGTGGTCGAGATGGTTGTGACCGAGATGGTTGTTGTCGAGATGGTTGTTGTCTAGATGGTTGTGCTCGAGATGGTTGTGGTCGAGATGATTGTGACTGAGATGGTTGTGGTCGAGATGGTTGTGGTCGAGATGGTTGTGGTCGAGATGATTGTTGTCGAGATGATTGTTGTCGAGATGGTTGTGGTCGAGATGGTTGTTGTCGAGATGGTTGTGGTCGAGATGGTTGTGACCGAGATTGTTGTGGTCTAGATGGTTGTGGTCGAGATGGTGTTGTGGTCGAGATGGTTGTGACCGAGATGGTTGTGACCGAGATGGTTGTGGTCGAGATGGTTGTGGTCGAGATGGTTGTGACCGAGATTGTTGTGGTCTAGATGGTTGTGACCGAGATTGTTGTGGTCTAGATGGTTGTGGTCGAGATGGTTGTGGTCGAGATGGTTGTGACCGAGATGGTTGTGGTCTAGATGGCTGTGCGAGATCTGTTTATGTGACGTGGGTTGAACAGTTCCCTTCCCAGATGATTGACTTCCCGAACTCTAACAGCAGTGCCTAGTATCCCTTTATAGCTGAGTGGACAGAAGCGCCTTTTGGCAATGAAAACTGAAAATAATTGTACCGGTTCCTTGTTTAATGTCAAATGTATCCTTCGAATTATTATCAGCTTCATTTTGGTTTCTGGAAAGGTGTATTGATCTGACCAGACTGTTCTCTCTCTCCCAGAGAGGATCACAAACTTTTTTTTACACACGCTTTTTCTCTTGAACCAAATATTCTTCTGTCTAGTTAGCATGTGTGTTGATATTGATGAATATTATCAACTGAGTCTTGAGCCTAACAACAACGACGACCGTCACACTGATGGATGGAGACAGACACGTCATTCAGGGAAATGACAGCTATTATCTAGACAAACGAACCGACTCACCAGTCTCAAATAATAAACCTACTGGCTAAAAAGAATGATCAAATATGTGCATTCTCTAGATGATCGTGGAGAAATGAGCTTTACACACGGCAGGCTAGAACAGCCGTTCAGTCGCTACAATACCCTGGAGGAACTTTTTAATACATGGATGAACCGCCCGCCTGGTGGATACTCCACTCGGTGAGAATACATAAGGGTGGAGCTAGCTATGTCACGCCTACTTCTGGTCTGGAGCTGCTCGTGAACTGCGTCACGAACTAGTCCCCGCCCTCAGCCCTCGGCTATCGATTGATTGGTTGATGAGGAGAGAGGAGCAGGCCCCGCCCACTCGTCTAGGCGCCGTGACTGACGTGAGATTAGCCGGGCTAGCTGCTACTTGCCTCCCACACTCCAGCTGTCGAGCCTGGCTGGTGGAGGTCAGTCAGTCAGAGATACTTCAGTCGGATTAAGCTAATCTAGAAGTTCGCTTGGATTGTATGAAGTAGCGATCACTCTACACGATCAGGACTATTCATGAACCTTACACTACAGTAGGCCTTTATGTTTGTTTCAAACTGCAGTTTGTCTCCTCCACAGAAACGGTTGTGGGTGAATCTGATCACCTGATCATATGACAGGTGTGAGTGATTAGCAAAACGTTAGACAATCACGGAACATCGTGACTTCGGATCGATAGTTTCATATCAATGGCCATATACGCAAGTACGGGTCAGTAAACATTTACGTATGCTGTGTCAGGCGTCCTACAGGGCCCGCTGCCTTAAAGACAAACCTTGACAGTTCCGTGATTGCTCGGACTTCAGAACTTGTCAGGGGGCCAAGTGCTGCCCACGAGTTGGGTCCAAGATGAGTACTTACTATTTATTGTGTGGCTCACGTGAACTAATATAGCAGAAAGGTCTGGCTATGGTTGAATAGAGATCCACCTTCGCCAAAACCATAACAACAGCTAGTCCCTAACAGGCTACCCATGAGGCCGAAACAAGGGCCGGGCTATCCCTTCATTTGGCAGCCTAGGATTTTCTCCACGTGAGAGACGGACTTGTACGGGTGTTCACATTCTATATAGGTAAACTACCACAAGTCTAATGGTTGTCCATCTAGGTAAACTACCACAAGCCTAATGGTGTTTCATTTAGGTAAACTACCACAAGTCTAATGGTTGTCCATCTAGGTAAACTACCACAAGTCTAATGGTTGTCCATCTAGGTAAACTACCACAAGTCTAATGGTTGTCCATCTAGGTAAACTACCACAAGTCTAATGGTTGTCCATCTAGGTAAACTACCACAAGTCTAATGGTGTTTCATTTAGGTAAACTACCACAAGTCTAATGGTTGTTCATTTAGGTAAACTACCACAAGTCTAATGGTTGTTCATTTAGGTAAACTACCACAAGTCTAATGGTTGTTCATTTAGGTAAACTACCACAAGTCTAATGGTTGTCCATCTAGGTAAACTACCACAAGTCTAATGGTTGTCCATCTAGGTAAACTACCACAAGTCTAATGGTTGTTCATTTAGGTAAACTACCACAAGTCTAATGGTTGTTCATTTAGGTAAACTACCACAAGTCTAATGGTTGTTCCTCTAGGTAAACTACCACAATCCCAATGGTTGTTCATCTAGGTAAACTACTACAAGCCTAATGGTTGTCCACTCTCCTGCCTGGCACGCACGTCAGCCTACTTGAGTTTCTCAATCCTCCAGTGTTCTCACAGGTTATTGACTTAACTCGTGAAAACTGTTGAGTTTTTGTGGGTCTAGAAAACTTGAGCCCGTCTGTCTGATGGTCGCGGCCGGGAGGAGCTGAAACGAAACCTGACAAGTAGCTCAGGCATGTTTACCTTCTGTCAGTAGCTGATGTTTGCTGAATGTAGCGACATCCCCAACTCGGCCACCCGCGGGCCGTCTAGCGGCTACTGTTAGAGAAATCACGCCATTCACGATTCCGTCTGTACTTTCACTTCCAGTTACATACAGGATCAATATTGGCTGGATGTTACAGGATCAATATTGGCTGGATGTTACGGGATCAATATTGGCTGGATGTTACAGGATCAATATTGGCTGGATGTTACATGATCAATATTGGCTGAATGTTACGGGATCAATATTGGTTGTTTGTTACATGATCAATATTGGCTGGATGTTACGGGATCAATATTGGCTGGATATTACAGGATCAATATTGCCTGAATGTTACAAGATGTTACAGGATCAATATTGGCTGGATATTACAGGATCAATATTGGCTGGATGTTACAGGATCAATATTGGCTGGATGTTTCAGGATGTTACAGGGTCAATATTGGCTGGATGTTACATGATCAATATTAGCTGGATGTTACTGGATCAATATTGGCTGGATGTTACTGGATCAATATTAACTGATTTTGTTAGAACTTGTTCCAGAACAGACACTAATAACCTTCTGTAAATCCCTGGCCTAGTCTTAGCCTTGTTCTTGCCTTGGCAGGCCTAGGATCGGCCTGTCGTGTATGCACGCATCGCTAATCAGTGGCAGGAACTCCTTCTTACGTCCAGCGGTCGACCACTAGCCTAACCCCACTACGGGGAGCAGGTTAGTCTTGGATGAAAAAAAAACCTCATACAAAAAGCCAGACAGACAGACTGCTCCAGGTTTGACCCGCTGTTTATATATGTCTGCATTCAGCTATTGTTGGGACTAGGTATGGCACCACCCGAACAAAGCCGTGAGACGGACACTCGGACTTCAACAATCTCAACACACAGCTGGTTGGTAAGACGGACTTAAATCTCAACACACAGTTGGTTTGTAAGACGGGCACTGGGACTTCAATCTCAACACACAGCTGGTTGGTAAGACGGACTTCAATCTCAACACACAGCTGGTTGGTAAGACGGACTTCAATCTCAACACACAGCTGGTTGGTAAGACGGACTTCAATCTCAACACACAGCTGGTTGGTAAGACGGACTTCAATCTCAACACACAGCTGGTTGGTAAGACGGACTTCAACAATCTCAACACACAGCTGGTTGGTAAGACGGACTTCAATCTCAACACACAGCTGGTTGGTAAGACGGACTTCAATCTCAACACACAGCTGGTTGGTAAGACGGACTTCAACAATCTCAACACACAGCTGGTTGGTAAGACGGACTTCAATCTCAACACACAGCTGGTTGGTAAGACGGACTTCAATCTCAACACACAGCTGGTTGGTAAGACGGACTTCAATCTCAACACACAGCTGGTTGGTAAGACGGACTTCAACAATCTCAACACACAGCTGGTTGGTAAGACGGACTTCAATCTCAACACACAGCTGGTTGGTAAGACGGACTTCAACAATCTCAACACACAGCTGGTTGGTAAGACGGACTTCAATCTCAACACACAAGCAAATATATTGTTGTCTACAGATTCAACAAAAAGGTTAGAATGTATAAATGATGTGCCGTCCATGTTTGAATGTTCGACATCAAACCGAGGACATAACATCGGACACATTGCGACAAACAACGTCCGTGTATGTGTGGCGTATGAGCTGCCGTACATGTGTTGTATATCATCAAAGATTTGAACCGTGGACACTGGTCACTACACTGTATCAAAGATTTGAACTGTGAACACTGCTCTCCATCAAAGATTTGAAGTGCGGAAACTGGCCGGCGCTAGTTCTCTTACCCGAACTGTTTGTGTCTGTCTGAGAAGTGGTAGATGTGTTACTGTAGAGACGTTTCAATGTTGGAGAAGATGACACCGTGTCAAGTACAGATATCGTTGATTTGAAGATAACGGATAATAAAGAAATATATTTTTCTGAAAAATATTATGAAAACCAAATAATAGCACTATCCAGCCACACGTCTAAGTAGTAGGAGATAAGTGAGGTTTGGCAGTTTCTAGTTGAAGACAGGTCATCGGGTCAAGGCATCGTCCCGCTGTTTATATAATGGCCTCGGATGTCTCATGGCAGACCTTGTAGCCGGGGACAGATTGTCAGCTCTTATTCTACCAGGGCCGAGCTATTTTGTACCAGGGCCGAGCTCTTATTGTACCAGGGCCGAGCTATTATTGTACCAGTTCTCAGCTCTTATTGTACCAGGGCCGAGTTATTATTGTACCAGATCTCATCTCTTATTGTACCAGATCTCATCTCTTATTGTACCAGATCTCATCTCTTATTGTACCAGATTTCAGCTCTTATTGTACCAGATCTCATCTCTTATTGTACCAGATCTCATCTCTTATTGTACCAGATCTCATCTATTGTACCAGATCTCATCTCTTATTGTACTAGGTCTCAGCTCTTATTGTACCAGATCTCATCTCTTATTGTACCAGATCTCATCTCTTATTGTACCAGATCTCATCTCTTATTGTACCAGATCTCATCTCTTATTGTACCAGATCTCATCTCTTATTGTACCAGATCTCATCTCTTATTGTACCAGATCTCATCTCTTATTGTACCAGATCTCAGCTCTTATTGTACCAGATCTCATCTCTTATTGTACCAGATCTCATCTCTTATTGTACCAGATCTCAGCTCTTATTGTACCAGATCTCATCTCTTATTGTACCAGATCTCAGCTCTTATTGTACCAGATCTCATCTCTTATTGTACCAGATCTCAGCTCTTATTGTACCAGATCTCATCTCTTATTGTACCAGATCTCAGCTCTTATTGTACCAGATCTCATCTCTTATTGTACCAGATCTCAGCTCTTATTGTACCAGATCTCATCTCTTATTGTACCAGATCTCATCTCTTATTGTACCAGATCTCAGCTCTTATTGTACCAGATCTCATCTCTTATTGTACCAGATCTCATCTCTTATTGTACCAGGTCCAAGCTATTATTGTACCAGATCTCATCTCTTATTGTACCAGATCTCAGCTCTTATTGTACCAGATCTCATCTCTTATTGTACCAGATCTCAGCTCTTATTGTACCAGATCTCAGCTCTTATTGTACCAGATCTCATCTCTTATTGCACCAGATCTCATCTCTTATTGTACCAGATCTCATCTCTTGTACCAGATCTCATCTCTTATTGTACCAGATCTCAGCTCTTATTGTACCAGATCTCAGCTCTTATTGTACCAGATCTCATCTCTTATTGCACCAGATCTCATCTCTTATTGTACCAGATCTCATCTCTTGTACCAGATCTCATCTCTTATTGTACCAGATCTCAGCTCTTATTGTACCAGATCTCAGCTCTTATTGTACCAGATCTCATCTCTTATTGCACCAGATCTCATCTCTTATTGTACCAGATCTCATCTCTTGTACCAGATCTCATCTCTTATTGCACCAGATCTCATCTCTTATTGTACTAGGTCTCAATTTTCTGTGACGTGGGACTACTATTTCCCTTCCTCGTCAACTGTCAGCAAGGCATCAGTTTACAGCTGACTAGACTACCTGGGAACGAACCCGGTATCTTGTCGGTGAGAAGCAAGAACTGTAACCACCCATACCCAAGTAATGATGCGGCACGGGTAGACTCTATCAATACTATTACCGACATTTCAAGTAATCAGGTTGAGAATATACGGAGTTCAAACATGAAACATGTACATCAAACACATAAAACACATTCAAAAATCAAACACATACATCAAATATTAAACATGAAACAAACCCCAATATGGAATATTCTGTGGACAAAGACAATATGAGAGTAACTTGTCTTCGTATTTAGATCAACGTGAGAAATATGGCCGAGCGAGATGTACGCTTAATATTTTCATGTTTTACCTCTGTAGGTCAGGGCACATGCAGTCAACCAGACAACTCGACAGGTCACATCCAACACATGACCTCGTCTCAAGAGACAACCTGACCAGTGCAACCAGGACGTCCACTGACAGAATTGGTCTTGCCTGCATCACCACTATCATTCAAGACAATAAATGGACGCAAGCGTAGACGGTTAAATTCGTTATATTTGGACGGCTAAACTTGCTCATCATACATACACAGTCAGGTCAACCACGATATCTGGACGGCTAAACTCGCTCATCACACCTACACAGGCAGGTCAACCACACAACCTGGACGGCTAAACTCGCTCATCACACCTACACAGTCAGGCCAACCACGCAACCTGGACGGCTAAACTCCCTGTAAAAACAAGAGGACAGGAGCCCCACTCTACCATAACCGCCGTGCTCCGCACGCTACCAGACCGTCAGCGCAGCCTGCCCCTGGCAACATGTTGCTGGAAGGCACATCGCCCGACATGATGTCTGCCCAGTCCAAGCTCCTCTTCCAGATCAACAAATACTACAACGAGAGGGTGCACGCGAGGAAGGCCAGCACCAGCAAGACCATTAGGGAGGTGTGCAAGGTGGTACAGGATGTGCTCAAGGAGGTAGAGGTACAGGAGCCAAGGTTCATCAGGTAATACTCTCGCCTGGAGGTAGTTCTCATCAGTTACATATCACCTACACATATGGCATGTCAACATACAGATCAGTCACATGTCAACATACAGTTTAGTCACATGTCAACATACAGTTCAAACATGTCAACATACAGTTTAGTCACATGTCAACATACAGTTTAGTCACATGTCAACATACAGTTTAGTCACATGTCAACATACAGTTCAGTCACATGTCAACATATAGTTCAGTCACATGTCAACATACAGTTCAGTCACATGTCAACATACAGTTCAGTCACATGTCAACATACAGTTTAGTTACATGTCAACATACAGTTCAGTCACATGTCTACGTACCGTTTAGTCACATGTCAACATACAGTTCAGTGGGGACGGCGTGGCCTAGTGGTTAAGTGGCACGGCTCACAACGAGAAGGTGCTGGGTTCGATCCCCATCACAGCACCGGCCGTTACCCCGGGGAAGCAAACCCTTAGAAAATGCAGGAGGAAGCAGACCCTTACATAAAATGAATGCTGAAGTCGGATGCACTGGGCCGACAGGCGCAAAATAAAAACCACAGTGTAACGCGCACACGCCTTGGGGAATAGATAAATAAGGCGAACGCAAAAAAAAAAAAAAAAAAAATACAGTTCAGTCACATGTCAACATACATTTTCTAAAATATATGTCAACACAAATGTTATAATAGTTGAAAAAAGACGATATGGGATGAGGTCGTTGATGACATATAAATTTAGTTGACATTTTAGTGTTACGTAACATCATTACTTAATTACACTGTGGTTATATTTGATTGTTATTAGACACCACCACTCATTATAGTACAGAATAATCACAATACGTGATTATTACAAATAGTGATTATTACAATAAGTGATTATTACCATAAGTGATTTTTACAATAAGTGATTATTACCATAAGTCATTATTACAATAAGTCATTATTACTATAAGTGATTATTACAATAAGTGATTATTAGAAAACATGTGTATTAGATTACGTGATGGGATGAAGATGCTGCAGTGATTAGCGACCCATAGCTGACTGCTAGCGTCAGGGCCAGCGAACCAGAGCTGCCAAGACCCTTCTACACCTCCACGCGGTGATCCTGGATAACAGGTTGCAGCAGGGCAGACTGGCAAAGGAGAAAGGATGGAAGAGGGAATGCTAACCCGGTACTAAAAAAATGCTTGCTGAAGTCGGATGCTTTGGACCGAAAGGTGCAAATATCGCAGCCAAGCTGTAAACTACGACACAACGCTCTCTGGACTACATTCTGCTACTTAAGCCCTTTCAGGGTTTGGTAGCGGGAGATTGAGAATGAACGAAGAAGAAGATTACGTGATTATTAGATGACATGATTATTAGATAACATGATTATTAGATGACATGATTATTAGATGACATGATTATTAGATGACATGATTATTAGATGACATGATTATTAGATGACGTGATTATTAGATGACATGATTATTAGATGACATGATTATTAGATGACGTGATTATTAGATGACATGATTATTAGATGACATGATTATTAGATGACATGATTATTAGATGACATGATTATTAGATGACATGATTATTAGATGACATGATTATTAGATGACATGATTATTAGATGACATGATTATTAGATGACATGATTATTAGATGACGTGATTATTAGATGACATGATTATTAGATGACATGATTATTAGATGACATGATTATTAGATTGCATGATTATTACATTTAATCGGCATTGCTTAAACAACCATTAGGCTACATCGTTATCATATCATACAGTTATTAGCTACCATGTGCGCTCTCAACAGAGCATACAGCTACACTTATTATAACTTGTGCAATCATTTCTACATCCTGGCTTACGAAGGTCTAGGTTCAACTTCTGACGTCCCCTTTCACGTACTCTTTGGCCTCTCCTCTTCAGCCCCACCTGACGTCCCCTTTCACGCCCTCTCTGGCATTTCTTCCTCTTCAGCCCAACCTAACGTCCCCTTTCACGCCCCCTCTGGCTTTTCTTCCTCTGCAGCCCCACCTGACGTCCCCTTTCACGCCCTCTGTCACATTTCTTCCTCTGCAGCCCCACCTGACGTCCCCTTTCACGCCCTCTCTGGCTTCTCTTCCTCATCAGCCCCATCTGACGTCCCCTTTCACGCCCTCTCTGGCATTTCTTCCTCTGCAGCCCCATCTGACGTTCCCTTTCACGCCCTCTCTGGCATTTCTTCCTCTTCAGCCCCATCTGACGTCCCCTTTCACGCCCTCTCTGGCATTTCTTCCTCTTTAGCCTCTTTTTACCCAATTGATGGTGGTAGATAATCCTGTACCTAGACTTGGGTCAGCAGTGTTCGGTAGTATTTGTGTGACAACCATTAGATATTCAAGGCCTGAGAGGTCCCCTGCCAACCTGTGAATGTGAGAGGTCCCTGCCAACCTGTGAATGTGGCACTGTTTGACCTGCAAGCTATGTTAGGATCCCGTTATCACGAGATAGCCGTTACAGCAGCCCCTCCTACTTCAGTTAACTTTGATTCCAAAGAAACACGCAACAGCCCAATACCCTGGCAGCTGTTAGAAGGGCGTTCTGTCAAGGACTAGCTACTGACTTGATTAGACCGACACACATCAATCGATGAGAGCTGCGCTGGTGATACCTCAGTCGGTTGGATATGGATAGACGTATGACAGGGATTGTTGTTAATATATAAAAATTATGAAAGGCTAATAATAAAGTCATTTTGAATGAGACTGTTTAGAGAAGAGCAGATATCACCAACACGATCATACGTTACGACCAATAGACCTTCATCAAGTTGACCAGCCCTGGTGATTGTGGTCTAAGCTGTTTCGTAAATCTACGCGCGCGTGTAACCGATCTCCTATTTGCTAATGATATTATCGACGAGATGTGACCATGAGAAGTTGCTGGCCACTTCCTTGTGCCGTATAGGAACTGGATGAGTAGTCGGTCTTAGCTCCTCTCGTAAACAAACAACTGAACAACATCGAACAAGGATTACAGAACCAGAAACAAGGATTACAGAACCAGAAACAAGGATTACAGAACCAGAATCAAGTATAATGAAACGAAAGACGACACGGCTACAACAAATGAGAGATATGATCAAACAAATAAGGACTACAAACTGAGAGGAGACAGTACATGAGAAACAGTGAGAGACACAGACAACACCAGCAATAATGATTATCTAGTACAGAGAACAGCAACGTGAAAGAAAGCGTCATGCCAAATGCTGACTCCCCCACGTTCTCTGTGGCAATAAAGATCTGACTGACATAGAAGACAGAACCAGTTCCAGGCCGACAACAGCAAGTCAAAGTTTGTTGTAAATGTCTAGAGACACTGGTAGTTATGACGGACTCTTCTCACTAGACAATTGTTAGCGTCTAGCGACACTGGTAGTTATGACGGACTCTTCTCACTAGACAATTGTTAGCGTCTAGCGACACTGGTAGTTATGACGAACTCTTCTCACTAGACAATTGTTAGCGTCTACAGACACTGGTAGTTGTGACGGTCTCTTCTCACTAGACAATTGTTAGCGTCTACAGACACTGGTAGTTATGACGGACTCTTCTCACTAGACAATTGTTAGCGTCTAGCGACACTGGTAGTTATGACGAACTCTTCTCACTAGACAATTGTTAGCGTCTACAGACACTGGTAGTTGTGACGGTCTCTTCTCACTAGACAATTGTTAGCGTCTACAGACACTGGTAGTTATGACGGACTCTTCTCACTAGACAATTGTTAGCGTCTAGCGACACTGGTAGTTATGACGAACTCTTCTCACTAGACAATTGTTAGCGTCTACAGACACTGGTAGTTGTGACCGTCTCTTCTCACAAGGCAATTGTTAGCATCTACAGACACTGGTAGTTGTGACGGACTCTTCTCACTAGACAACTGTTAGCGTCTAGCGACACTGGTAGTTGTGACGGATTCGACTATTGGGGGACTCTACTAACGTCTGATCAGACAAACTTAACGTCTGATCAGACAAACTTTACTGATCAGACATGTTAGTCAGGGTCAGGCAAACCTTACTGATCAGACATGTTAGTCAGGGTCAGGCAAACCTTACTGATCAGACATGTTAGTCAGGGTCAGGCAAACCTTACTGATCAGACATGTTAGTCAGGGTCAGGCAAACCTTACTGATCAGACATGTTAGTCAGGGTCAGGCAAACCTTACTGATCAGACATGTTAGTCAGGGTCAGGCAAACCTTACTGATCAGACATGTTAGTCAGGGTCAGGCAAACCATAGTGGCAAGACTCCCACCTGGGCTTACTAGTAACCCTTCCTCGAAACGGACTATTTTCATGGCAACCTGGCTAACAAGGTGACGGATCAAAGTGATCCCCGTAGTAGTGAGTGATACACAGATGAAGTCAAGCATAGCAAAACCGACTGCAGGACCCGGTTCACCTTCATCAGCACGCTCGGGATGTGAGGAAAGCTACTGTAACCCATCGCTTGACGTCCTTTTCACGACGCACAAAAGAGTAATCTACTCATTGTGGGCATTCGCAAACAATAACTAAGCCTATTATTTCAATTAATACTATACCTCTATTACTACACCTATTACTACAATTAATACTATACACCTATTACTAAAACTAACACTATACGCCTATTACTACAATTAATATTATTCGCCTGTTACTACAACTAATACTATACGCCTATTACTACACATCTATTACTAGAGCTATTACTACAACTATAACTACAGCTAACACTATACAACTATTTCTACAACTATTACTATACGCATAGTACTACACATCTATTTCTACAACTATTACTATACGCCTAGTACTACACATCTATTTCTACAACTATTACTATACGCCTAGTACTACACATCTATTTCTACAACTATTACTACAACTATTACTACAGCTATTTCTACAACTTTATTGTTGCAGTCATTGACTGACCTTGACAATCCCATCCACAGTTCCCTGACCGAGGTCAACATGAGATACGAGGGCGTTGAAGTCATCTCGCCGACGGAGTTCGAGGTGGTCCTCTACCTCAACCAGATGGGAGTCTTCAATTTCGTGGACGATGGCACCATACCAGGGTGTGCAGTCCTCAAACTGTCCGATGGAAGGAAGCGGTCCATGTCGTTGTGGGTGGAGTTCATCACAGCATCAGGTTATCTCAGTGCCCGCAAGATTCGCTCGCGCTTCCAAACACTGGTGGCTCAGGCTGTAGACAAGTGCAGCTACAGAGATGTGGTCAAGATGATACCTGACACCACCGAGGTCAAACTCAGGATCAAGGAGCGTTATGTGGTACAGATCACCCCGGCCTTTCGGTGTGGTGGCATCTGGTGCCGGTCTGCGGCTCACTGGCCTATTCCTCACGTGTCCTGGCCTAACCCCAACCTGGTGGCCGAGGTGAAGACTGATGGATTCGATCTGCTCTCCAAGGAAAGCATCTACATGAAGGACAAGCAATCCGCAGCGGAGGGTGACGCTTGGGTCATGTCCTTCAGATACGCCGAGGACCGCCTGCTGTACGGTGGTTGCCGGAGACGCTGTCTGAGCATCCTCAAGACGCTCCGAGACCGCCATCTCGACATCCCGGGCCAGCCAATTCTCAACTACCACATGAAGACGCTGCTGTTGTACGAGTGCGAGAAGCATCCACGGGAGATTGAGTGGGACGACACGTACATTGGGGATCGCATCAACGGCATTCTCCTACAGCTCATCTCTTGTTTACAGAACCGGCGCTGCCCACAGTACTTCCTGCCAACTGTGGACCTGTTCAAGGGCAAGTCAGCAGCAGCCATGGACAATGTAGCCAAACAGGTCTGGCGCCTGGTCAGGGAGTTACTCACAAATCCCCGAAGTCTTGAGGCTCTCTAGGACACACATGCTTCTCGCCTGGTCAGGGAGTTACTCACAAATCCCCGATCTGTGTGCCCTCCAGGACACATAGGCTCACCTGTTCCGACCAATAATGGATACATTATGTCATCTATCTAGTTCAACAAGCAGTCCATACAGGAAACTTTTCATCTGGCTCGACTTGTGGTCGATAAACTATACGATTTATCTGGATCGACTCGTGGTCGATAAACTATACGATTTATCTGGTTCAACTAGCAATAGATTCGTTATATGATTCATCTGATTCAACTTAAAAAATCTAGCCGATAACCTATACTGTGTTTTAATGTGAAGATTTCCTCCAGACTTGACGTGTCGGTAGAAACACATGCCAAAACATGTTTGACGTTCTCGTGTGGACACCCACAGGGTTGGTGTTGTCGCACGCGATGTTGGGCAACAAATGAAGACGGATAATCCTTCAAATAACAAGTTTCCTTATTTATTAATGACGACGGTGTAGATGTAGAGAATGTGAGTGAAATGTAGCAGCCATGTACATCTGCCGTACGACCGTCTGTGACCAGCGGACACTGCCATCGCCTGGACAGACAGTTTTCTCTGCTCCGGTAGTATATTTATTATCCAACGTGCAAATGTTATCTTTGACTTGAGCTCTGTATTGTGTTGTGTTGTTGTGTTAGATTCACGCTTCTATCCAGATGTATACTGCTTACTGTGAACATTTTTGGTCTGCGCGTAAACTGCTGTAATATAGGGCCGGGCTCTACTCAGGACAAGCAAGGGGAGGGGCTGTCTCTGTGGGAGACAAAGGGAGGATCCACCAGAGCCGAGAGGTGGAGGAGGACACCGTGCCATCACCTCTTGCAGAAACTGCTTCAATTAGTGTCGCCGAGGTTGGTGAGCGGCACTTGAACAAAAATGGTACTTACACTGCAATTTGGGGGGGGGGGGGTATTTCTGCTGGGGGTGAACATCAAAACACGTTGGAGATAGGAGGGCCAGACACCATCTGATGGTGTCACACTACAGGTGATGGTCAAAGGATAACGTGACATGGTCTAATGATAGCGTGACATGATCAAAGGATATCGTGACATGATCAAAGGATAGCGTGACACGATCAAAGGATAGCGTGACATGATCAAAGGATAGCGTGACATGATCAAAGAATAGCGTGACACGATCAAAGGATAGCGTGACATGATCAAAGGATAGCGTGACACGATCAAAGAATAGCGTGACATGATCAAAGGATAGCGTGACATGATCAAAGGATAGCGTGACATGATCAAAGGATAGCGTGACACGATCAAAGGATAGCGTGACACGATCAAAGGATAGCGTGACACGATCAAAGGATAGCATAACACGATCAAAGGATAGCGTGACACGATCAAAGGATAGCGTGACACGATCAACGGATAGCGTGACACGATCAAAGGATAGCGTGACACGATCAAAGGATAGCGTGACATGGTCACATCGTGGGTAGACAATGGGTCCAGGTTGGTGTACGCCATACTCCTCCCCGGCATGAGCTTCTATTATTGTCAATCTAATGATGTGATTTTGATTGATCGATATTGGTGACCGTTGTTGATTTTGTTGGTCTAAGTTGAGATCTTCCATTATGTATAGACTTGTTTCTGTGTGCACTTGACTTTTGTTGTTCAAGTTGTGTTATTGTTAGTGCTATGTTCTGTGAAAGTACATCTATGACAAAATAATACATATTTCTACATGTCTAACATACGAGTATGTCTGATTGATTTCTTGAAGATTAAGTCAGATGGAATGTATATCTGATTGATTTCTTGAAGATTGTCAGATGGAATGTATGTCTGATTGATTTCTTGAAGATTGTCAGATGGAATGTTCCAGATATTTGATACTAACACGAGTCACACACACAAACTGGTAGCAACAGTCCTTCACAAAAGTTCTAGGACGGATCGTAGCCGATTCCTCACAGCTAACCACCAAGGAAGTGCAGGTTTGAGATGAATTGATGCAGTGATCCTTAACCAGAAGTACAACACGACAGAAGACAGGCGCGACGAGAAGCTCAAATAATACATCGGGTTATCAATACACATAGATCGATCACAAGAGTTCAGAGACAGGAGAACAACTTGGTCAACTTATTTTTCAACTTAGCTCATGTATGTGTTATGTGCGAGTCACCTCTGGCTATCAGCGTTTCAGCTCAAGTATGTGTTATGTGCGAGTCACCTCTGGCTATCAGCGTTTCAGCTCATGTATGTGTTATGTGCGAGTCACCTCTGTCTATCAGCGTTTCAGCTCATGTATGTGTTATGTGCGAGTCACCTCTGGCTATCAGCGTTTTAGCTCATGTATGTGTTATGTGCGAGTCATCTCTGGCTATCAGCGTTTCAGCTCATGTATGTGTTATGTGCGAGTCACCTCTGGCTATCAGCGTTTCAGTTCAAGTATGTGTTATGTGCGAGTCACCTCTGGCTATCAGCGTTTCAGCTCATGTATGTGTTATGTGCGAGTCATCTCTGGCTATCAGCGTTTCAGCTCATGTATGTGTTATGTGCGAGTCACCTCTGTCTATCAGCGTTTCAGCTCATGTATGTGTTATGTGCGAGTCACCTCTGGCTATCAGCGTTTCAGCTCATGTATGTGTTATGTGCGAGTCACCTCTGGCTATCAGCGTTTCAGCTCAAGTATGTGTTATGTGCGAGTCATCTCTGGCTATCAGCGTTTCAGCTCATGTATGTGTTATGTGCGAGTCACCTCTGGCTATCAGCGTTTCAGCTCAAGTATGTGTTATGTGCGAGTCACCTCTGGCTATCAGCGTTTCAGCTCATGTATGTGTTATGTGCGAGTCACCTCTGGCTATCAGCGTTTCAGCTCATGTATGTGTTATGTGCGAGTCACCTCTGGCTATCAGCGTTTCAGCTCATGTATGTGTTATGTGCGAGTCACCTCTGGCTATGAGCGTTTCAGCTCAAGTATGTGTTATGTGCGAGTCACCTCTGGCTATCAGAGTCTCTCCACAAAGTCCAGATTCAACTATTCTATTGAGACATGTGGTGTCCGTCTCTGAGGTGAACAATCATTTCTATTAAGTGAAAATTTAATTTTTATTAAATGAAAAAAACAACCAAAAAACAAACACTACCTTTAATGAAATAATAATTTCTAAAGATGAAAAATCATTTATCTTAAGTGGAAAAATGATTTATCTTAAGTAGAAAAATGATTTATCTTAAGTGGAAAAATGATTTATCTTAAGTGAATAAAACAAGAAATTGACATGAGAGTGAATGAATAAGTTTCTAACAAATTCATAATGTAATCTTGTAACTGAAGAAACCATGAATCCGAATTGAGAATATCATTTATCTTCAGTGAAGAATCATTTATTAAGTGAACAATTATTCACATTAAAAATATAATTTGTCTTCAAGGTAAAAAAAAAAAGTCAAAAATATATTTATACTAAGTGAAAATGTAAATTACCTTCAGTGAATAAATAATATATTCAGTAAACATTATTTATTGACGGCAACATTATTTATTGGACGGCAACATTATTTATTGACGGCAACATTATTTATTGGACGGCAACATTATTTATTGGACGGCAACATTATTTATTGGACGGCAACATTATTTATTGGACGGCAACATTATTTATTGGACGGCAACATTGTTTGTTGGACGGCAACATTGTTTATTGGGCGGCAACATTATTTATTGGACGGCAACATTATTTAGTGGACGGCAACATTGTTTATTGGACGGCAACATTATTTATTGGACGGCAACATTATTTATTGACGGCAACATTATTTATTGACGGCAACATTATTTATTGACGGCAACATTATTTATTGGACGGCAACATTATTTATTGGACGGCAACATTATTTATTGGACGGCAACATTGTTTATTGGACGGCAACATTGTTTATTGGACGGCAACATTGTTTATTGACGGCAACATTATTTATTGACGGAAAACAGTATTTATTGACGGCAACATTATTTATTGACGGCAACATTATTTATTGAAGGCAACATTATTTATTGACGGCAACATTATTTATTGACGGCAACATTATTTATTGACGGTAACATTATTTATTGACAGCAACATTATTTATTAAATGGCAACATTATTTATTGACGGCAACATTATTTATTGACGGCAACATTATTTATTAAATGGCAACTTTATTTATTGACGGCAACATTATTTATTAAATGGCAACATGATTTATTGACGGCAACATTGTTTATTGGACGGCAACATTGTTTATTGGACGGCAACATAACGTATTTAATGACAACATTATTTATTGCGTGTGAATACAATTTATTTAGTGACAACATAACTTATTTAGTGACAACATTATTTATTGAGTGGGAATATAATTTATTTAGTACCAACATAACTTATTTTGTGGAAAACATCATTTATTTAGTTGTAACATAACTTATTTAGTGACAACATTATTTATTTAGTGCCAACAATATTTCTTTCGTGACAACATAATTTATTTAGTGACATAAATAATTGTTTAGTGACAGAAATAATTGTTTAGTGACATAAATAATGGTTTAGTGACATACATAATTGTTCAGTGACATAAATAATTGTTCAGTGACATAAATAATTGTTTAGCAACAAAAAAATCTATTTTTTGTGTAAATAAACACTTTTATGTGAAACAATAACTGATAATATAGAAAAATGACCTCTCTGAAGTGAAGAAATAATTTCTCTTGTGACAGAAAAACTGCTTAACAATCCTAACTAACAAATAACACATGGCTGGCAGTAGGCGCGAGTTTGAGCAAGTCACTCAGAGACTCTTGTCAGACTGACCAGTGGCCACTACATGTCTATCATCCACATGTCTATCAACCCCCACATGTCTATCATCCACATGTCTATCAACCACCACATGTCTATCATCCACATGTCTATCAACCACTACATGTCTATCATCCACATGTCTATCAACCCCCACATGGCTATCATCCACATGTCTATCAATCACCACATGTCTATCAACCATTACATGTCTATCATCCACATGTCTATCAACCACCACATGTCTATCAACCATTACATGTCTATCATCCACATGTCTATCAACCACCACATGTCTATCAACCATTACATGTCTATCATCCACATGTCTATCAACCACCACGTCTATCATTGACATGTCTATCATCCACATAACTATCATCCACATGTCTATCATCCACATGTCTATCATCCACATGTCTATCAACCACTACATGTCTATCATCCACCACATGTCTATCAACCACCACATGTCTATCATCCATTACATGTCTATCATCCACTACATGTCTATCATCCACTACATGTCTATCATCCACGTGTATTTTCATCCACTACATGTCTATCATCGACAAGTCTATCATCCACATGTCTATCATCCACATGTCTATCATCCACATGTCTATCAACCACATGTCTATCAACCACCACATGTATATCATCCACATGTCTATCAACCACCACATGTCTATCAACATCTCGTAAATATGTGATACGGGAATGGCTAGCGGCAGACACAAACATCATCATGTGCTGATACTAAATAAGTTATTTCTGTAAGAGTGGCTAATGCCATTTTGGCTTCAAATATAAAACGTTCCATTATATAGGTGGGTTCTGTGGGAAACAAATGAGAATAGGATCACTACCACGCACACGCAGAGTTTCCCCAATCAAAGTTGGCTCATAGTGTGGTATTCTCGACTGACATGGGACAATCTCAGATGTTGAATTATTGTCTAGACTGACATGGGAGAATCTCAGATGTTGAATTATTGTCTGGACTGACATGGGACAATCTCAGATGTTGAATTATTGTCTGGACTGACATTGGCCAATCTCAGATGTTGAATTATTGTCTGGACTCACGTGGGACAATCTCAGATGTTGAATTATTGTCTGGACTGACATGGGACAATCTCAGATGTTGAATTATTGTCTGGACTGACATGGGCCAATCTCAGATGTTGAATTATTGTCTGGACTGACATGGGACAATCTCAGATGTTGAATTATTGTCTGGACTGACATGGAACAATCTCAGATGTTGAATTATTGTCTGGACTGACATGGGACAATCTCAGATGTTGAATTATTGTCTGGACTGACATAGGACAATCTCAGATGTTTGATTACATATCTAGCGATCAAAGTGCGCGCCTGTTATGTTACGTGTCTTACACAAACATCCATTACGGACATGATACATGACCGTGCATCCATAGTTGACTCAATCAATCCACCCATGCTGACTCCCTTTTATCAATCCATCCGCCCATGCATCTCCCACCGCTGACTCCATTCTATCAATCCATCCGCCATGGATCTTCCACTGTTGACTGACTATAAAGTTAGGATGGTACTCAAGTGGCAGTTGTCTTCTGCGAACAAAACCAAGGCCAATGCAGAAACAAATGAACTATTCTAATGGTGATTCTCACAAAGATTGGTGGTCTGTGGATAGAGCTGTCAACACTAGACCCCCACAGCGGCCTGGAGATGAGAGGCATCACTTGTACTGTTGTGACAAGGAAGTGTCAGCAACAACGCTCGTTGAGTTCCCGGCTGTCAAAGTCTGCCAAACAGTGTCCATGTTTTGACAAGCTACCAGTGTGTCAATGCAGCAGCCTACTTCCCTAGACCAGTTTACATCACGGCCTTGAACCAGATACAGCCCCACCGAACCCCCGTACGGCAGAACCGTCCACTATAAGAAACAATGGTTCATCAAACGGCGGCTCTTTGTCACGAATACATTTATGTTGTTGTACTGTAGACATGTTGTTGTTGTACTGTATGCCATGTTGTTGTTGTACTGTAGACAATGTTGTTGTAGTACTGTAGACCATGTTGTTGTAGTACTGTAGACAATGTTGTTCTTGTACTGTAGACAATGTTGTTGTACTGTAGACAATGTTGTTGTACTGTATGCCATGTTGTTGTACTGTATGCCATGTTGTTGCACTGTAAACCATGTTGTTGTTGTACTGTAAACAATGTGGTTGTACTATAAACCATGTTGTACTGTAAACCATGTTGTTGTTGTACAGTAAACCATGTTGTTGTTGTACTGTAAACAATGTTGTTGTACTGTAGACCATGTTGTTGTTGTACTGTAAACAATGTTGTTGTACTGTAGACCATGTTGTTGTTGTACTGTAAACAATGTTGTTGTACTGTAGACCATGTTGTTGTTGTACTGTAAACAATGTTGTTGTACTGTAGACCATGTTGTTGTTGTACTGTAAACCATGTTGTTGTACTGTAGACCATGTTGTTGTACTGTAAACAATGTTGTTGTACTGTAAACCATGTTGTTGTTGTACTGTAAACAATGTTGTTGTTGTGCTGCTAGTAGACTATTGTCTTCTTTTCAACCACGGAGGACGACACAATATAACCCTCCCTGAAGGGTCACCCAACAACGAGACTGTGCGCAGGAAGTCCCGATATAATTCTCGTCTCGGCGTTTCCCTAAATCCAGCGGGACTGTGGCAGTAAATCCCTAAAATGGCTGCAACACGGAAGTCAGAATGGAGAAATAAAGTGGATGTAAAATAGATGTAGATATAGAACAAGAGATTGACATGAACAATCACATGACGGACTAAGTGGGTCACACAGACTAAGGGTCGGCAAGCCTGACTTCCGTTACAGAGATACAGCAAATCATCAGATGTGACCGGGTCATTATTCAAACAATGTGTCCATGTAAGGAGGTCATGTACGCCTAACATTGCCAACGTCATATGCATGTTGGTCCCTGTTAGGTAACAAAAGTCGTTATCCTATAACAATATGTCCCTGCCATACGTCAATGTACAGTATATGTCCGTATCATATAACCACATGTCATTGTACTACCATCTAAATACAGAAATACTAGAGTAGGGGATTTTCACACATAGAACGTTATACTTGTGTCGTAAACAAATGATTTAGAACGACCACAAAGACCAGTGTTTGCCTAGGACCCAGTAAACGTACGCACCAAACAACAAGTCAAGTATGAGGCGGTCCACAATCATTACAGCCAGAGACTGTTGCCGATCAGAAACACGATGACGGTTGGCGTGTCTAGATGACTTCGCGCTAGTCTGTGTCCTGAAACAGATGCTGGCAACTATCTGATCGGCCCAGATTTAAACAGATGATTAGCATAGCCCGATAGACAAGGGGCTGATCTTAAACTGCTAATTCCGTGCTACGGTGGCGGGAACAGGAGAAGCGCTGGGTGCCCCCAGGCTGTCCCCGGCCGTCTCGCTAATGAAGATAAAAGAACTGGCGGTCGGACGAGATCAGTCCCTGGATGATTGCTGTTGTCAGGTCCAGCTTCCTCGCTCTGGACACCTGGTAATCCCTGGACGCCCACTGGAGACGTGGGACAGATCGAGGCTCCATTTTATGATCAAACTTTGGATCGTCCCCATCTTTGTAGCGTGCCAGATGTGCATGATGTTACTTCAGACGTTTACTAATAGGTTCCTTTTTGTTGATTAAACGCGGGAACATTGAGTGGCAGACTAGGCACTCGGTTCGTGCTTGGTGACGCTCCAGTCTTACCTGATGTAAATTGGTACTCGGCTACTAACAGGGAATGCAAGCTAGTGAAGGAATGAAGCTGACACAGATGTTAAGTCTCCCCCAGTTAACCGTTCTGTATGTGTGCCCTTCAAGTCTCCCCCCCCCCCGTTAACCGTTCTGTATGTGTGTCCTTCACGTCTCCCCCAGTTAACCGTTCTGTATGTGTGTCCTTCACGTCTCCCCCAGTTAACCGTTCTGTATGTGTGTCCTTCACGTCTCCCCCAGTTAACCGTTCTGTATGTGTGTCCTTCACGTCTCCCCCAGTTAACCGTTCTGTATGTGTGTCCTTCACGTCTCCCCCAGCTAACCGTTCTGTATGTGTGCCCTTTACTTGTATCTCATTTTGTGTGCTTCTGTCTACGTCTGCCATTTTCTTGGGCTTATTTGTCCTTACCTCTTTGTCTTATTTCCATCTGTATTTTCCTTTTTCCGGTCTTCCTGTCTGGTCTCTCTATTTTCCTGTCTACTCTGTCTGGTCTCTCTATTTTCCTGTCTACTCTGTCTGGTGTCTCTATTTTTCTGTCTCTCTAGTCTGTCGGGTCTCTCTATTTTCCTGTCTACTCTGTCTATTTTCCTGTCTACTCTGTCTGGTCTCTCTATTTTCCTGTCTACCCTGTCTGGTCTCTCTATTTTCCTGTCTACTCCGTCTGGTCTCTCTATTTTCCTGTCTGTCTGGTCTCTCTATTTTCGTGTCGCTCTACTCTGTCTGGTCTCTCTATTTTCCTGTCTCATCTCTCTATTTTCGTGTCGCTCTACTCCGTCTGGTCTCTCTATTTTCCTGTCTGATCTATATATTTTCCTGTCTACTCTGTTTGGTCTCTATATTTTCCTGTCTATTCTGTCTGGTCTTTCCAGTTTCCTGTCTACTCTGTTTGATTACTGTTATGTCTCTTGTATTTTCTCGTTATTTCAATATTGCAACTATAGGCGACCCTGACACTGGTGCGCGAGAGAATAGAATCTATTTGTCTAAGCCTTGCCTGCGACACATCAGCTTGTAGTGTGCACAGATGATAGTGGTCATTAGGACTGTGCTGAAGCTGTCCCGATCTCTGGTCGTGGCGGCGACCTCGGTTAGAGGGAGCATCTGTTTCGTGGGAATCACTGCAGGTACGCAAGGGTTTCATCAGTGTGCTATCTAGTGATGAGACTCGTTTCATTTTTACCTTGTGTAGCTGTCAGTGGCATGGGGTTTAGAAAGCTGGTTCTTTCGCAGTGAAGGGTTTGGTTTATATCCCACGCCCCGACCAGTCTGCCCTGCGGAGAATGAGGTACCTGAATGACAGTTCAGCAGTTTATGAATGGATCTGTTCGTCACACTTAACAAGAATTGAATCCGAGCAGACTGGAGCCGAACCACTTCCACATCCAGAGCACAAGTCTTCCCTGCGGGTCTGACTGACTTCACTCAAGATGGGATCGGGTCTGACTACACTCAAGATGGATGGGATCCGGTCTGACTAAAATCAAGATAGATGGGATCGCGTCTGACTACACTCAAGATGGATAGGATCGGGTCTGACTACACTCAAGATGGATGGGATCGGGTCTGACTACCCTTTTAGATGGATGGGATCGGGTCTGACTGACTACACTCAAGATGGATGGGATCGTGTCTGACTACACTCAAGATAGATGGGATCGGGTCTGACTGACTACACTCAAGATAGATGGGATCGGGTCTGACTGACTACACTCAAGATAGATGGGATCGGGTCTGACTGACTACACCCAATATAGATGGGATCGGGTCTGACTACACTCAAGATAGATGGGATCGGGTCTGACTACATTTTTAGATGGATGGGATTGGGTCTGACTGACTACACTCAAGATAGATGGGATCGGGTCTGACTGACTACACTCAAGATAGATGGTATTGGGTCTGACTACACTCAAGATAGATGGGATCGGGTCTGACTGACTACACTCACCATGGATGGGATCGGGTCCGACTACACTTTTAGATGAATGGGATCACATGTGAAGGGAGACACTACACCAAACCAAGGCTACACCAAACCAAGGCTACACCGACCGAAGGTTACCCCAAACCAAGGCTACACCAAACCAAGGCTACACCGAACCAAGGCTACACCAAACCAAGGCTACACAAAACCAAGGCTACACCGAACCAAGGCTACACCAAACCAAGGCTACACCGACCCAAGGTTACCCCAAACCAAGGCTACACCAAACCAAGGCTACACCGACCCAAGGCTACACCGAACCAAGGCTACACCGAACCAAGGCTACCCCAAACCAAGGCTACACCAAACCAAGGCTACATGAAAACCAAGGCTACACCAAACCAAGCATTACACCTTTCTCGCATTTCCCCATCTTCTCATGTGAGCTATACCTTCAATGCTTGTCTGCATGCTCCATGCGCTTATATAATGTCCCTGCTAGCTATGTCACCAAATGCAGCGTATTTACGAAAGGTGCAGTAAAGGACGATTGATAATATGTAACGACATAACGGACTAGTACGGATATCTCCATACTTTTCAGCATGAAGACAACATTGTATGTATTAGACGTCAAGTGTTCGTGAGCGGGTGCAACAGTACAACTAAAATCAGTTGTAGACACCCATGAACAACTTCCATTGTCTTGGATTTCTCATTACATGATTAGATTCATCATACAAGAGAAATGTGACAAGACTTTGACAGAATACTGTCTTTACACTGAGAAATGTGACAAGACTGACAGAATACTGTCTTTACACTGAGAAATGTGACAAGACTGACAGAATACTGTCTTTGCACTGAGAAATGTGACAAGACTTTGACAGAATACTGTCTTTACACTGATAAATGACTGAGACACAGTACAACTGTTTAGCCTTCGTATATCCTCTGACGATATAATCGTTGTCTTCACAGCAGACGAAAAGGCTATTCCTCTCTTGGATTGAATGTGCTGAAATGTTACTGATGTGTACATGTAATGAGAATGATTATTATTATTTCCAGTTTCTGTGAGTCGGACCAAAATCTTGTGGCAGGCCCAATGTAAGCCACGGGTCGTATCTTGGAGACCCCTGGTCCAGTATTAAAAATGGTAAAAAGAAAAAAAAGCGAAAGTCAAACAGTAGCCCCCGTCCTAAACACATCGAACGAAATGAGTCGATCCATCAATTAGGTTCAAATTTATGACGCACACAAATACATAACTGTAATATAAACCCATTTGGAGGACCACACAGTCTCTACTCAGCTGACACATGCAGCCGTCTGTGGGACTTTAAACCCCCATACATCGCCCGGGCAAAGGTCAGTATAGCTAGAGCATGTTGATGGAGATGACAATTGGAATTGTGCAGGGAATGGCGTGATACGTTACTCACGAGGCGCCCCGTGAATGTTTGAGCTAGCGGGAACTGGCTCCAGAGGAATCCATGATCTGTGATTGGTCGAGAGACCGGTCAGTTGTAGATTATCGATCTGCGCGTGACTAGGCGCGTGCCCTGTGACAGTCCATCTAATTATCTCGTGGCCCTTTTGTCGGGGGGACCCAGTCGTTGCGTTGGGAGGCTGGATGTTTTGGAGCGAACGGAGAAATAGTTGAATAGCCGTTATCAATGGTGACCGTTCCTGGTATGTCTACTTCTAGTGGGGCTCTGGATGGTGGGGCTAATTATATGCTTAGTCCGGGAATGTCGCTCCGTCTCGATGACCGAATGAGGCCGGATGAGAGCGGACTGCCTACAGCGGCACGGCACTTCGTCGTTATCGTTCGTTCCGCTAGCAGATTTGTCCCTGGGCGCTTCAGTTCACCCAGCGGTGTAGGTGATTCATTTGTAAATAGGCACCTGACCTACAGTTAGGGGGACAGAGAGGAAGGGAACTGGCCACCCCATCTAACACAAAATGTGGCTTACTACATAAGGTCTCTAACACTTTATCCCCGATGGCAGTGTCTACTATTGGAATTAAGTACAAAATATTGAACATTAAACATAGATTAGTATGGTTCGTTTATGGCACGGGGACACGAAACTTACGTCACAACTAACGAGCCTTCATCTAGGTCAACGGACAGCCCATGTGAGCGGAGACCAGAAGGGATAGCGGAGACAAGAGTCTAAGGGAAGGTATGAAATACACTTGCACTGTGTGGCTGCTAGCAGGCCATGGCCTTGATTAATGTCATTACCAGCTCGAATCGGTGACGATCATCCGAGGAACACACGACGATATGCGTGATCCTAATATCATCCGTGACCGAATGCCAAGTTGTGTTGAAGTGGTTGGCAACCGGGGAACCACAGTCCATGAAGACATTATTGACATGTTAGCGGAAGCGCGCAACAAGTTCCAAGTAAAATAAGGGATTGAGTACTTCGGTAAGCAAACTGTTGTAAAGTCGGCCGATGGATAAGGGATACAGAGTCGGCTGATGGGTAAGTGATCCAAAGTCGTGCGACAAATACGTGACACGAAGTCGGCCGACGGATAAGTGACATGAAGTCGGCCGACGGATAAGTGACACGAAGTCGGCCGACGGATAAGTGACACGAAGTCGGCCGACGGATAAGGAACACGACGTCGGCCGACGGATAAGTGACATGAAGTCGGCCAACGGATAAGTGATACAGAGTCGTCCAACGGATAAGGCATACGAAGTCGGCCGACCGAGCGCGTGAGAAGTGCCAAGACGTATGTGGTATCAAGACACATAAACAATACGACCAAATATGCAACGATACGATCAAATGTGCAACGATACGACCAAATATGCAACGATACGACCAAATGTACAACGATACGACCAAATATGCAACGATACGACCAAATATGCAGCGAGCGATACGACCAAATATGCAGACAAATTAAATTGAAGCCATAGTTTCTAGTTGTATGTGCAGTGTCCTTCGCATTGTATCGTACATACACATGCCCAATGAAGCGTGTCTGTAGGACATGAGACCGACTGAAGAAAGCCGTCTTTGTCTTGCACGTGGTACCTGAACCGCAAGGAACCAGCACGCGCGACTGATGGCCACAGGTAGACGGAACAACTGGGCCACATTTAACTGGTTGAGGTTGGGCCAGTCCCAACAAGGACGTAACATGCTCTTTCTGCCTGCTGTGATGTAGAATAGAATCAGTGACTCGAAACATACAACACACTTACGTCTGACCTGATCAAACAAAAGTCTGATCTTCTGGCTATCTTCAGGAGGCACTGCTCAAAACATGAACCACACTTACGTCTGACCTGATCAAACAAAAGTCTGATATTCTGGCTATCTCCAGGAGGTTCTGCTCAAAATGCCACATCCTTGGTGGCCCTCCGCCTGCTCTGGTTACGCCACCCTCAGACAGTTCGCGCCCATCCTGCATCGTAAAGCTAATAGATTGTCTTTGATATCCGATGTTCTTTGCCGCTTCTCCGAGATTGTCTTATCTCATCGTCCGCCTGATAGCGGTCCAACCCTCTTCTTGTAACACGAGCCCGCCTGTTATTACTTACAGCTAATCGGCGCCATATTTATACCCTAACTGTAACTATGGTAACCAGCACACAACTAGCTATGACTTGTACGATTGGATAGATGATGCTGCACTTTCACAAACAAATTATCCTCCAATTAGATCATTCGTTACATGCTTGAAGGAAGCAACGCGCTGCCATTTTAAGAGATATTTACTGGAAGGATTGTGGCCTATGTGCACTGTTTCCCTGCGTGCACAATCTTGACACATATGCACTGTTTCCGGTGACCATAATATGAAGCATCATCACGAGCTGGTTGGAAGGCTCGACTACAGTCCAGTGGTTCCCAACCATGTCCAAATACAAGACTAGACTGAAATCTACGACAATCTGCCGTGGTATCACGCAAACAACAACAAATATCCGTTACATCCTGAAACCAAGGATACTCTGCCGTGACATGCAACCAAGGATAATCTGCCGTGACATGCACCCAAGGATAATCTGCCGTGACATACAACTAAGGATAATCTGCCGTGACATGCACCCAAGGATAATCTGCCGTGACATCATGAAAACAACTATTATTTTCCGTAGACTCCGTAGAAACTAACAATAACTGGTCGTGACCCTCCGTGACCCTCCTCAGAGAGACACGATGTGAACTATCCACATATCCAAGCCAGAACGTATAAATACTTTATGCACTTTACAACATATGTGGAAGCTTCACGTAGACTCCCTGCTCTGTGGATACGCCCTGCTCTGTGGACACTCCCTGCTCTGTGGATACGCCCTGCTCTGTGGACACTCCCTGCTCTGTGGATACGCCCTGCTCTGTGGACACTCCCTGCTCTGTGGATACGCCCTGCTCTGTGGACACTCCCTGCTCTGTGGATACGCCCTGCTCTTTGGATGCCCTCTAGTCTCTGGATGCCCTCTAGTCTGTGGATGCCCTCTAGCCTGTGGATGCCCTCTAGTCTGCGGATGCCCTCTAGCCTGTGGATGCCCTCTAGTCTGTGGATGCCCTCTAGCCTGTGGATGACCTCTAATATGTGGATGCCCTCTAGCCTGTGGATGCCCTCTAGCCTGTGGATGCCCTCTAGTCTGTTGATGCCCTCTAGCCTGTGGATGCTCTCTAGTCTGTGGATGCCCTCTAGCCTGTGGATGGCCTCTAATATGTGGATGCCCTCTAGCCTGTGGATGCCCTCTAGCCTGTGGATGCCCTCTAGCCTGTGGATGCCCTCTAGTCTGTTGATGCCCTCTAGTCTGTTGATGCCCTCTAGCCTGTGGATGCCCTCTAGCCTGTGGATGGCCTTTAATATGTGGATGCCCTCTAGCCTGTGGATGCCCTCTAGTCTGTGGATGCCCTCTAGCCTGTGGATGCCCTCTAGCCTGTGGATGGCCTCTAATATGTGGATGCCCTCTAGCCTGTGGATGCCCTCTAGCCTGTGGATTCCCTCTAGTCTGTGGGTGCCCTCTAGCCTGTGGATTCCCTCTAGTCTGTGGATGCCCTCTAGCCTGTGGATGCCCTCTAGCCTGTGGATGCCCTCTAATCTGTGGATGCCCTCTAGCCTGTGGATTCCCTCTAGTCTGTGGATGCCCTCTAGCCTGTGGATGCCCTCTAATCTGTGGATGCCCTCTAGCCTGTGTGTGCCTGTTCTATGTGGATACCAGCTTGTGGATAATTGGACAAACGCAAGCTGACGACAGTCAAATTATAGACACGTTTTTCTTTGCTGGTTTTTTTTTTTTTTTACCAAAGCATTATAGCTGATATTACATTCAATATTATACAGCCATGTGATCTGTCTTTGATAACAAGCAACGTAGCTATTATTAACTTGGGTGGCATCTTGCAGACAATAAAAAGTAGCTATCATTTCTTTTCATGAAGTAACCGAATCTCTGTTGAAGCACAGCCTACTGGAGACACAAGCCTTCTGACTCACTTAGAAACGTCACATTCCAAGGCCGACTGAATAACCGAACTCATATTGTTCCAAGGTGTATAATAATTTAACGCTCCACACAAAGAAATAAAACACATTCACGGCAAAAATACCCACAGCAAATAACTGTTGAGAGTGGTCCTTTTACATAATACTGCCCTGAAACCAACTGCATATCCATCTTTGTTAGCAGAATACGGTATTATAGTTGCACTGATAGTTGACACATTAAAGTTCCGTCACTTAGTTTGCCTTGGCATGTGACGTTTCAAAGAGATTGTTCGGAGAGTCAGAAGGTCCGTATCTGCAGCAGGATTTAGTTGGGGCATGCCGTAAGTATTATTAAATATCTAAATAATTTCCTTACTAGGTATGTCCAAATGGATTGCTGCATGAATGAGATTGCCTGGTTATTTAGAAGTGCCACTGAATGAGATTGCCTGGTTATTTAGAAGAACCACTGAATGAGATTGCCTGGTTATTTAGAAGTACCACTGAATGAGATTGCCTGGTTATTGAGAAGTACCACTGAATGAGATTGCCTGGTTATTTAGAAGAACCACTGAATGAGATTGCCTGGTTATTTAGAAGTACCACTGAATGAGATTGCTTGGTTATTGAGAAGTACCACTGAATGAGATTGCTTGGCTATTGAGAAGTACCACTGAATGAGATTGCCTGGTTATTTAAAAGTACCACTGAATGAGATTGCCTGGTTATTTAGAAGTACCACTGAATGAGATTGCCTGGTTATTTAGAAGTACCACTGAATGAGATTGCCTGGTTATTGAGAAGTACCACTGAATGAGATTGCCTGGTTATTTAGAAGTACCATTGAATGAGATTGCCTGGTTATTGAGAAGTACCACTGAATGAGATTGCTTGGTTATTGAGAAGTACCACTGAATGAGATTGCTTGGTTATTTAGAAGTACCACTGAATGAGATTGCCTGGTTATTGAGAAGTACCACTGAATGATATTGCCTGGTTATTTAGAAGTACCACTGAATGAGATTGCCTGGTTATTGAGAAGTACCACTGAATGATATTGCCTGGTTATTTAGAAGTACCACTGAATGAGATTGCTTGGTTATTTAGAAGTACCACTGAATGAGATTGCCTGGTTATTGAGAAGTACCACTGAATGAGATTGCCTGGTTATTTAGAAGTACCATATTGCTAATTATATAATATTCCGGTGACGGCGTGGCCTAGTGCTGGGTTCGATCCCCATCACAGCACCGGCCGTTACCCCGGGGAAGCAAACTTAGAAAATGCAGGAGGAAGCAGACCCTTACATAAAATGCATGCTGAAATTGGATGCACTGGGCCGACAGGCGCAAAATAAAAACCACAGTGCAACGCACACCACCTTGGGGATTAGAGAATTAAGGCGAACGAAAACAATAATAGATATATTTTCCCATGCTTACTTTAGCATTTGTGCGCGGTGGAATTATTTATGTTTTGCAGGCCCAGGTCCTTATGTAGCCAAAACACACACGGGGACATACATACGCACACACATACACAGGGTCACACACACCAACACACACGAACGCCAACAGCCTTAAAATTACCGTTAATAGTTGGTCCACCATTTTAAGAACAGTTTCACGGACCAACATTTATCGTCCGACTCGAGGAAACTGCTGGCACCCCGGAACTAAGCGACGCGACAGGAGCAGTCCCATCCTATTTACTTACCGGAACGAAGGTCTAATATGTTGCTGGTGAAAGCCATTCCTAGCGAGCCCCTCCCCAGTAGTCGCCATAAATCTGCTCAATGTCTCCTTCTGTTTGGTTCGTCTTGTCCAAGAGTTAGGAAATACTTTTGTTTTAGTCAGAGAATGCTGAATGCTAGGAATGCATTACCACAGGAAAACAAATGCAGGCATGGTCAGTTAATGCATTCAAATATAAATGTTATGCTTTTAGTTATTCTAGATCTAATTTAGAAGAAACTGGTTGCATAGAAACTCAGAAGAAGCTTCTAAACCAGTAGAAAGAAGTTCAGTTATTAGAAAAGAAGGAAACAGCGACATTAATTTGTCCATAGAAAAGTCCAAGAAAGCTCTGTTCTCTCCCTGGGAGTGACGGACAGAACAGACAGGACTGGGGTGGGTGGAGGGCTGTGTGACAGACGCTTCATGCCTAGTACAGTCAAGGTCGGTGGGAGAGGTTCGTGGGCTGAAGTGAGAGAGGGAGGATAGGTTGGGGCAGGGGTGAGATAGAGAGAAATGAGGTTTGGGGGGGGGGGGAGGACAGTGAGGAAGGATAGATTGGAGGGGGGGGGAGGGAGATAAATAGAGAGAGAGAGAGAGGGGAGGGTAAGATGTTTGGGGGAAAGAGAGAGGAAGAGAGTGGTGGGGGGGGCGCTATGGAAGCGAGTCAAAAGATAATTTAGTGTTGGGAAGATAGCAATGTTTCTTGTAGGGTTTTACAGTACACACCATCAAGATGTGTTCCGTTAACCCAGGTGTATAAACGGTACTAGAACAATGATGTCACTTGCTGGTACATCGTCCAGTGATTGTTCTGATAGTGGGAGAAGTGTGTGATCTGGCTAAGTGAGAGAAGTGTGTGATCTGGCTAAGTGAGAGAAGTGTGTGATCTGGCTAAGTGAGAGAAGTGTGTGATCTGGCTAAGTGAGAGAAGTGTGTGATCTGACTAACTGAGAGAAGTGTGTGATCTGACTAAGTGGGAGAAGTGTGTGATCTGACTAACTGAGAGAAGTGTGTGATCTGACTAAGTGAGAGACGTGTGTGATCTGGCTAAGTGAGAGAAGTGTGTGATCTGGCTAACTGAGAGAAGTGTGTGATCTGACTAACTGAGAGAAGTGTGTGATCTGACTAAGTGGGAGAAGTGTGTGATCTGACTAACTGAGAGAAGTGTGTGATCTGACTAAGTGAGAGAAGTGTGTGATCTGGCTAACTGAGAGAAGTGTGTGATCTGGCTAACTGAGAGAAGTGTGTGATCTGGCTAAGTGAGAGAAGTGTGTGATCTGACTAAGAAGTGTGTGATCTGACTAACTGAGAGAAGTGTGTGATCTGGCTAACTGAGAGAAGTGTGTGATCTGACTAACTGAGAGAAGTGTGTGATCTGACTAAGTGAGAGAAGTGTGTGATCTGACTAAGTGAGAGAAGTGTGTGATCTGGCTAAGTGAGAGAAGTGTGTGATCTGACTAATGAGAGAAGTGTGTGATCTGACTAAGTGAGAGAAGTGTGTGATCTGACTAAGTGAGAGAAGTGTGTGATCTGGCTAAGTGAGAGAAGTGTGTGATCTGACTAAGTGAGAGAAGTGTGTGATCTGACTAAGTGAGAGAAGTGTGTGATCTGGCTAAGAAGTGTGTGATCTGGCTAAGAAGTGTGTGATCTGGCTAAGAAGTGTGTGATCTGGCTAAGAAGTGTGTGATCTGACTAACTGAGAGAAGTGTGTGATCTGGCTAAGTGAGAGAAGTGTGTGATCTGGCTAAGAAGTGTGTGATCTGGCTAAGTGAGAGAAGTGTGTGATCTGACTAACTGAGAGAAGTGTGTGATCTGGCTAAGAAGTGTGTGATCTGGCTAAGAAGTGTGTGATCTGACTAACTGAGAGAAGTGTGTGATCTGGCTAAGAAGTGTGTGATCTGGCTAAGTGAGAGAAGTGTGTGATCTGACTAACTGAGAGAAGTGTGTGATCTGGCTAAGAAGTGTGTGATCTGGCTAAGAAGTGTGTGATCTGACTAACTGAGAGAAGTGTGTGATCTGGCTAACTGAGAGAAGTGTGTGATCTGGCTAACTGAGAGAAGTGTGTGATCTGGCTAAGTGAGAGAAGTGTGTGATCTGACTAATGAGAGAAGTGTGTGATCTGGCTAAGAAGTGTGTGATCTGACTAACTGAGAGAAGTGTGTGATCTGACTAACTGAGAGAAGTGTGTGATCTGGCTAAGAAGTGTGTGATCTGGCTAAGTGAGAGAAGTGTGTGATCTGACTAACTGAGAGAAGTGTGTGATCTGGCTAAGAAGTGTGTGATCTGGCTAAGAAGTGTGTGATCTGACTAACTGAGAGAAGTGTGTGATCTGACTAACTGAGAGAAGTGTGTGATCTGGCTAAGAAGTGTGTGATCTGGCTAAGTGAGAGAAGTGTGTGATCTGACTAACTGAGAGAAGTGTGTGATCTGACTAATGAGAGAAGTGTGTGATCTGGCTAAGAAGTGTGTGATCTGACTAACTGAGAGAAGTGTGTGATCTGACTAACTGAGAGAAGTGTGTGATCTGGCTAAGAAGTGTGTGATCTGGCTAAGTGAGAGAAGTGTGTGATCTGACTAACTGAGAGAAGTGTGTGATCTGGCTAAGAAGTGTGTGATCTGGCTAAGAAGTGTGTGATCTGACTAACTGAGAGAAGTGTGTGATCTGACTAACTGAGAGAAGTGTGTGATCTGGCTAAGTGAGAGAAGTGTGTGATCTGACTAAGTGAGAGAAGTGTGTGATCTGGCTAACTGAGAGAAGTGTGTGATCTGACTAACTGAGAGAAGTGTGTGATCTGGCTAAGTGAGAGAAGTGTGTGATCTGGCTAAGTGAGAGAAGTGTGTGATCTGACTAAGTGAGAGAAGTGTGTGATCTGACTAACTGAGAGAAGTGTGTGATCTGACTAACTGAGAGAAGTGTGTGATCTGGCTAAGTGAGAGAAGTGTGTGATCTGACTAACTGAGAGAAGTGTGTGATCTGGCTAAGAAGTGTGTGATCTGACTAACTGAGAGAAGTGTGTGATCTGGCTAAGAAGTGTGTGATCTGGCTAAGTGAGAGAAGTGTGTGATCTGACTAACTGAGAGAAGTGTGTGATCTGGCTAAGTGAGAGAAGTGTGTGATCTGACTAAGTGAGAGAAGTGTGTGATCTGACTAAGTGAGAGAAGTGTGTGATCTGACTAATGAGAGAAGTGTGTGATCTGGCTAACTGAGAGAAGTGTGTGATCTGGCTAACTGAGAGAAGTGTGTGATCTGACTAATGAGAGAAGTGTGTGATCTGGCTAAGTGAGAGAAGTGTGTGATCTGACTAATGAGAGAAGTGTGTGATCTGACTAATGAGAGAAGTGTGTGATCTGGCTAACTGAGAGAAGTGTGTGATCTGACTAATGAGAGAAGTGTGTGATCTGGCTAACTGAGAGAAGTGTGTGATCTGACTAATGAGAGAAGTGTGTGATCTGGCTAAGAAGTGTGTGATCTGGCTAAGAGAGAGAAGTGTGTGATCTGACTAAGTGAGAGAAGTGTGTGATCTGGCTAAGTGAGAGAAGTGTGTGATCTGGCTAAGAAGTGTGTGATCTGGCTAAGAGAGAGAAGTGTGTGATCTGACTAAGTGAGAGAAGTGTGTGATCTGGCTAAGAAGTGTGTGATCTGACTAAGAAGTGTGTGATCTGACTAAGTGAGAGAAGTGTGTGATCTGACTAACTGAGAGAAGTGTGTGATCTGACTAAGAAGTGTGTGATCTGACTAACTGAGAGAAGTGTGTGATCTGGCTAAGAAGTGTGTGATCTGGCTAAGTGAGAGAAGTGTGTGATCTGACTAAGTGAGAGACGTGTGTGATCTGGCTAAGTGAGAGAAGTGTGTGATCTGGCTAACTGAGAGAAGTGTGTGATCTGACTAAGTGAGAGAAGTGTGTGATCTGGCTAAGTGAGAGAAGTGTGTGATCTGACTAAGTGAGAGACGTGTGTGATCTGGCTAAGTGAGAGAAGTGTGTGATCTGGCTAACTGAGAGAAGTGTGTGATCTGACTAATGAGAGAAGTGTGTGATCTGACTAACTGAGAGAAGTGTGTGATCTGGCTAACTGAGAGAAGTGTGTGATCTGACTAAGTGAGAGAAGTGTGTGATCTGACTAAGTGAGAGAAGTGTGTGATCTGACTAAGTGAGAGAAGTGTGTGATCTGACTAATGAGAGAAGTGTGTGATCTGGCTAACTGAGAGAAGTGTGTGATCTGGCTAATATGGAATACGGGGAGGAGTGTGTGAGAGAGAGAGAAACATACAAGAGAAAGGGAGAGTCTAAGAGAGAGAGAGGGTACAAGATAGAGGGAATGTAGGAGAGTGAGAGGGGGAGGGGGCATAGGAGAGATAGGAAGAGTAGGAAAGAGGAAGAGTTAAGAGAGTAGGGGGGCGACATTATTGGGGGCGTCACACAGGTAACAATTTTTTTTTGGGGGGGTGTCCCACAGGTAACATTATTGGGGGGAGGGGGGGGTGTCCCACTGGTAACATTATTGGAGGCGTCAAACAGGTAACATTATTGAGAGGGGGGGGGTGTCACACAGGTACGATTATTGGGGGGGGGGTGTCCCACAGGTAACATTATTGGAGGCGTCAAACAGGTTACATTATTGGGGGCGGGGGTGTGTCCCACAGGTAACATTTTTGGAGGCGTCAGACAGGTAACATTATTGGAGGCGTCACATTAGTAATATTATTGGAGGCGTCACACAGGTAAGATTATTGGGGGTGTCACACGGGTAACATTATTGGAGGCGTCACACAGGTAAGATTATTGGAGGCGTCATAGAGGTAACATTATTGCAGGTGTCAGTAGAACGTTTATACCTGTACCGTACTGTCCATGTCAAATCTGTCGCCGGCGAGTCGCAATGGTGGATATAAAAAACAAACCTGGTTACATTTAGATCATGACTATTTGTTGTTAGTTGACTAACCGACTTCCGGGTGTCTCCAGAGTGGGCACGCCTGAGTAAACCGTCAATATGATAAGAGCGCGTTGTGGGTGCTGTTTGAGCGTCCGAATAATGGGAGTGGTCATAATGCGGACTCAATAACGTCGCGACTATAACGCTGACTCAATAACAGCTCGGCTAGAGCGCTGACTCAATAACGGCGCGGTTAGAGCGCTAACTCAATAACAGCTCGGCTAGAGCGTTGACTCAATAACAGCTCGGCTAGAGCGCTGACTCAATAACGAATGTTGACTCAATATAGCGCGGCTAGAACGCTGACTTTATAACGGCGCGGCTAGATAGCTGACTCAATAACGGGGCGGATAGAGCGCTGACTCAATAACGGCGCGACTAGAAGGCTGACTCAATAACATAATGGTTAGAGTGTTACTCAATAATGAAGTGGTTAGAATGTTTACTCATGAAGAGAGGTTAGAATGTTGACTCAATAATGAAGTGGCCAGGAGGCATCTTCTCACGGTATATAAGCTACGTTCGGGGGCGTCTCGACGCGCTCCCATTCACCTAGCTGTACATGGGTGACTTACTATTGAGGAAAAAAATGCAGCTAGGAAGGATGAACTCATCTAATAGAGGCGGAGACTGAGTACACATCATCCCTGACTGCAAGGTCTGCTTCGAACACCTTTATCTAATTTACTTAATGCCCTTTGGTGTGTGTTACCGCTTGCTGTGTTGCCCCCCCCCCCCCCCTTTGTGTGTGTTAACCCTTGCTGCGTGTTGTGTCCCTTGCTGCGTGTTGTGCCCCTTGCTGCGTGTTGTTACCTAGCTGCGTGTTGTTACCTTGCTGCGTGTTGTTACCTAGCTGCGTGTTGTTACCTAGCTGCGTGTTGTTACCTTGCTGCGTGTTGTTACCTAGCTGCGTGTTGTTACCTTGCTGCGTGTTGTGTCCCTTGCTGCGTGTTGTGCCCCTTGCTGCGTGTTGTTACCTAGCTGCGTGTTGTTACCTAGCTGCGTGTTGTTACCTAGCTGCGTGTTGTGTCCCTTGCTGCGTGTTGTGCCCCTTGCTGCGTGTTGTGCCCCTTGCTGCGTGTTGTTACCTAGCTGCGTGTTGTTACCTTGCTGCGTGTTGTGCCCCTTGCTGCGTGTTGTGTCCCTTGCTGCGTGTTGTTACCTAGCTGCGTGTTGTGCCCCTTGCTGCGTGTTGTTACCTAGCTGCGTGTTGTGCCCCTTGCTGCGTGTTGTTACCTTGCTGCGTGTTGTGCCCCTTGCTGCGTGTTGTTACCTTGCTGCGTGTTGTGCCCCTTGCTGCGTGTTGTTACCTAGCTGCGTGTTGTGCCCCTTGCTGCGTGTTGTTACCTAGCTGCGTGTTGTGCCCCTTGCTGCGTGTTGTTACCTAGCTGCGTGTTGTTACCTTGCTGCGTGTTGTGCCCCTTGCTGCGTGTTGTTACCTTGCTGCGTGTTGTGCCCCTTGCTGCGTGTTGTTACCTAGCTGCGTGTTGTTACCTAGCTGCGTGTTGTTACCTTGCTGCGTGTTGTGCCCCTTGCTGCGTGTTGTTACCTAGCTGCGTGTTGTGCCCCTTGCTGCGTGTTGTTACCTAGCTGCGTGTTGTTACCTAGCTGCGTGTTGTTACCTAGCTGCGTGTTGTGCCCCTTGCTGCGTGTTGTTACCTAGCTGCGTGTTGTGCCCCTTGCTGCGTGTTGTTACCTAGCTGCGTGTTGTTACCTAGCTGCGTGTTGTTACCTTGCTGCGTGTTGTGCCCCTTGCTGCGTGTTGTTACCTAGCTGCGTGTTGTGCCCCTTGCTGCGTGTTGTTACCTAGCTGCGTGTTGTTACCTAGCTGCGTGTTGTTACCTTGCTGCGTGTTGTGCCCCTTGCTGCGTGTTGTTACCTAGCTGCGTGTTGTTACCTTGCTGCGTGTTGTGCCCCTTGCTGCGTGTTGTTACCTTGCTGCGTGTTGTTACCTAGCTGCGTGTTGTTACCTTGCTGCGTGTTGTGCCCCTTGCTGCGTGTTGTTACCTTGCTGCGTGTTGTGCCCCTTGCTGCGTGTTGTGCCCCTTGCTGCGTGTTGTTACCTAGCTGCGTGTTGTTACCTTGCTGCGTGTTGTGCCCCTTGCTGCGTGTTGTTACCTTGCTGCGTGTTGTGCCCCTTGCTGCGTGTTGTTACCTTGCTGCGTGTTGTTACCTAGCTGCGTGTTGTTACCTTGCTGCGTGTTGTGCCCCTTGCTGCGTGTTGTTACCTTGCTGCGTGTTGTGCCCCTTGCTGCGTGTTGTTACCTAGCTGCGTGTTGTTACCTTGCTGCGTGTTGTGCCCCTTGCTGCGTGTTGTTACCTTGCTGCGTGTTGTTACCTTGCTGCGTGTTGTGCCCCTTGCTGCGTGTTGTTACCTTGCTGCGTGTTGTTACCTTGCTGCGTGTTGTGCCCCTTGCTGCGTGTTGTTACCTTGCTGCGTGTTGTTACCTTGCTGCGTGTTGTTACCTTGCTGCGTGTTGTGCCCCTTGCTGCGTGTTGTGCCCCTTGCTGCGTGTTGTGCCCCTTACTGCGTGTTGCCCCCGTAGCGCCAGGATGATAACCTCGACCCGACAACACCAGAGAACCAGCATGGACAGAAGTTGGTCACGGCTCAGCCTTAATCTGTAGCCTTTCCTCACACGACCAGCTGTGTTCTCGACAGGTCAGCACAGTCTGGTCCAGGAGTAGCTGTGTTCTCGACTGGTCAGCACAGTCTGGTCCAGGAGCAGCTATGTTCTTGACTGGTCAGCAGTCTGGTCCAGGAGTAGCTGTGTTCTCAACTGGTCAGCACAGTCTGGTCCAGGAGCAGCTGTGTTCTCGACTGGTCAGCACAGTCTGGTCCAGGAGTAGCTGTGTTCTCGACTGGTCAGCTCAGTCTGGTCCAGGAGTAGCTGTGTTCTCGACTGGTCAGCACAGTCTGGTCCAGGAGTACCTGTGTTCTTAACTGGTTAGCACAGTCTGGTCCAGGAGCAGCTGTGTTCTCGACTGGTCAGCAGTCTGGTCCAGGAGTACCTGTGTTCTCGACTGGTCAGCAGTCTGGTCCAGGAGTAGCTGTGTGATCGACTGGTCAGCACAGTCTGGTCCAGGAGTAGCTGTGTTCTCAACTGGTCAGCACAGTCTGGTCCAGGAGTAGCTGTGTTCTCGACTGGTCAGCACAGTCTGGTCCAGGAGTAGCTGGCTGACCGACCATTACTGGTTAGACTGATACTGACCTGTACAAGCGTGCAGTTAGGACAACGATCGTGTCCGCTCAGACTGACCACATCTATAGACTGAAAGCTCGCTGTTTGCACCAGGGTCAGTGAATGAGTTGACCACAGCCACAGACTGACATCTCGCTGTTTGCACCAGGGTCAGTGAATGAGTTTACCACAGCCATAGACTGACAGCACGCTGTTTGCACCAGGGTCAGTGAATGAGTTTACCACAGCCATAGACTGACAGCACGCTGTTTGCACCAGGGTCAGTGAATGAGTTTACCACAGCCATAGACTGACAGCACGCTGTTTGCACCAGGGTCAGTGAATGAGTTTACCACAGCCATAGACTGACAGCACGCTGTTTGCACCAGGGTCAGTGAATGAGTTTACCACAGCCAAAGACTGACAGCACGCTGTTTGCACCAGGGTCAGTGAATGAGTTTACCACAGCCATAGACTGACAGCACGCTGTTTGCACCAGGGTCAGTGAATGAGTTTACCACAGCCATAGACTGACAGCACGCTGTTTGCACCAGGGTCAGTGAATGAGTTAACAGTCAGGGACTCAAAACTGTGGAAGGGGGAAAATGTGGGGGTGGGGTGGGGGTTGCCATTAGAGCCCAAGGCACTTCGGAACTGTTGTTTGGGAACAGGCTGTATCTACTGAACCTTGACCTCGAACTAACAGCAGCCAGACCTTGACCTCGAACTAACAGCAGCCAGACCTTGACCTCGGACTAACAGCAGCCAGACCTTGACCTCGAACTAACAGCAGCCAGACCTTGACCTCGAACTAACAGCAGCCAGACCTTGACCTCGAACTAACAGCAGCCAGACCTTGACCTCGAACTAACAGCAGCCAGACCTTGACCTCGAACTAACAGCAGCCAGACCTTGACCTCGAACTAACAGCAGCCAGACCTTGACCTCGAACTAACAGCAGCCAGACCTTGACCTCGAACTAACAGCAGCCAGACCTTGACCTCGAACTAACAGCAGCCAGACCTTGACCTCGAACCAACAGCAATGGGGTAGAGAGAAAGAGATGTTAGAGTGTGCGACTCAGTAGAAGAGTGAAGAAGAGGCTGACGAATCCCCCCTTCCTCCTCAGTTTTCTCACATCCTGTGTTGTCCGCCATGTTGACTGCCCTCGGATCCTCCTTGGGAGAGCCCGTTCTAGTTCTGTGGAGAGGTTTGAATCCTCTGTTGACGAGGTGCGCTTCTTTCCATCACAGCAGCCTCGTTGTTGGATGAAATGAGAGCCGCTCCACCATCAAATAATATCCAGCTTGTGTCCCTGGTTCTAACCACGTGACTGCTGAAACTCACTCTTCTCTGTCAATTCATTGAGCGGGTATAAGATCTGCAGATATCACGAGGGCTTTTACTCAAAACGGTCAACGAGCCCAACAAATTGAAAATCAAATCTAACTCAAATCTGTACTGTGGTACAGGCCACATGGATTGCCACTTGTACCTGGTGAAACCCTTACACAATGCACATAACGCTGCTCGCCTCTTACCTTCCACAACACGCAAAATTTTATATAGATTTGTGCACAGGTGAACTTTGTTAGCATGGTCGTGAATCCAGCGGAAGTTATGGCCCTTTTATAGAGCTGCACAACCCGATGTTAATTTGTGCCTAAAGTGGGAGGTAACTCATGGCCTGACGCAGGAGAAGACTATCACAGTGTTGCTAGGCAATTTCGTTTATTCAAGTTGTGAATTTTAGGTTACAAAATCTGTTTATTCAAGGTGTGAATTTTAGGTTACAAAATCTGTTTATTCAAGGTGTGAATTTTAGGTTACAAAATCTGTTTATTCAAGGTGTGAATTTTAGGTTACAAAATCTGTTTATTCAAGGTGTGAATTTTAGGTTACAAAATCTGTTTATTCAAGGTGTGAATTTTAGGTTACAAAATCTGTTTATTCAAGTTGTGAATTTTAGGTTACAAAATCTGTTTATTCAAGTTGTGAATTTTAGGTTACAAAATCTGTTTATTCAAGGTGTGAATTTTAGGTTACAAAATCTGTTTATTCAAGGTGTAAATTTTAGGTTACAAAATCTGTTTATTCAAGGTGTGAATTTTAGGTTACAAAATCTGTTTATTCAAGGTGTAAATTTTAGGTTACAAAATCTGTTTATTCAAGTTGTGAATTTTAGGTTACAAAATCTGTTTATTCAAGTTGTGAATTTTAGGTTACAAAATCTGTTTATTCAAGGTGTGAATTTTAGGTTACAAAATCTGTTTATTCAAGGTGTGAATTTTAGGTTACAAAATCTGTTTATTCAAGGTGCGAATTTTAGGTTACAAAATCTGTTTATTCAAGGTGTGAATTTTAGGTTACAAAATCTGTTTATTCAAGTTGTGAATTTTAGGTTACAAAATCTGTTTATTCAAGTTGTGAATTTTAGGTTACAAAATCTGTTTATTCAAGGTGTGAATTTTAGGTTACAAAATCTGTTTATTCAAGGTGTAAATTTTAGGTTACAAAATCTGTTTATTCAAGGTGTGAATTTTAGGTTACAAAATCTGTTTATTCAAGGTGTAAATTTTAGGTTACAAAATCTGTTTATTCAAGTTGTGAATTTTAGGTTACAAAATCTGTTTATTCAAGGTGTGAATTTTAGGTTACAAAATCTGTTTATTCAAGGTGTGAATTTTAGGTTACAAAATCTGTTTATTCAAGGTGTGAATTTTAGGTTACAAAATCTGTTTATTCAAGGTGTAAATTTTAGGTTACAAAATCTGTTTATTCAAGGTGTAAATTTTAGGTTACAAAATCTGTTTATTCAAGTTGTAAATTTTAGGATACACAATCTGTTTATTCAAGGTGTAAATTTTAGGTTTCAAAATCTGTTTATTCAAGTTGTAAATTTTAGGATACACAATCTGTTTATTCAAGGTGTAAATTTTAGGTTACAAAATCTGTTTATTCAAGTTGTAAATTTTAGGATACACAATCTGTTTATTCAAGGTGTAAATTTTAGGTTACAAAATCTGTTTATTCAAGTTGTAAATTTTAGGTTACAAAATCTGTTTATTCAAGTTGTAAATTTTAGGTTACAAAATCTGTTTATTCAAGTTGTAAATTTTAGGATACACAATCTGTTTATTCAAGGTGTAAATTTTAGGTTACAAAATCTGTTTATTCAAGTTGTAAATTTTAGGATACACAATCTGTTTATTCAAGGTGTAAATTTTAGTATACACAATCTGTTTATTCAAGGTGTAAATTTTAGTATACACAATCTGTTTATTTAAAGTTAGAGTGGGGGTGGATTTGATACGGAATCTCGTGTTCTAAATATATCAATAAGGTCTAGAAGAAAAGGCCCATACAACAACACAGCGCACAAATGTATGACGATGTGGATTCCCTTTCGTGACGTCAAATAGACCCTGGTGAGGTCAGACCGACCCACCTGTTACGTCAGACAGACCATGTGACGTCAGACAGACCATGTGACGTCGGTATGGTGTTGACTAGCTTCAAATAAAGCTTCTCGTATCAGGTCTCACACGTCCTCAAATAGACAGGACACTAAAATCCCGCACGTCCTCAAATAGACAGGACACTAAGGTCTCACACGTCCTCAAATAGACAAGACACTCTCGCAAGTCCTCAAATAGACAGGACACTAAGGTCTCGCACGTCTCAAATAGACAGGACACTAAGGTCTCACACGTCTTCAAATAGACAGGACACTAAGGTCTCGCACGTCTCAAATAGACAGGACACTAAGGTCTCGCACGTCCTCAAATAGACATGACACTTAGGACACTGCCCGGCCCAGCTCCAGGACTTGCCCGGCGGCCCAGCTCCACAACCAACATTCACATCAGCATGTTCCTACCTACATTTGTGACCGCGCGAGCGCGCGCACACACACACACACACGCGCGCGCTCGCGCACGCACGCACACACACACAACCGGGTAAAGACGGTGAAGACATGATGAGGTTGCAGTAGACAACGACCCATCCCGTGTCGGAGCCTGTCATTATTCAGTTAAAACAAACCAGCCGACCGTAACATACATGATGACATGTCAGCGACTCCCAGCACGCCTTTACCTGTCCCCTCCCATTGTCTCCCACCTAGTTAGTGTAGGCTGCCAGTCTGTATTCAGGTGAGCTGGCCTGTATGTGTGGCATAATTAATCCGGCCAGTCGGCCATTGTCTCTCGCTCTCTCTCTCCTGTTCCCATGACAGTGCGAGAGCCAGAACATGTTCAAGTGATAAATGCTGTCATTTATCATTGGTGCATCTCAACAATCAACAATCATTTATACAGGGGATTATGGCTCGTCACATAAACGTAGAAACTTCCTCTCTCTCCCCTCAGCCAGCCACGCCATCTCCCCCTCCTCCTCCTCCCCTCGTATTGCCCCTAACGAGACAGCACAGCTAGAAATAACACATTTAGACATCTTACTCTTTTTCGCTCTCACATAATGGCATCTATTTCCCGTACAAGCCCGGTGGTCCTTCTCAGGTTTCTCTCGTCGCCACACAGTTGGTTTGGGGAGGGCCATCCACTCTCCTCCTCTCGTGGAGCCGGCAGACTGGTAGAATATGCTTCCCTGGTTGTTTGTTCACGTCTATCTTTTCGCCAGTTTGGGGGTTTGTCCCTCCCTCCTGTGCCAGTCTATCTATGTCGCCAGTTTGGGGTTTGTCCCTCGCTCCTGTGCCAGTCTATCTCTATCGCATGTTTGGGGTTTGTCCCTCCCTCTTGTGCCAGTCTATCTCTGTCGCCAGTTTAGGGTTTGTCCCTCCCTCTTGTGCCAGTCTATCTCTGTCGCCAGTTTGGGGTTTGTCCCTCGCTCCTGTGCCAGTCTATCTCTGTCGCCAGTTTGGGGTTTGTCCCTCGCTCCTGTGCCAGTCTATCTCTGTCGCCAGTTTGGGGTTTGTCCCTCGCTCCTGTGCCAGTCTATCTCTGTCGCCAGTTTGGGGTTTGTCCCTCGCTCCGGTGCCAGTCTATCTCTGTCGCATGTTTGGGGTTTGTCCCTTCCTCTTGTGCTAGTCTATCTGCCTCAATACCCCCTATATTACAGTGTACAGGAATCCATTGAATTGTCACTTGTCAAATTGTAGCCGGTATTCACGAGTGCTGTCCAGTTTACAGTTGTTATGGTTTCTGAGTGCCATGACTGGGTGGCAGAGAATATGTCAGGACAACTAGCTTGTCTCAGACATGGTTTCTGAGTGCCATGACTGACTGGCAGGGAATCTGTCAGGAAAACTATCTTGTTTCTAACATGGTTCCCGCTAATTTATTCCTTCCATTCGCTGTTTCGTTTTATTGAGAGAAATTGTGCTAACTTGATTGGACAATCCTCCTGTGCTATTTGTCTGTTCACCTCAGCTGCCTTGACTCAAGCTTCAGCGACCTATCCTGTTCACCTCAGCTGCCTTGACTCAAGCTTCAGCGACCTATCCTGTTCACCTCAGCTGCCTTGACTCAAGCTTCAGCGACCTATCCTGTTCACCTCAGCTGCCTTGACTCAAGCTTCAGCGACCTATCCTGTTCACCTCAGCTGCCTTGACTCAAGCTTCAGCGACCTATCCTGTTCACCTCAGCTGCCTTGACTCAAGCTTCAGCGACCTATCCTGTTCACCTCAGCTGCCTTGACTCAAGCTTCAGCGACCTATCCTGTTCACCTCAGCTGCCTTGACTCAAGCTTCAGCGACCTATCCTGTTCACCTCAGCTGCCTTGACTCAAGCTTCAGCGACCTATCCTGTTCACCTCAGCTGCCTTGACTCAAGCTTCAGCGACCTATCCTGTTCACCTCAGCTGCCTTGACTCAAGCTTCAGCGACCTATCCTGTTCACCTCAGCTGCCTTGACTCAAGCTTCAGCGACCTATCCTGTTCACCTCAGCTGCCTTGACTCAAGCTTCAGCGACCTATCCTGTTCACCTCAGCTGCCTTGACTCAAGCTTCAGCGACCTATCCATCCTTATTGTGGCGTCTCCTTCGTTTCACAGAGAGCATCCCTTATCATGTTATGCTTCACGGGAAGCTAAAAGCACTCAATCGCCTTCATTTGTATCCACATAATTGTTTCTTCTGGAGTTAGGATGTGCCAGCCAGTTCCATCTTCTAGAATTAGGATGTGCCAGACAGTTCTATCTTCTAGAGTTATGATGTGCCAGCCAGTTCTATCTTCTAGAGTTAGGACGTGCCAGCCAGTTCCATCTTCTAGAGTTAGGACGTCCCAGCCAGTTCCATCTTCTAGAGTTAGGACGTGCCAGCCAGTTCCATCTTCTAGAGTTAGGACGTGCCAGCCAGTTCCATCTTCTAGAGTTAGGACGTGCCAGCCAGTTCCATCTTCTAGAGTTAGGACGTGCCAGCCAGTTCCATCTTCTAGAGTTAGGATATGCCAGCCAGTTCCATCTTCTAGAGTTAGGATCTGTTGGCGAATTGCGATAAGTCAAGAGATTGTGAAGTCGTGATAAACCTAAACTGAGCCAGTGCACAACAGGGAACACTGCCTTCAGCGCCGAATGATTGCAACTACCGAGGTCAGCAACTACTCACAACATGAGATGTAAGAAATGGAACGCCAACACAAAACAACTGCTGCATACCACAGTCAAACTTTATGATTAGGACAATCAATAACGACAGCACATCACAACCAAACCTAGCAGACATCACAACCAAACCTAGCAGACATCACAACCAAACCTAGCAGGCATCACAACCAAACCTAGCAGACATCACAACCAAACCTAGCAGACATCACAACCAAACCTAGCAGGTATCACAACCAAACCTAGCAGACATCACAACCAAACCTAGCAGGTATCACAACCAAACCTAGCAGGTATCACAACCAAACCTAGCAGACATCACAACCAAACCTAGCAGGTATCACAACCAAACCTAGCAGGTATCACAACCAAACCTAGCAGGTATCACATCAAATCTAGTACACCCCCCCCCCCCCCCACACAGAGAGAACACAACGTATTTGTCCCCAGCAGCCAATAAGGCTATGCAACTACTCTACACTATTGTTTTGTCACATGCCTCCCTAATCTCATGCCCCCCCCCCCCCCGGCTTAACACAGAGACCCAAGTGTCACCGAGGGCAAGCTCACACAAGGCACTCACCTCACAGATAAATCCGCCAACGCTGGCCGGCTCAGACAAAGGAGGCTATCAGCGGACATAAGAGCTGGCTAATGGCTACGGACAAATATGGCAGAGACACGTAGCTAAAGTATGCCTCAGCTGACACTCAGATAGTTCACTTTCCCGCGATTATGGAAGTGTCCGTAAGACACGTCGGCTCTCCAGATAGATCAGGCAGACAAGAATGGAACTTGACGTTTCAATTTTAAAAAAAATGTATATTTGTGTGTGTGAGAAAGAGAGAGAGAGACAGAGAGAGGGAGGGAGAGAGAGAGAGAGAAGGGGGGGGGGGGGTAGATAAATAGATAGATAGATAGAATGGCAGCGTGACCTGTGGGTGAAACGTCCGTTTCCCGATGGTAACGCACCGGGTTCGAATCCCACCGTGTTGAATTGGCCAGCCATCTGGTTTTGTCCCCGGTGCGATCGCTCCTCCATAGTACCGAAACTACCTGTTAAGAATCTTATAACAGCCAGGTAGGGTTGACGGATGTAAGAAGCGACGTTCTGTGACGGTCATGCTATATATATACATATATGCATACATACACGTACACACGTGCACACACACGTACACAAACGCACAAATGAGTCATTAAGTTAAATCAATTTAATTATTTACATTTTTACAAGAGTGGGGACCAGAAATGATGTCAGTTTTTTCGACACAGTCCAATTGCCTTCCAACGCACTTTGTCCACTGGCCCACTAGCTTGTGGATGTCCAACACACTTTGTCACCTGTCCCTGTATCAAGCACTAGCCAAGGTTTCACCCCTATCCTGTCACACTATCAAGCACTAGCCAAGGTTTCACCCCTATCCTGTCACTGTATCAAGCACTAGCCAAGGTTTCACCCCTAGTCAAGGTTTCACCCCTAGCCAAGGTTTCACCCCTAGCCATGGTTTTATCCCTATCCTGTCACTGTATCGAGCACTAGCCAAGGTTTCCCCCCTAGTCAAGGTTTCACCCCTAGCCATGGTTTCACCCCTAGCCATGGTTTCACCCCTAGCCAAGGTTTCATCCCTATCCTGTCACTGTATCAAGCACGATGCCCGGTTTCACCCCTAGCCAAGGTTTCACCCCTATCCTGTCACTGTATCAAGCACGATGCCCGGTTTCACCCCTAGCCATGGTTTCACCCCTAGCCAAGGTTTCACACTTAGCCAAGGTTTCACACTTAGCCAAGGTTTCACCCCTATCCTGTCACTGTATCAAGCACGATGCCCGGTTTCACCCCTAGCCATGGTTTCACCCCTAGCCAAGGTTTCCCACTTAGCCAAGGTTTCACCCCTATCCGGTCACTGTATCAAGCACTAGCCATGGTTTCACCCCTATCCGGTCACTGTATCAAGCACGATGCCCGGTTTCACCCCTATCCGGTCACTGTATCAAGCACGATGCCCGGTTTCACCCCTATCCGGTCACTGTATCAAGCACTAGCCATGGTTTCACCCGTATCCGGTCATTGTATCAAGCACGATGCCCGGTTTCACCCCTACCGGTCACTGTATCAAGCACTAGCCATGTTTCATCAATACCCTGGAAATGCACGAAAAGAAAGCCATTAAAACCCAACAAGATTGTCACCATGACCTCCCCAGCGGAAGCCTGTGTTTTGAATGTTTTCTTAGCCGGAGTCACACAACGGGTGCTTCCATAACATGGACTGTCTCTCACTCTCTGGTTGCCAATGGTGCATCCAGGACTGGTCTCCTGTCCCAATTTGATGGAGAAAAACATCTTCTTCACGAGCATGACGGTCCAAATGATCCGGACAAACCACCTGTCGTGCACCCATGTGATCATCGGACAGCTCGCTTGGGACCCATCTGTTACACACTTTCCTATAGCCAATGTCATCATGGACAACTTTGCGCGCATCGCCGTGACATGTTGAAATCTACGTCTATTTCATCAATAGTTACTCGCCTGTTGCCACGGACTAGGTGGTAGATCTGTTGTTTCACTGCGTCAGTTGCCATGATTGCTGGTCTCCCACGCCGCGGCTCATCAATGCCGCTTTGTCTTCAGTTTTGAAATGTTTCTACCCATTTATACACTCTCCTTTGACTCAAACAACTGTCTCTATAGTGAACCTTCACTCTTCTATAGATTTAAAGTCTCCGGCCCTCTGACGCCAAAAATCGAATAACGCCTCGTTGTTCTTCCGCGGTGTAAGTCGACAGACGGGCGGCCATGTTTGTACGCTATATTGCGCGTGCGCATACTGTTCGATCGTCACAATCCATACATGGAGTATTACTTATGAGCCATTTTGTGTCATGGAATCAGATTTCCAGTTGTACATACTCTTACATGCACTTTACAATAAGATGGATGTTACTGAAAGTGTGGGGCATATTTGTGTGAATCGGGGTCGGGTTTAGGGGCCTAGTCACAGACTGTCTCAGTGATGGCAGAATCCTTATGCTGGACGCGTGTGGACTGTTCCCACACTGAGCCGTGTATTCACGGGCACGTGTCGATGTCCGGATGATACGTGGCTGTCTTCCCCATAGTGCGCCGATAGTCTGCGTGTGATGTTCGCGTCAATGGGTTTTGGGAAAGTTCACTTGAAATCACAAGGATTATTGAAAGCTGAGTACAGAGACCAACAAATGTTGAAATCCTCTGTGTCAAAGACAAGGATGTACGAGTGATGACTAGAAAGGTTTACTTGACCAACAAATGTTGAAATCCTCTGTGTCAAAGACAAGGATGTACTAGTGATGACTAGAAAGGTTTACTTGACCAACAAATGTTGAAATCCTCTGTGTCAAAGACAAGGATGTACGAGTGATGACTAGAAAGGTTTACTTGACCAACAAATGTTGAAATCCTCTGTGTCAAAGACAAGGATGTACGAGTGATGACTAGAACGGTTTTACTTGACCAACAAATGTTGAAATCCTCTGTGTCAAAGACAAGGATGTACGAGTGATGACTAGAAAGGTTTTACTTGACCAACAAATGTTGAAATCCTCTGTGTCAAAGACAAGGATGTACGAGTGATGACTAGATATGATAACATCTCTAAGAACACGAGTATCACACGCCAGGCAATGCGAACGTCACTCGCTTGTTCGGCTCGAAAGTTACGCACCATGCAAATGCACTCAACTTTGGCGCCAGTGCACTTCAGTGCATGAAGTGGCGAGAGTACACGAAGCCCTCGGTAGAGACAGTAAAACTGTCGGCGTTCATTTCCCGAGCGCTGACGGCCAGAGGAGCGGTTTCAATGAGGATTTGAGAACTAACTCTATCTAGCTTGTTTCTGATCACACAGACTAGGGTTCAGAACAGAAGATAGAACGCCATCTTCCAACAGTCAACCTCGTTAAACAGAGTTTGTTCAGTGAAAGAGCGTTGAAATCCTTCGTCAGTGTGTGCCAATCTACGAGATGAATCGGATTGAATCCTCGGAGCAGTTCGTGTTTATGTGCTTGGTGTTGAAGGCGATATGTGTTCTTTGATATGTGGCTTTATTTGCAGCCAAGTCTAGTCTTCTTTGATTGTTGAATTGGTTTCTTTTATTTTTGGTGTGTCTCCGGAAAACAAAATTGAAAGATGAGTTACAACTGACCCCAACAAGTGAGCCATTTCATGTGTACAGAATTAGCTACGTAGGTCATTTGTGGGTTAACCTGGAGGCACGGCCAGGGAAAGTGGCTTGAATGGTTCTGTGGATAGCGAGTTTAGACGATCAGTTTTCCTGTGCCAGGAGGGAAAGATAAACGGTTTCCCTTTAGTTGTTTAGTGTCTATGTATATGATGTCCGTGATGGAGGGATGTTGGTGATGGAGGGATGTTGGTGATGGAGGGATGTTGGTGATGGAGGGATGTTGGTGATGGAGGGAGGTTGGTGATGGAGGGAGGTTGGTGATGGAGGGAGGTTGGTGATGGAGAGATGTCCGTGATGGAGGGATGTCGGTGATGGAGGGATGTTGGCGACGGAGGGATGTTGGCGATGTAGGGATGTTGGAGATGGAGGGATGTTGGTGATGGAGAGATGTCCATGATGGAGGATGTTGGTGATGGAGGGATGTTGGTGATGGAGGGATGTTGGTGATGGAGGGATGTCCGTGGTGGAGGATGTTGGTGATGGAGGGATGTTGGTGATGGAGGGATATTGGTGATGGAGGGATGTTGGTGATGGAGGGATGTCCGTGATGGAGGATGTTGGTGATGGAGGGATGTTGGTGATGGAGGGATGTCCGTGATGGAGGGATGTTGGAGATGGAGGGGTGTCCGTAATGGAGGAATGTTGGTGCACCCACAACACAGTTTGTGCACACCTCGACACACGTGCACCCACGTCACAGTTTGTGCACCCACAACACACGTGCACCCCCGCCACAGCGTGTGTGGACCCCCCGCCACAGCTTGTGCACCCCCGCCACAGCTTGAGCACAGACCACAAGACAAGCTTCCAGAGCTACGATCCCCATCTCGTCCATCACCGTGGCTCACTCCTATACAATGACCAGAACTAGGCCCCACATAAACGTGCCTGCCTGTCAGAGGTTACTCCAAATACCTCACACGGGTTGGGGATGCCCATGCTGGTACTCTGCTCTTCTAGGGGAGCCGACTGATAAGCGTCTGTCGTGTACTGGTGACCTAATTATCCCATGGCTTCACTAGTCCCCTGACCAAACACTCCTGTATACTAGTTAGTCTACAGGACAAGCGAAGAGATGTCCTAGCGGGACTGTCAATCATTTTGGGGTAGCCTGAACGGGAGATGTCAAGACAACACGAGAAGATAGCATTCAACAGTGACAGGCAAGGCTCTGATATAAGAGGGGAGAGAGAGAGAGAGAGAGAGAGAGAGAGAGAAGAGAGAGAGAGAAGAGAGAGAGAGAGAGACCGTCAGAAAGGGAGGTATTAGCTTTTTTCTGATTTTGAGGAAAGTTACTTTGCTTCACACTAATTCAGGTACCAATTGACAGCTTTGTAGACTCCCCTGTGCCGCTGCCAGGGAGCAAACCTAGTCTTCTTGTTGAGAGACACATCGAACTACCAGCTCTTCGTTTTTGAGATGAAAGTTCCAGAAATCGATGGAGTCCCAAACTAATAACGCTCGACCTCGTAGCCACAACAACGCCCGACCTCGTAGCCCCAACAACGCCCGACCTCGTAGCCATAACAACGCCCGACCATGTAGCCACAACAACGCCCGACCTCGTAGCCACAACAACGCCCGACCACGTAGCCACAACAACGCCCGACCTCGTAGCCCCAACAACGCCCGACCTCGTAGCTCCAACAACACCCGACCACGTAGCCCCAACAACGCCCGACCACGTAGCCACAACAACGGCCGACCTCGTAGCCCCAACAACGCCCGACCACGTAGCCACAACAACGCCCGACCACGTAGCCACAACAACGCCCGACCATGTAGCCACAACAACGCCCTACCATGTAGCCCCAACAACGCCCGACCACGTAGCCCCAACAACGCCCGATCACGTAGCCCCAACAACACCCGACCACGTAGCCCCAACAACGCCCGACCACGTAGCCCTAACAACGCCCGACCACGTAGCCACAACAACGCCCGATCACGTAGCCCCAACAACACCCGACCACGTAACCCCAACAACGCCCGATCACGTAGCCCCAACACCCGACCACGTAGCCCCAACAACGCCCGACCACGTAGCCACAACAACGCCCGACCATGTAGCCACAACAACGCCCTACCATGTAGCCCCAACAACGCCCGACCACGTAGCCACAACAACGCCCGACCACGTAGCCACAACAACGCCCGATCACGTAGCCCCAACAACGCCCGACCACGTAGCCCCAACAACGCCCGACCACGTAGCCCTAACAACGCCCGACCACGTAGCCCCAACAACGCCCGACCACGTAGCCCTAACAACGCCTGACCACGTAGCCACAACAACTCCACCAGACGAGCACAATTAGCAGACGTGAACCCAGAGCAGACACCCCAATCACAGTCTCGCCAGGTTTGATTAGACTGCCCCATTGTTTCCTCCAGTGTCAGTCCACAGATTAATTGTCGAGCAGGCTACAGAACAACAAATGTTGATAAGTTCTGGTGAACCTTGACCCTCGTGTCGCCAGCTCTTCATGGCACGAAGTGACCCGGTCCTAATGTACAAACAAATCCAAAGACGGTCAGGATTAGTTTCAGTGCGCCGATGCACAAGTGCGCATCTTAGAGGGAAAGCTGTGTTCTTGATCCAAGGTCTAGCATTTGCTCTGTCGTTTGTGGTGTTAGGTAAGGTCTGGGCACAGGGCACACATACTCGCTATCAATAGAACAGGTTGTTTGGCACATTATGGGGTGGGGGGATGTGGACGATCTAGGGCTGTGGTCACAACATGCACACCTTCTAAGAGATGGTGGTAGAGAAGGTGGCAGAGGAGGTCAGAGAGAGGATGCTGGCTATTTGAACATGTTGGTATGGATGGAAGAGACGTAACAACTAAATTGATAGATTCTATACTTTATGCCTGAAGATGTCGAGGCCGGTGATCGCATCCACCAAAGCGACATGTCACATGATGATGAACCTTGCTGTGGCAAATACTGCCGTTGCAGAGGAAGTGTAAGGATATCGTTGTAGAAGATATCATGGTTTGTGGCGTGGTGTCTTACATCTTCTACCACTGGGTCACATTCCAATTTATGGACGCGTAAACAGCAGCGTTATGCGAATAAGTTAGCTATCCTATTCTGTTCTAATGTACTAGAGTGTCAATAAGTTGGTCACAAACTGACATGGAGCAGCCGAAAAATGTAGTTGATAGTTTGTAAAGGTGTCATAAAGTGACAGCAACAGCCATCTCGATGATTAATGTAGGTATCGCATGGACGTGCGCAACGCATATACCAAATGACATCAGTGTTCAGAGTGTACAGCCAGGCTGCTCGTGTCGGTTTTAGTTTGGGACAAAAGAACTTTCTGCACGGAATATTCAACAAGAAATGGTTTCTGTTTACAGTGAGAAGTGCTTGGCTGGATAATACGTTTATGGTGAAGCCTGACCTGGTCGTCCTGATTGCAATAGGAGCATCTGTGTGACGGGAGGTGACAGGGGAGGGTGACGAGCTGAGGGTGACAGGTGAGAGGGTGACAGGTGAGAGGAGAGGGTGACTCGAGCTGATAGGGGAGTAACGATAAGTAATGCAGCAACTGAAAAAAGAGTGTTTGCATGGCTTACCTTCACCCTTATACACGACCCCACCTAGACGACCCCACCCTACAGGACCCCACCAAACTCAACCTCACTCTACACGACTGCATCCTACTAGACGACCCCACCCTACATGACCCCACCCTACTACACGACCCCACCCTACACGACCCCACCCTACACGTCCCCACCCTACACGACCCCACTCTGGCGGGAGACGTTTCGAGAATGATGAAAAGGTTGAACGTGAAGTGTAAATGTGGCTCACACATCAGACCAAAGACCTCTCTGCTCCATGCGCACCTATAAAACCATGAGATAAGTGCCCCCCGAAATAAGGGACAATGTAAATGCAATAACAAATCGTTTTAAAGTTCACATCTAACTTGCTTTTAGATGTGTGTGTGTGTTTTTGTAATATACATGTGTGACATATTTTCTGACTTGCCCTCGTACAAGTACATTCCCAACCAGACGATCTGACCATGATTAGCTATGAGAGACAAGCTACCACTGACCCCACCAGCTAGGAGAGACAAGCTACCACTGACCCCACCAGCTAGGAGAGACAAGCTACCACTGACCCCACCAGCTAGGAGAGACAAGCTACCACTGACCCCACCAGCTAGGAGAGACAAGCTACCACTGACCCCCACCAGCTAGGAGAGACAAGCTACCACTGACCCCACCAGCTAGGAGAGACAAGCTACCACTGACCCCACCAGCTAGGAGAGACAAGCTACCACTGACCCCCACCAGCTAGGAGAGACAAGCTACCACTGACCCCACCAGCTAGGAGAGACAAGCTACCACTGACCCCACCAGCTAGGAGAGACAAGCTACCACTGACCCCACCAGCTAGGAGAGACAAGCTACCACTGACCCCCATCAGCTAGGAGAGACAAGCTACCACTGACCCCACCAGACAGGAGAGACAAGCTAGCACTGACCCCACCAGCTAGGAGAGACAAGCTACCACTGATCCCACCAGCTAGGAGAGACAAACTACCAGTGACCCCACCAGCTAGGAGAGACAAGCTACCACTGCCCCCACCAGCTAGGAGAGACAAGCTACCACTGACCCCCACCAGATAGGAGAGACAAGCTACCACTGACCCCCACCAGCTAGGAGAGACAAGCTACCACTGACCCCCACCAGCTAGGAGAGACAAGCTACCACTGACCCCACCAGCTAGGAGAGACAAGCTACCACTGACCCCACCAGCTAGGAGAGACAAGCTACCACTGACCCCACCAGCTAGGAGAGACAAGCTACCACTGACCCCACCAGCTAGGAGAAACAAGCTACCACTGACCCCACCAGCTAGGAGAGACAAGCTACCACTGACCCCACCAGCTAGGAGAGACAAGCTACCACTGACCCCACCAGCTAGGAGAGACAAGCTACCACTGACCCCACCAGCTAGGAGAGACAAGCTACCACTGACCCCCACCAGCTAGGAGAGACAAGCTACCACTGACCCCACCAGCTAGGAGAGACAAGCTACCACTGACCCCACCAGCTAGGAGAGACAAGCTACCACTGACCCCCACCAGCTAGGAGAGACAAGCTACCACTGACCCCACCAGCTAGGAGAGACAAGCTACCACTGACCCCACCAGCTAGGAGAGACAAGCTACCACTGACCCCACCAGCTAGGAGAGACAAGCTACCACTGACCCCCATCAGCTAGGAGAGACAAGCTACCACTGACCCCACCAGCTAGGAGAGACAAGCTACCACTGACCCCACCAGCTAGGAGAGACAAGCTACCACTGACCCCCACCAGCTAGGAGAGACAAGCTACCACTGACCCCACCAGCTAGGAGAGACAAGCTACCACTGACCCCACCAGCTAGGAGAGACAAGCTACCACTGACCCCACCAGCTAGGAGAGACAAGCTACCACTGACCCCCATCAGCTAGGAGAGACAAGCTACCACTGACCCCACCAGACAGGAGAGACAAGCTAGCACTGACCCCACCAGCTAGGAGAGACAAGCTACCACTGATCCCACCAGCTAGGAGAGACAAACTACCAGTGACCCCACCAGCTAGGAGAGACAAGCTACCACTGCCCCCACCAGCTAGGAGAGACAAGCTACCACTGACCCCCACCAGATAGGAGAGACAAGCTACCACTGACCCCCACCAGCTAGGAGAGACAAGCTACCACTGACCCCCACCAGCTAGGAGAGACAAGCTACCACTGACCCCACCAGCTAGGAGAGACAAGCTACCACTGACCCCACCAGCTAGGAGAGACAAGCTACCACTGACCCCACCAGCTAGGAGAGACAAGCTACCACTGACCCCACCAGCTAGGAGAAACAAGCTACCACTGACCCCACCAGCTAGGAGAGACAAGCTACCACTGACCCCACCAGCTAGGAGAGACAAGCTACCACTGACCCCACCAGCTAGGAGAGACAAGCTACCACTGACCCCACCAGCTAGGAGAGACAAGCTACCACTGACCCCCACCAGCTAGGAGAGACAAGCTACCACTGACCCCACCAGCTAGGAGAGACAAGCTACCACTGACCCCACCAGCTAGGAGAGACAAGCTACCACTGACCCCCACCAGCTAGGAGAGACAAGCTACCACTGACCCCACCAGCTAGGAGAGACAAGCTACCACTGACCCCACCAGCTAGGAGAGACAAGCTACCACTGACCCCACCAGCTAGGAGAGACAAGCTACCACTGACCCCCATCAGCTAGGAGAGACAAGCTACCACTGACCCCACCAGACAGGAGAGACAAGCTAGCACTGACCCCACCAGCTAGGAGAGACAAGCTACCACTGATCCCACCAGCTAGGAGAGACAAACTACCAGTGACCCCACCAGCTAGGAGAGACAAGCTACCACTGCCCCCACCAGCTAGGAGAGACAAGCTACCACTGACCCCCACCAGATAGGAGAGACAAGCTACCACTGACCCCCACCAGCTAGGAGAGACAAGCTACCACTGACCCCCACCAGCTAGGAGAGACAAGCTACCACTGACCCCACCAGCTAGGAGAGACAAGCTACCACTGACCCCACCAGCTAGGAGAGACAAGCTACCACTGACCCCACCAGCTAGGAGAGACAAGCTACCACTGACCCCACCAGCTAGGAGAAACAAGCTACCACTGACCCCACCAGCTAGGAGAGACAAGCTACCACTGACCCCACCAGCTAGGAGAGACAAGCTACCACTGACCCCACCAGCTAGGAGAGACAAGCTACCACTGACCCCACCAGCTAGGAGAGACAAGCTACCACTGACCCCCACCAGCTAGGAGAGACAAGCTACCACTGACCCCACCAGCTAGGAGAGACAAGCTACCACTGACCCCACCAGCTAGGAGAGACAAGCTACCACTGACCCCCACCAGCTAGGAGAGACAAGCTACCACTGACCCCACCAGCTAGGAGAGACAAGCTACCACTGACCCCACCAGCTAGGAGAGACAAGCTACCACTGACCCCACCAGCTAGGAGAGACAAGCTACCACTGACCCCCATCAGCTAGGAGAGACAAGCTACCACTGACCCCACCAGACAGGAGAGACAAGCTAGCACTGACCCCACCAGCTAGGAGAGACAAGCTACCACTGATCCCACCAGCTAGGAGAGACAAACTACCAGTGACCCCACCAGCTAGGAGAGACAAGCTACCACTGCCCCCACCAGCTAGGAGAGACAAGCTACCACTGACCCCCACCAGATAGGAGAGACAAGCTACCACTGACCCCCACCAGCTAGGAGAGACAAGCTACCACTGACCCCCACCAGCTAGGAGAGACAAGCTACCACTGACCCCACCAGCTAGGAGAGACAAGCTACCACTGACCCCACCAGCTAGGAGAGACAAGCTACCACTGACCCCACCAGCTAGGAGAGACAAGCTACCACTGACCCCACCAGCTAGGAGAAACAAGCTACCACTGACCCCACCAGCTAGGAGAGACACGCTACCACTGACCCCACCAGCTAGGAGAGACAAGCTACCACTGACCCCACCAGCTAGGAGAGACAAGCTACCACTGACCCCACCAGCTAGGAGAGACATGCTACCACTGACCTCACCAGCCAGGCCTCATGCCAGACACCATCGTCGCCTGTCCCACACAAACGATCCTGTCTCTCCAGAACGTCATGTCCACACAGATTACTATCAATTATGCCGCCGACTTTCTTACAATATAAACTACCCAACACGATCTATCCCCGATTCCCCGAGTTAACGACTTGTACACTCATTCCTGGCCTGTGCCTCAATAGTTATCTGGTCACTACGGATTCCGGTTTATGTGAATGAATGACTAGGCACGCAATGACGTCACAGCAAGAAAAGCCTTCATCCCAGATTGGTTTAGACACTATCTGCTCGCCTTATCTCTGTTCTCCGACAAATTCAGAGAAAGCCGGAAGAGGCTCATGAAACACGAGCCTAGCCTACTTGAAGCCAATCATTGATCATTCCCTGACCAGGTCTGGCAGCACACCTGCCACATTACCCCATTCCGCTTATCCATTATCCACCATATTTCACGGAGCCGACAAGCAGGGCGCCAGAGAAGACATCCCCGCCTGGGGGCGCCACTAGACGACATACCACACTCTTGGGCCCTAATCCTGGAGCTTACTTGGCTACACGTGGCTCCTCCACGGATGGTGTCAACATCCAGTCAGAGGTCGATGAGAAGTTTTCTTTCATACAATTTGCCAAAGTTACTGTATCAATTGGTACCCGACTGCTGTAAAAGAATCAAGGTTAAATACAGGAATGTAGTGAGCCGAACCAGGAAGTATATCAGCTGACAGCCTTGCGTATCGAGGTCTTTGATAACGCCCCCCCCTCCCCCCACCCGCTGTATCTCAGACAGACTATGAGACTACAGCCTTATATCGTAATCTGTTTTATTGTGAATATATCTCAGACTATGAGACTACAGCCTTATATCGTAATCTGTTTTCTTGTGAACATATATCAGACTATGAGACTACAGCCTTATATCGTAATCTGTTTTCGTGTGAACATATCACAGATAATTAACTTGACCTCGCAGGAAACCAATCAGCGAATACAAAGGATGGTACTCAGTAGATGGAGGAAACACAAAATGGATAGACCTACTGGATAGACCTACTGGATAAACCGAACGGTTGTGCTACTCAGTCAAGAGGGTAGGACAATGACAGCCGTCAGGTCATGGAGACACCAGTCAGGTCATGGAGACACCGGTCAGGTCCTGGAGACACCCCGTCAGGTCATGGAGACACCAGTCAGGTCATGGAGACACCGCGTCAGGTCATGGAGACACCGGTCAGGTCATGGAGACACCGGTCAGGTCATGGAGACACCCCGTCAGGTCATGGAGACACCCCGTCAGGTCATGGAGACACCGGTCAGGTCCTGGAGACACCCCGTCAGGTCATGGAGACACCAGTCAGGTCATGGAGACACCGCGTCAGGTCATGGAGACACCGCGTCAGGTCATGGAGACACCCCGTCAGGTCATGGAGACACCGGTCAGGTCACGGAGACACCCCGTCAGGTCATGGAGACACCCCGTCAGGTCATGGAGACACCCCGTCAGGTCATGGAGACACCCCGTCAGGTCACGGAGACACCGCGTCAGGTCATGGAGACACCCCGTCAGGTCATAGAGACACCAACCCTGGGCAACAAGAGGTGCATACCAGTAATGACACAACCCACGTGGTCGAGAGATGAACCCTCAGCCCTACAACACACGTGGTCGAGACTGAACGCTCAGCCTTACAACACACGGGGTCCAGAGCTGAATCGCATGGACAGTGGGCGACGGTGAAGTCTGCCAACACGTCGTGGGCAGTGGGCGACGGTCAAATCTGTCAACACATCGTGGGCAGTGGGCGACGGTCAAGGCTGTCAACACGTCGTGTGCAGTGGACGACGGTCAAGTATGTCAACACGTCCCGGGCAGTGGGTGACGGTCAAATCTGTCAACACGTCGTGGGCAGTGGGCGACGGTCAAGTCTGTCAACACGTCGTGGGCAGTGGACGACGGTCAAGTCTGTCAACACGTCGTTGGCAGTGGGCGACGGTCAACTCTGTCAACACGTCGTGGGCAGTGGGCGACGGTCAACTCTGTCAACACGTCGTGGGCAGTGGGTGAGTTTTACATATAGTTGTTGCGTGAGGATCACAGCTGCTGGTCAGACAACAGCAACAGTTCAAACGCTGGAAGCTAGACCCATATTGTACTGTATTTAAGGCTATAGGTTAGCAACATAGACGTTCGCTACGGTTATCAAGATATTATATTGTACTGTATTTAAGGCTATAGGTTAGCAACATAGACGTTCGCTACGGTTATCAAGATATTATATTGTACTGTATTTAAGGCTATAGGTTAGCAACATAGACGTTCGCTACGGTTATCAAGATATTATATTGTACTGTATTTAAGGCTATAGGTTAGCAGCATAGACGTTCGCTACGGTTATCAAGATATTATATTGTACTGTATTTAAGGCTATAGGTTAGCAGCATAGACGTTCGCTACGGTTATCAAGATATTATATTGTACTGTATTTAAGGCTATAGGTTAGCAACATAGACGTTCGCTACAGTTATCAAGATATTATATTGTACTGTATTTAAGGCTATAGGTTAGCAACATAGACGTTCGCTACGGTTATCAAGATATTATATTGTACTGTATTTAAGGCTATAGGTTAGCAGCATAGACGTTCGCTACGGTTATCAAGATATTATATTGTACTGTATTTAAGGCTATAGGTTAGCAACATAGACGTTCGCTACGGTTATCAAGATATTATATTGTACTGTATTTAAGGCTATAGGTTAGCAACATAGACGTTCGCTACGGTTATCAAGATATTATATTGTACTGTATTTAAGGCTATAGGTTAGCAACATAGACGTTCGCTACGGTTATCAAGATATTATATTGTACTGTATTTAAGGCTATAGGTTAGCAACATAGACGTTCGCTACGGTTATCAAGATATTATATTGTACTGTATTTAAGGCTATAGGTTAGCAACATAGACGTTCGCTACGGTTATCAAGATATTATATTGTACTGTATTTAAGGCTATAGGTTAGCAACATAGACGTTCGCTACGGTTATCAAGATATTATATTGTACTGTATTTAAGGCTATAGGTTAGCAACATAGACGTTCGCTACGGTTATCAAGATATTATATTGTACTGTATTTAAGGCTATAGGTTAGCAACATAGACGTTCGCTACGGTTATCAAGATATTATATTGTACTGTATTTAAGGCTATAGGTTAGCAGCATAGACGTTCGCTACGGTTATCAAGATATTATATTGTACTGTATTTAAGGCTATAGGTTAGCAGCATAGACGTTCGCTACGGTTATCAAGATATTATATTGTACTGTATTTAAGGCTATAGGTTAGCAACATAGACGTTCGCTACAGTTATCAAGATATTATATTGTACTGTATTTAAGGCTATAGGTTAGCAACATAGACGTTCGCTACGGTTATCAAGATATTATATTGTACTGTATTTAAGGCTATAGGTTAGCAGCATAGACGTTCGCTACGGTTATCAAGATATTATATTGTACTGTATTTAAGGCTATAGGTTAGCAACATAGACGTTCGCTACGGTTATCAAGATATTATATTGTACTGTATTTAAGGCTATAGGTTAGCAACATAGACGTTCGCTACGGTTATCAAGATATTATATTGTACTGTATTTAAGGCTATAGGTTAGCAACATAGACGTTCGCTACGGTTATCAAGATATTATATTGTACTGTATTTAAGGCTATAGGTTAGCAACATAGACGTTCGCTACGGTTATCAAGATATTATATTGTACTGTATTTAAGGCTATAGGTTAGCAACATAGACGTTCGCTACGGTTATCAAGATATTATATTGTACTGTATTTAAGGCTATAGGTTAGCAACATAGACGTTCGCTACGGTTATCAAGATATTATATTGTACTGTATTTAAGGCTATAGGTTAGCAACATAGACGTTCGCTACGGTTATCAAGATATTATATTGTACTGTATTTAAGGCTATAGGTTAGCAGCATAGACGTTCGCTACGGTTATCAAGATATTATATTGTACTGTATTTAAGGCTATAGGTTAGCAACATAGACGTTCGCTACGGTTATCAAGATATTATATTGTACTGTATTTAAGGCTATAGGTTAGCAACATAGACGTTCGCTACGGTTATCAAGATATTATATTGTACTGTATTTAAGGCTATAGGTTAGCAGCATAGACGTTCGCTACGGTTATCAAGATATTATATTGTACTGTATTTAAGGCTATAGGTTAGCAACATAGACGTTCGCTACGGTTATCAAGATATTATATTGTACTGTATTATAAGCTGGACATGTACTGTACCATGATACGCCTGGAACACAAATGACTGTGCTGACATGCCAATAACGCGCGGGAAGCTTTTACGATCTCAGATCAGGATTCCTGCACCATGACAGCACTATGGACCAACATGACCTGACAGCACCATGGACTGATATGCAGTCGGTCGTTATCCGAGCAAACGTTATGCGGAACATTGTTGTGTAGCAAAGAGAAAATACATTTGTTTAAACATGCATCAATCTGACATTCAAATAACGTCCTTTTGACGGAACAATCATCTATTTCTGCGTTACGCAAGGTTCACAGACAGGCACACAAACACAGCTCAATATAGTCAGTTGTGTGGAGATCTATAATTGTCTGAGCCAGTCGGCATGCCACCTGATAATGATTAAAGTTGACAACGCGTGCCAAGGATATGTGGTCAGACATCCATGCACCCTTGTCCTTGTGGGCCCATCCAGATCCAGGCATATGCCGTCATCCAGTCCGTCATCTATCCATGCATCCAGTGAGACATCCAGTCAGACATCTAATCAGACATCCAGTCAGACATCCAGTCAGACATCCAGTCAGATAGACAGACATCCAGTCAGACATCCAGTCAGATAGACAGACATCCAGTCAGATAGACAGACATCCAGTCAGGCATCCAATCAGATATCCAATCAGACATCCAGTCAGGATCCAATCAGACAGCCAATCAGACATCCAGTCAGACATCCAATACAAAATTCCAGTCAGACATCCAATACAAAATTCCAGTTAGACATCCAGTCAGGCATGAGGTCAGACATCCAGTCAGGCATCCAGTACAAAATTCCAGTCAGACATCCAGTCAGGCATCCAGTACAAAATTCCAGTCAGACATCCAGTCAGACATCCAGTCAGGCATCCAGTACAAAATTCCAGTCAGACATCCAGTCAGGCATCCAGTACAAAATTCCAGTCAGACATCCAGTCAGACATCCAGTCAGGCATCCAGTACAAAATTCCAGTCAGACATCCAGTCAAACATCCAGTCAGACATCCAGTCAGGCATCCAGTACAAAATTCCAGTCAGACATCCAGTCAGACATCCAGTCAGGCATCCAGTCAGACATCCAGTCAGACATCCAGTCAGGCATCCAGTCAGGCATCCAGTCAGGCATCCAGTCAGACATCCAGTCAGGCATCCAGTCAGGCATCCAGTCAGACATCCAGTCAGACATCCAGTCAGGCATCCAGTCAGGCATCCAGTTACTGGCGTGCGGTAGCAAGTTCACGAACAGCAGTCATAAACAGGAAGTCAGACGGTCGTCAAAGGTCACACTCCAAGAAAAAGTTACGACACTTGCATCCAAAATATATGTCTCATATCCAAAATAGTTGACCCACATACAAAATAGATGTTCCACATACACAATAGATACCACACATACAAAATAGATTTCTTACATATAGCGTAAGAAGATTTCCAACATACAAAAAAGATATCACACATACAAAATGCGGGGGGGGGGGGGAGGAGAGAAGTGTGGGGAGGGGGATTAAGTGTGGAGGGGGGGGAGAAAGGGGGGGGGAAGGGGGGGGAGAAAAAGGCGGGGCGCGTAAGTGGGGGGGAGAGAAAGGGGGAGTGATTAAGTGGGTGGAGAGAAGGGGGGAGAGAGGGGAGAGAGAGGGGAAAGAGAAGGGGAGAGGGGAGGGAGAGAGAGAGAGAGAGATAAGAATAACTGAATGGAAACCAACACACGTGACCTAGTGTTAGAAGACTATAAGACACCAATTATAAGAGCACACCTGGGCCTCGTGACATCATCACATGGCAGGCAAAGCCTGAAGGCCACTAGGTGTGACCCCGAGCCTGACAGGACAGTTTTCTGTATCCTTGCGCGACACAGCGTTTTTAGCCAGCAGATTCAGACATGTGGGGCGCCCTACTGGAGGGTCGGGGGGGGGGGGGGGGGGGGCGCCATGTTACTAAGAGTATCCCAGTCAGACCTTCACATGCGGATGGTGCAAACTCCATCTTGTCAGAGGTAATATGGGGCACCACCAAAAGGCTCTAGGGTTCAATCAAAAATAAACGTTATTCCACAAAATGTCTCTCTCCCTCTCTGCATATAAATATGTGTAGGTGTACGCACCATCACTGAAAGAATCATGTACACACACGCATGCACATGTACAAAAATACTGACATCAAATGTGTGTGTGTAAAACCAGACTGATAGACCCCCTCCCAAAACATGGGATGAAAGCATAACCAGTAGAAGAATACAAACACAACAGGAGAAGTAAGAGAGAGAGAGAAGATACAAACACAACAGGAGAAGTAAGAGAGACAGAGAAGATACAAACACAACAGGAGAAGTAAGAGAGACAGAGAAGATACAAACACAACAGGAGAAGTAAGAGAGACAGAGAAGATACAAACACAACAGGAGAAGTAAGAGAGTCAGAGAAGATACAAACACAACAGGAGAAGTAAGAGAGACAGAGAAGATACAAACACAACAGGAGAAGTAAGAGAGACAGAGAAGATACAAACACAACAGGAGAAGTAAGAGAGACAGAGAAGATACAAACACAACAGGAGAAGTAAGAGAGACAGAGAAGATACAAACACAACAGGAGAAGTAAGAGAGACAGAGAAGATACAAACACAACAGGAGAAGTAAGAGAGACAGAGAAGATACAAACACAACAGGAGAAGTAAGAGAGACAGAGAAGATACAAACACAACAGGCGGAGTAAGAGAGACAGAGAAGATACAAACACAACAGGAGAAGTAAGAGAGACAGAGAAGATACAAACACAACAGGAGAAGTAAGAGAGACAGAGAAGATACAAACACAACAGGAGAAGTAAGAGAGACAAAGAAGATACAAACACAACAGGAGAAGTAAGAGAGACAGAAGATAGAAACACAACAGGAGAAGTAAGAGAGACAGAGAAGATACAAACACAACAGGAGAAGTAAGAGAGTCAGAGAAGATACAAACACAACAGGAGGAGTAAGAGAGACAGAAGATAGAAACACAACAGGAGAAGTAAGAGAGAGAGAGAAGATACAAACACAACAGGAGAAGTAAGAGAGACAGAGAAGATACAAACACAACAGGAGAAGTAAGAGAGACAGAGAAGATACAAACACAACAGGAGAAGTAAGAGAGACAGAGAAGATACAAACACAACAGGAGAAGTAAGAGAGACAGAGAAGATACAAACACAACAGGCGGAGTAAGAGAGACAGAGAAGATACAAACACAACAGGAGAAGTAAGAGAGACAAAGAAGATACAAACACAACAGGAGGAGTAAGAGAGACAGAAGATAGAAACACAACAGGAGAAGTAAGAGAGACAGAGAAGATACAAACACAACAGGAGAAGTAAGAGAGTCAGAGAAGATACAAACACAACAGGAGGAGTAAGAGAGACAGAGAAGATACAAACACAACAGGAGAAGTAAGAGAGACAGAGAAGATACAAACACAACAGGAGGAGTAAGAGAGACAGAGAAGATACAAACACAACAGGAGAAGTAAGAGAGACAGAAGATAGAAACACAACAGGAGAAGTAAGAGAGACAGAGAAGATACAAACACAACAGGAGAAGTAAGAGAGACAGAGAAGATACAAACACAACAGGAGAAGTAAGAGAGACAGAGAAGATACAAACACAACAGGAGAAGTAAGAGAGACAGAGAAGATACAAACACAACAGGAGGAGTAAGAGAGACAGAAGATAGAAACACAACAGGAGAAGTAAGAGAGTCAGAGAAGATACAAACACAACAGGAGGAGTAAGAGAGACAGAAGATAGAAACACAACAGGAGGAGTAAGAGAGACAGAAGATAGAAACACAACAGGAGAAGTAAGAGAGACAGAAGATAGAAACACAACAGGAGAAGTAAGAGAGACAGAGAAGATACAAACACAACAGGAGGAGTAAGAGAGACAGAAGATAGAAACACAACAGGAGGAGTAAGAGAGACAGAAGATAGAAACACAACAGGAGAAGTAAGAGAGACAGAAGATAGAAACACAACAGGAGGAGTAAGAGAGACAGAAGATAGAAACGAGGAGACATGAAACAGGTGGTCCAATTGGTTTGTGTGCTGCACTCAGCTGGAGTGTGTCCGATTGAATGTCACTTCCCTCACTCTGATGCCGACTGACGTGACGAGTCTCACCTGGCGACACTCAGCGACTGACGTGACCTGTCACACCTGCGACACTCAGTGACTGACGTGACCAGTCTCACCTGCGACACTCAGCGACTGACGTGACGAGTCTCACCTGGCGACTGACGTGACGAGTCTCACCTGGCGACTGCCGTGACGAGTCTCACCTGGCGACACTCAGCGACTGACGTGACCAGTCACACCTGCGACACTCAGTGAATGACGTGACCAGTCTCACCTGCGACACTCAGCGACTGACGTGACCATTCTCACCTGCGACTGACGTGACCAGTCTCACCTGCGACACTCGGTGACTGACGTGACCAGTCTCACCTGCGACACTCAGCGACTGACGTGACCAGCCTCACATGCGACACTCGGTGACTGACGTGACCAGTCTCACCTGCGACACTCAGCGACTGACGTGACCAGTCTCACCTGCAATACTCAGTGACTGACGTGACCAGTCTCACCTGCGACACTCAGCGACTGACGTGACCAGTCTCACATGCGACACTCAGTGACTGACGTGACCAGTCTCACCTGCGACACTCTGCGACTGACGTGACCAGTCTCACCTGCGACACTCAGTGACTGACGTGACCAGTCTCACCTGCGACACTCAGCGACTGACGTGACGAGTCTCACCTGGCGACACTCATTGACTGACGTGACCAGTCTCATCTGCGACACTCAGCGACTGACGTGGCCAGTCTCACCTGCGACACTCAGTGACTGCCGTGACCAGTCTCACCTGCGACTGACGTGACGAGTCTCACCTGCGACACTCAGCGACTGACGTGACGAGTCTCACCTGCGACACTCAGCGACTGACGTGACCAGTCTCACCTGACGACACTCAGAGCACGTCAACACCTGTTACTATGTGGTGGCTGAGGATTTCTTGCGGGCACAGGTTAGGAGGCGATGTTAGCCCGTTCAGGTGTAACACTTTGTGTGAACTAGGTATCCCAGGTATGTATCGAGCTGGTACTCTGGCCAGGTATGTATCGAGCTGGTACTCTGGCCAGGTCTACAAATGCAGTTTACTAAATGGTGCACAGCTTAAGAAAATTATTGTTAACTTAACGTTGTCTTACTGGTTTAGAAGACTGCAGAATCTGTATACAACAAAGTTTCATTTACATTTCCTTGCTCTAAAAGCTATGTGCATTCAATCAGTTCTTAAATGCATTAATTGTTCTTGCCTCCACTACTTCCTGTGGCAATGCATTTCAAGCATTCACCACTCTGGCTAAAAAAGTATTTTCTAATACAAGGGGCTTGTCATAAGTCTTTACCCTGACTATGAAGGAGTAGGAGGAGAAAGTTGACATTTGGCACAGATGTAGCTCATTCAGTTCGTACTAGACTTGAGAAGTATGAATTTCCCTCCTCGACAGGTTTACCCGGTATGATGCATGACGCAACACACCTTATTGACCGGATCTGCTACTCTAACGGTTTGTCAGAACAATGGAGAAATCAGAGACCAGAACTGTAATACAATTCTTGATGTTGTAGGGAGAAACACCTACAGAAATACACAGGGAGATGGAACCAGTGTTTGAGGAATTCTGTCCTTCGTATGCTTCTGTAGAAAACTGGTGAAGGCAATTTAAGTGTGGCCGTTCCCATGTTGCTGATCTTCCAAGATCAGGAAGACCATCCACTGAGTGCAGCTATGAAAATGCTGCAAGAGTTAAGCCAATCATTGACCAGGAGAGGAAAATGACGTTTGCAGAGATATCTAGGTCAGCAAAACTGAATGACAGTACAGCTTTTAGAATTTTACACAACAGACTGAACATGAGAAAAGTGTGTGCCCCCTGGGTCCCGCGTCTGCTGACGTGTGAACAGTGTGTGCCCGCTGGGTCCCGCGTCTGCTGACATGTGAACAGAAACAAACGAGGGTGGATTGCTGTGGTCAGTTGCTCAAAATGTGTCTATTAAAAAACATGTTGCTGACCACGGTGACAGTAGATGAGACTTGGGTTCTCCATTACGACCCAGACTCAAAAATTTCCAGCACGCAGTGGAAAACCCCGGGCTCACCAACATTGGGCAAGCCAAGAACACAGAAATGTGCAAGAAAAGTTATGCTGACTGTTTTTTGCGGACGTCAAAGGTGTCATATTGAAAGATTAGCTGCCTCATGGCAATACGGTTAATGGGCAATATTATGTAGATCTCCTTACCAAACTAAGAAAGACTGTGACCAGAAAACAAGGGATAGCGTGCACTCAAATTCTGCCTTTGCTTCAAGACAACGCACCCTCCCATAAAGCAAGGCTTGTGCTGCAAACAGCCAACAATTTGAATATTGTAATTCTTCCACACCCACAATATTCTCCGGATTTATCTACATCAAACTTTTTTTCTTTTCCTAGAACGAAAATAAAACAGCTGAAAGGAAATCAGTTTGACAGTGACGAAGATGTGACACTGACTTGTGATTACAATGTGACACTGACTTGTGATAACTGGTTTAGTTCGAAAAATAGGTTACTTTATTCTGAAGGTCTTTCAAGGTCACGCAGAGATGGCAGAAATGTATGATTTCAGGTGGTAGTTACATTGAGAAGGAATAAGCACTATGCCAAATTTCAACTTTCTCCTCCTACGCCTACGTGGTCAGGGTAAAGACATGACAAACCCCCTGTATCTAATCTGGACCTCTCTTTAGTTAATTTGTAGCTATGCCCTCTTGTTCTTGTAGGTGGTTGTATTTTGAAAAAAAACTTGTTAGTCTAATTTATTCGTTCCTTTGATTATCTTATAAACCTGTATTGTCACTTCGAATTATTCTTATTTCTAGACACTGTAGGCTGGTTTTTCTGAGTTATCGCCAATACTGAGCGAAATAGAGAAATATAGAGAGATAGAGAGAGAGAAAGAGGGAGGGAAGGAGAGAGATGATGACAACGATAAACATACACACAATAATACACTCTCCCTCCCTCTCTCTCTCCCTATATATATCTGTGTGTATGACAAAGACAAGAATAGAACCACTGCTCCACCATCAGTCATCTCCAAGAAGACCAACCAAAATCCGCCATTTCTCAACTATTCTCTGTAAATATATTCCTCGGGGATGACGAGCGCTTTCCTTTGACATGTTTCAATTAGTGCATGTACGCGTAAGAAGAAGACATTGAAAAAGCAGAAGAAAAAGAAAAAGCAGAAAAAGAGGCCTGCCGATTACGGATGTTTCGGACCAAAAGGTGTAAATATCGCAGTCAAACTGTAAACTAGCGACACGACACATTCCGTTCTCCAGTCTACATTGTGCTACTTGCAAAGCCCGTTAAGGACTTGGTAGCGAGAGATTGAGAACGCACGGAGAAGAAGAAGAAGAAGAAGGAGACGTAGAAGGAGAAGAAGAAGACGGAGAAGAAGAAGAAGAAGAAGAAGAAGACGTAGAAGGAGAAGAAGAAGACGGAGAAGAAGAAGAAGAAGAAGAAGAAGACGTAGAAGGAGAAGAAGAAGACGGAGAAGAAGAAGAAGAAGAAGAAGAAGAAGAAGGAGACGTAGAAGGAGAAGAAGAAGAAGAAGATGAAGAAGAAGAAGAAGAAGAAGAAGAAGATAAAGAAGGAGGAAAAGAAGAAGAAGAAGAAGAAGAAGAAGACGTAGAAGAAGAAGAAGAAGAAGGAGAAGAAGAAGAAGGAGAAGAATAAGAAGACGAAGAAGAAGGAGAAGAAGAAGAAGGAGAAGAAGAAGAAGGAGAAGAAGAAGAAGAAGAAGAAGAAGAAGAAGAAGAAGAATAAGAAGGAGAAGAAGGAGAAGAAGGAGAAGGAGAAGAAGGAGAAGAAGAAGAAGAAGAAGAAGAAGAAGGAGAAGAAGAAGAAGAATAAGAAGAAGAAGGAAAAGGAGAAGAATAAGAAGGAGAAGAAGGAGAAGAAGGAGAAGGAGAAGAAGGAGAAGAAGAAGAAGAAGAAGAAGAAGAAGAAGGAGAAGAAGAAGAAGGAGAAGAAGAAGAAGAAGAAGAAGAAGAAGAAGAAGAATAAGAAGGAGAAGAAGGAGAAGAAGGAGAAGGAGAAGAAGGAGAAGAAGAAGAAGAAGAAGAAGAAGAAGGAGAAGAAGAAGAAGAATAAGAAGAAGAAGGAAAAGGAGAAGAATAAGAAGGAGAAGAAGGAGAAGAAGGAGAAGGAGAAGAAGGAGAAGAAGAAGAAGAAGAAGAAGAAGAAGAAGAAGAATAAGAAGGAGAAGGAGAAGAAGAAGAAGAAGGAGAAGAAGAAGAAGGAGAAGGAGAAGAAGGAGGAGAAGAAGAAGAAGAAGGAGAAGAAGAAGGAGAAGAAGAAGAAGGAGAAGAAGAAGGAGAAGAAGAAGAAGGAGAAGAAGAAGAAGAAGAAGAACAAGAAGAAGAAGAAGAATAAGAAGAAGAAGGAAAAGGAGAAGAAGAAGAAGAAGGAAAAGGAGAAGAAGAAGAAGAAGAATGCTAAAGAGTCAAGTTGTTGTAAAATGCTGGCCGGAATTCACCAAAGACGACCTAAAAAGAAGACCAAAATAGTGGATAGAATAATGTATGTTGGCCTTGACATGTCCCAGTTAGTGGAGGTCAACAAATGCGCCATTTGCCAGACTGGGAGGCCAGTTTACAAAACAAATTTCGACAAAACAGTTGGGTAAGCCTGCTGGAAACATTTCAGGTCTGGTTTAGAAAGCTGGTCTTAAATGTCAATAAGTGATCTCTTTTACAGCGCAGTTGTGGCAACGTTAAACGGTGGGAGTGTTCACACCTGGCTTGATGGTCCCTGTGGCTTGCAGACGTTCAACGTGTTCCCACATTGGGCTAAGGGGCCAGTACTCTTCTGTTCTCATACCTGTCTGTCCCGATTTGCCTATCTTCAATTCTCTCCATGCCACCAATTGCTCTCCCTCCTCGATTACAGCTATATCATTCCTTCACTGTCTCCATCGAACTGTTGTTTATGGTTACGACTACCTGTTACTTCTTCCATCTATCCATCTATGCCTTCTTTAAACGTCTCTCATTTTGCTACATGACATTCATGACATCTTTCCGCGTTTCTTGTTCATCGTCTTTCCTGATCAGCTGCACATGTTTTTACACACGCCCACAACACACTACCAATAATAAGCTACACACGCCTCCAACACACTACCAACAATAAGCTACACACGCCTCCAACACACTACCAACAATAAGCTATACACGCCTCCAACACACTACCAACAATAAGCTACACACGCCTCCAACACACTACCAACAATAAGCTACACACGCCTTCAACTACACAGCTACAGCACAGTTAGTTTTACCACATGTCATTGACACACAAACTACACAGCTACAGCACAGTTAGTTTTACCACATGTCATTGACACACAAACTACACAGCTACAGCACAGTTAGTTTTACCACATGTCATTGACACACAAACTACACAGCTACAGCACAGTTAGTTTTACCACATGTCATTGACACACCAACTACACAGCTACAGCACAGTTAGTTTTACCACATGTCATTGACACACAAACTACACAGCTACAGCACAGTTAGATATACCACATGTCAGTGACACACCAACATGTCAACTATTCACAGCTGTTATACCACAACAGGTATGCTATATATCGATGATCTCTATTCCCCCCCCCCCCCCCCTTAAAGTACATTAGCTTGCTAGTTACATAGACACTGACACCATCATCATGTCAGTATATGAGCAGTACACAACCTCCCAGTAGGTGCTCACCAGATGGCCAATGCTCGATCCTTCACTCATTGATTGATTGTGTCCAGACTTTAGTTCGATCCTTCACTCATTGATTGATTGTGTCCAGACTTTAGTTCGATCCTTCACTCATTGATTGATTGTGTCCAGACTTTAGTTCGATCCTTCACTCATTGATTGATTGTGTCCAGACTTTAGTTCGATCCTTCACTCATTGTGTCCAGACTTTAGTTCGATCCTTCACTCTTTGTGTCCAGACTTTAGTTCGATCCTTCACTCTTTGTGTCCAGACTTTAGTTCGATCCTTCACTCTTTGTGTCCAGACTTTAGTTCGATCCTTCACTCTTTGTGTCCAGACTTTAGTTCGATCCTTCACTCTTTGTGTCCAGACTTTAGTTCGATCCTTCACTCTTTGTGTCCAGACTTTAGTTCGATCCTTCACTCTTTGTGTCCAGACTTTAGTTCGATCCTTCACTCTTTGTGTCCAGACTTTAGTTCGATCCTTCACTCATTGTGTCCAGACTTTAGTTCGATCCTTCACTCATTGTGTCCAGACTTTAGTTCGATCCTTCACTCTTTGTGTCCAGACTTTAGTTCGATCCTTCACTCTTTGTGTCCAGACTTTAGTTCGATCCTTCACTCATTGACACACACTGTCACACCCCTCTCCCCCCCCCCTTGTTTGACTCCACCTTCCCCCGTTCTCCCACCACCAACGGGTCAAGTCCCACCATGAAACTCGAACCCAGGACGTCTCACACTTGCTAATGTTGAACTGCTCCGATTAAACCGACCGTTTCCCGGAGGTCGACAGATAAAAGTGATAGGACCAAGGTGTGACCATAAAGGACCTCGTCAGCCTCTCAGACGTCAGGACAGAACGTGCTAAGGCCAGGGGAACACATAACGGAGAGGGCATCGCCCAGACTCCTGATGATGATAGTAATGTTAACTAGAGTGCATCTCTTATTACTTGTGGTTGCCACTGGAGCATAGCAGCGCAGTCTTCGTGAAGACTAGTATAATTGACACCAGGAAAGATGTCTTCTGACATGGCAAGTCCTAGTCCTATTGTCTTCGCAAGCGAGGTCTACTGGCATACGGCTGCACACCAGACAGACAAGCGAGGTCTACTGACATATGGCTGCACACCGGACAGACAAGAGAGGTCTACTGACATATGGCTATACACCAGACACCACACACCAGACAGACAAGCGAGGTCTACTGACATATGGCTGCACACCAGACACCACACACCAGACAGACAATCGAGGTCTACTGACATATGGCTGCACACCAGACAGACAATCGAGGTCTACTGACATATGGCTGCACACCAGACAGACAAGCGAGGTCTACTGACATATGGCTGCACACCGGACACCACACACCAGACAGACAAGCGAGGTCTACTGACATATGGCTGCATACCAGACACCCCACACCAGAGAGACAAGCGAGGTCTACTGACATATGGCTGCACACCAGACAGACAAGCGATGTCTACTGACATATGGCTGCACACCAGACACCACACTAGACAGACAAGCGATGTCTACTGACATATGGCTGCACACCAGACAGACAATCGAGGTCTACTGACATATGGCTGCACACCAGACAGACAAGCGAGGTCTACTGACATATGGCTGCACACCAGAAACATCACCCCAGACAGACACCACAGACCAAAATCCACTCACGGAACCCAACAATCTTTAATCCACTAACGGAACACAACACTTCTTAATCCACTGAGGGAACCCAACAATCGACAAATCCACTTATGGAATCCCTGTTACACAATCATCTGTAGGCACGAGCTGGACCATGAGCCACGAGCTGGACCTCAAGCCACGAGCTGGACCTCACCCCACGAGCTGGATCTCAAGCCACGAGCTGGACCTCAAGCCACGAGCTGGACCATGAGCCACGAACTGGACCTCAAGCCACGAGCTGGACCTCAAGCCACGAGCTGGACCACGAGCCAACTACAGAGTTGCTGTATGTTAGAACGTTACCAGGTTGGTTGATAGGGTTCTTCCTTTGCTTATTCGTTGGCGAGGTGGTAAACTTCGCATCACATGACCAGACATCATGACAAACACAGATCTGTGGTCCTGGGTCAATTGGAGAGAGAAGTCATGGTGTCTTTGGTGCCAGAGCCAAGCGCTTTAACGACATAGTGTCTGTATGTGTGTGTCTATTACATTACAATATATTCACAAACACGCAATGCCATTCACAATATGTAAAACTAAGCGAACACACACGCACGCACGCACGCACGCACACACACACACACACACACATTATTGGACCACACTGTTACATGCGTTCTTACATCGCCTTTGACAACAGAATACACTCCAACACCTGAGGTGTCAGACAAGCATGGAGTCACACATTCCTGTGCACCAACACGTGACGTCACGAACATGGTCAAGCTATACTTTATTTGTTTAGGCTTATCTTCACATTCTAGCCAAGAGCCATTTCTAGGGTAGCTATACGAGTTAGGGGACATGATGTGTGGACATACTGGGAGTTACGGGACATGATGTGTGGACATACTGGGAGTTACGGGACATGATGTGTGGACATACTGGGAGTTACGGGACATGATGTGTGGACATACTGGGAATTACGGGACATGATGTGTGGACATACTGGGAGTTACGGGACATGATGTGTGGACATACTGGGAGTTAGGGGACATGATGTGTGGACATACTGGGAGTTACGGGACATGATGTGTGGACATACTGGGAGTTACGGGACATGATGTGTGGACATACTGGGAGTTACGGGACATGATGTGTGGACATACTGGGAGTTACGGGACATGATGTGTGGACATACTGGGAGTTTCGGGACATGATGTGTGGACATACTGGGAGTTACGGGACATGATGTGTGGACATACTGGGAGTTAGGGGACATGATGTGTGGACATACTGAGAGTTACGGGACATGATGTGTGGACATACTGGGAGTTACGGGACATGATGTGTGGACATACTGGGAGTTACGGGACATGATGTGTGGACATACTGGGAGTTACGGGACATGATGTGTGGACATACTGGGAGTTTCGGGACATGATGTGTGGACATACTGGGCGTTACGGGACATGATGTGTGGACATACTGGGAGTTAGGGGACATGATGTGTGGACATACTGGGAGTTACGGGACATGATGTGTGGACATACTGGGAGTTACGGGACATGATGTGTGGACATACTGGGAGTTACGGGACATGATGTGTGGACATACTGGGAGTTACGGGACATGATGTGTGGACATACTGGGAGTTACGGGACATGATGTGTGGACATACTGGGAGTTTCGGGACATGATGTGTGGACATACTGGGAGTTACGGGACATGATGTGTGGATATACTGGGAGTTAGGGGACATGATGTGTGGACATACTGGGAGTTACGGGACATGATGTGTGGACATACTGGGAGTTACGGGACATGATGTGTGGACATACTGGGAGTTAGGGGACATGATGTGTGGACATACTGGGAGTTACGGGACATGATGTGTGGACATACTGGGAGTTACGGGACATGATGTGTGGACATACTGGGAGTTTCGGGACATGATGTTTGGACATACTGGGAGTTACGGGACATGATGTGTGGACATACTGGGAGTTACGGGACATGATGTGTGGACATACTGGGAGTTACGGGACATGATGTGTGGACATACGGGACATGATGTGTGGACATACTGGGAGTTACGGGACATGATGTGTGGACATACTGGGAGTTACGGGACATGATGTGTGGACATACTGGGAGTTACGGGACATGATGTGTGGACATACGGGACATGATGTGTGGACATACTGGGAGTTACGAGACATGATGTGTGGACATACTGGGAGTTACGGGACATGAAGTGTGGACATACTGGGAGTTACGGGACATGATGTGTGGACATACTGGGAGTTACGGGACATGATGAGTGGACATACGGGACATGATGTGTGGACATACTGGGAGTTACGGGACATGATGTTTGGACATACTGGCAGTTACGGGACATGATGTGTGGACATACTGGGAGTTATGGGACATGATGTGTAGACATACTGGGAGTTACGGGACGTGATGTGTGGACATACTGGGAGTTACGGGACATGATGTGTGGACATACTGGGAGTTACAGGACATGATGTGTGGACATACTGGGAGTTACGGGACATGATGTGTAGACATACTGGGAGTTACGGGACATGATGTGTGGACATACTGGGAGTTACGGGACATGATGTGTGGACATACTGGGAGTTATGGGACATGATGTGTAGACATACTGGGAGTTACGGGACATGATGAGTGGACATACTGGGAGTTACGGGACATGATTTGTGGACATACTGGGAATTACAGGACATAATGTGTGGACATACTGGGAGTTACGGGACATGATGTGTGGACATACTGGGAGTTACGGGACATGATTTGTGGACATACTGGGAGTTATGGGACATGATGTGTAGACATACTGGGAGTTACGGGACATGATGAGTGGACATACTGGGAGTTACGGGACATGATGTGTGGACATACTGGGAGTTACGGGACATGATGTGTGGACATACTGGGAGTTACGGGACATGATGTGTGGACATACGGGACATGATGTGTGGACATACGGGACATGATGTGTGGACATACAGACAGGCTACTGTGAGCCTACTGTTGTCGACCATAGATCCAAGCTACTGTGAGCCTACTGTTGTCGACCATAGATCCAAGCTACTGTGAGCCTACTGTTGTCGACCATAGATCCAAGCTACTGTGAGCCTACTGTTGTCGACCATAGATCCAAGCTACTGTGAGCCTACTGTTGTCGACCATAGATCCAAGCTACTGTGAGCCTACTGTTGTCGACCATAGATCCAAGCTACTGTGAGCCTACTGTTGTCGACCTTGGATCCAAGCTACTGTGAGCCTACTGTTGTCGACCATAGATCCAAGCTACTGTGAGCCTACTGTTGTCGACCATAGATCCAAGCTACTGTGAGCCTACTGTTGTCGACCATAGATCCAAGCTACTGTGAGCCTACTGTTGTCGACCATAGATCCAAGCTACTGTGAGCCTACTGTTGTCGACCATAGATCCAAGCTACTGTGAGCCTACTGTTGTCGACCATAGATCCAAGCTAACCTGAGTTCCGTGACACGCTCAGCACGCCAGTAGGGGAAGTCAATGACCACGAGTAACGAAAGCTAACATGTGAAGTATTGAAAGCTGCAAGCGTATAGTTGATACATACAAGTGAGACTGCATAGTTTATAAGAACTCCAAACTGTTGTGGCAAGTACCGGCAAAATTATGAAATATATTACATATATATTACATAAGCGTATAGTTTATGTCAAAGATGGCTCAAACCACCACACATAAGAATGGGATAATTAGCATATAGTTTATGTCAAAGACGGCTTAAACCACGACAGATGACTCAAGTTACCAGTGTATAGTTTTTGACAAAGATTGCCCCAGTTATGACACATCAAAGAACTAGCTTGTAGTTTAAGCCAACGATAACTCGAATAACCAAAATATAGTTCATGCGAAATAAGACCAATTATGTCAAAGTTGGTTTCAAGCGTCTAGCAAATAATTTATGACAAATATAGTTCAAATTGGTACACAGATTGCCCAAATAATTAGGGTATAGTTAATGACATAGTTCAAATTGTTACATAGATTGCCCAACTAATTAGGGTATAGTTTATGACATAGTTCAAATTGTTACATAGATTGCCCAAATAATTAGGGTATAGTTTATGACATAGTTCAAATTGTTACATAGATTGCCCAAATAATTAGGGTATAGTTAATGACATAGTTCAAATTGTTACATAGATTGCCCAACTAATTAGGGTATAGTTTATGACATAGTTCAAATTGTTACATAGATTGCCCAAATAATTAGGGTATAGTTTAAGACATAGTTCAAATTGTTACATAGATTGCCCAAATAATTAGGGTATAGTTTATGACATAGTTCAAATTGTTACATAGATTGCCCAAATAATTAGGGTATAGTTTATGACATAGTTCAAATTGTTACATAGATTGCCCAAATAATTAGGGTATAGTTTATGACATAGTTCAAATTGTTACATAGATTGCCCAAATAATTAGGGTATAGTTTATGACATAGTTCAAATGACCACAAATCTGACCTAAGTCACTTGTATATAATTCCCTTGTATGACAAATTTAGCTCAAATTTAAAGATGGCTCTAATCATTATCTTAAATTGTCTGCCAATGATCACTCAGAAAACTTGCGTATAGTTTATGAAAAGTATGGTTCAAATTATGACAAACTCGGCACAAGTAACCTGCACATAGTTTATTACAAAAGTGGTTCAAATAACTAGCGTATAGTTTATAACAAATGCGGCTCAAATAACTAGCGTGTAATTTATGCCAAATACGGCACAAACAACAAGCGTATAGTTTATGCCAAATGCGGCTAAAATAATCAGCGTATAGTTTATGCCAAATGTGGCTAAAATAATCAGCGTATAGTTTATGCCAAATATGGCTCAAATAACTAGCAATCTATAAATTAGTTGGCTCAAATGAAGAGTACAACTGATGATTAAGATGATGCAGGTGACTAGCATACATTTGAAGCGAATCTCACCAGAATGTAGTTGGTGGCGAAGGTTGGAGCATACAAGCGTCTACTAAAAGATCAAAGCAGTGAGAAGATCAGGCCAAAGTGTTGCTGTGATGGTTATACTTGTATGATTTATGTGTTTGAGTTTAGTTTGTTTTGGAGAATAACAATTGCGTGAGTATAGTTTGTTTTTGGGGGCGACAAGTTACGCGAGTTTAGTTTGTTTTGGAGAATAACAATTGCGTGAGTATAGTTTGTTTTTGGGGGCGACAAGTTACGCGAGTTTAGTTTGTTTTTAGAGGGTAACAATTGTGTGAGTATAGTTTGTTTTTGGGGGCGACAAGTTACGCGAGTTTAGTTTGTTTTTAGAGGGTAACAATTGTGTGAGTATAGTTTGTTTTTGGGGGCGACAAGTTACGCGAGTTTAGTTTGTTTTTAGAGGGTAACAATTGTGTGAGTATAGTTTGTTTTTGGGGGCGACAAGTTACGCGAGTTTAGTTTGTTTTTAGAGGGTAACAATTGTGTGAGTATAGTTTCTTTTTGGGGGCGACACGTTGTGGGAGTATAGTTTTTTTTGGAGAAGGAGAAAAAGTGTACGAGTATTTATATCAATATATATTTGTTTAATTTGGTTTCGGAAGGGGGGGGGGGCAGGCGGAGAGAAGTTGGGTGTGGGGGGTAGGGGGAGGGGTTGTAAGTATTAGTTTGTTTTGGGGGAGAAAAGTTGCATGAGTATAGTTTGTTGTTAGAAGTGCTATGAGTTTATACGTTGTGTCAATGTCGGAGCTCATATAGAACAAAGTATTAGTATTCTAGTGGATGCCCGTACATCTGACAGTGTCAAAAAGAGAAAGACTTGCACCTTCTATAGTGGTCTCCATCCTCAAGACTGCAGGAAGCACAGGTTCTGGCGCCTCTACCATTAACAGTAATATTTCAGCACGCACTTCCCTAGAGCTGCACATGCGCAGTTAGACAGACATGGAGATGTGATGTAAAACAGACACGGAGACGTGATGTTAGACAGACACGGAAATGTGATGTTAGACATACACGGAGATGTGATGTTAGACAGACACGGAGACGTGATGTTAGACAGACCCGGAGATGTGATGTAAGACAGACACGAAGACGTGATGTTAGACAGACACGGAGACGTGATGTTAGACAGACACGGGGATGTGATGTTAGACAGACACGGAGATGTGATGTTAGACAGACACGGAGATGTGATGTTAGACAGACACGAAGACGTGATGTTAGACAGACACGAAGACGTGATGTGAGACAGACACGGAGATGTGATGTTAGACAGACACGAAGACGTGATGTTAGACAGACACGGAGATGTGATGTTAGACAGACACGGAGACGTGATGTTAGACAGACACGGAGACGTGATGTTAGACAGACACGGAGACGTGATGTGAGACATACACGGAGACGTGATGTGAGACAGACACGGAGACGTGATGTTAGACAGATACGGAGATGTGATATGAGACAGACACGGAGACGTTATGTAAGACAGACACGGAGACGTGTTGTGAGACAGACACGGAGACGTGATGTGAGACAGACACAGAGACGTGATGTTAGACAGACACGGAGACGTGATGTTAGACAGAACCGGAGATGTGATGTAAGACAGACACGGAGACGTGAGACAGACACGGAGACGTGATGTTAGACAGACACGGAGACGTGATGTTAGACAGACACGAAGACGTGATGTTAGACAGACACGGAGATGTGATGTTAGACAGACACGGAGACGTGATGTGAGACAGACACGGAGACGTGATGTTAGACAGACACGAACATGTGATGTAAGACAGACACGGAGACGTGATGTGAGACAGACACGAAGACGTGATGTAAGACAGACACGAAGACGTGATGTGAGACAGACACGGAGACGTGATGTGAGACAGACACGGAGACGTGATGTTAGACAGACACGGAGATGTGATGTTAGACAGACACGGAGACGTGATGTTAGACAGACACGGAGATGTGATGTTAGACAGACACGGAGATGTGATGTTAGACAGACACGAAGACGTGATGTTAGACAGACACGAAGACCCGATGTGAGACAGACACGGAGATGTGATGTTAGACAGACACGGAGACGTGATGTTAGACAGACACGGAGATGTGATGTTAGACAGACACGGAGATGTGATGTTAGACAGACACGGAGACGTGATGTTAGACAGACACGGAGACGTGATGTTAGACAGACACGAAGACGTGATGTTAGACAGACACGGAGATGTGATGTTAGACAGACAACTACATAGAAAGACAGGTACATACAACCAGATATCCTTGTACAATCCTGTATCCAGTCCGGCAATCCACCTGCCTTATAACATCTGGCATGTGTTTCTAAAGGATTCTGTCACATCTTGAAAGCTACCCGTTTACTGGGAGATGAGATTCCATGGGTGTTTGGAGAAGTTTGGAGAGATCATATCGGGCTTAGTACATAGGCTCACCTTGAAAGTTTATGTATCACCATTTAAGTACTTTTGGAAGGCAGATGCTTTCAGAGCGACGTAAGGCCTACTGCCCGAGACTCACAGCGCCTGTTCGTATCCACGTTACCAATACAGACAGGTAATCAGATTATATATATACATTGATAAACAGATTGAAAGTGACAGAGAGGGAGATGGAGACATGCAACTCGACATACAGAGAGGGAGAGAGAGAGAGGGCGATTGAGAGAGAGACAGAGAGGGAGATGGAGACATGCAACTCGACATACAGAGAGGGAGAGAGAGGGCGATGGAGACAGGCAGCTAAGCATACAGAGAGAGAGAGAGAGAGAGAGAGAGAGAAAGAGAGAGAGAGAGAGAGATAGGCAAACAAAGACAGACATACAGGCAATTATACTATATATGTATTTAAACAGATTGAGCGCGACAGAGAGAGCGAGAGAGAGAGGCAGGCAACTAGACAGACAGAGAGAGGCAAACAAAGACAGACAGACAGGCACGCATATATAAATGTAAACTAAATAGATAGAGGGAGAATTGAGGACAAGACACAATAGACAGACAGGCAGTTAGAAAGACACGAACAGACAGATGGACGGGCAGATAGATCAAATCAGATTAGGCAGACCGATGAAATAGATACACATACAAGCATACAGAATAGCAAATAGAGAAGCAGTTAGAGGGCTTTATAACAAGAAGCAGTCGGAGGGCCACACAGAGACAAGCAGTCGGAGGGCCACTTAAAAAGAAGAAACTCTCGGGCCACACAAACCTAAGCTGTCCGCGGCCACACCATGAGAATCGTTTCGCAGGCCACACTAAGTTAAGCAGTCAGCGGGCCACACAAAGATAAGCAGTCCGCAGGCCACACAAATCCAAGCATGTCACGTGCCCCACAAACAACGAAATGGCAGCTACACAAGCAGAGAGGAAGAGCGAGAGAGAGAGAGAGAGCGAGAGAGAGAGTGCGAGCGAGCGAGCGAGCGCGAGAGATAGAGAGCGAGCGAGAGATAGAGAGCGAGCGAGATAGAGATAGAGAGCGAGCGAGAGACAGAGAGCGAGCGAGAGACAGAGAGCGAGCGAGAGAGAGAGAGAGAGCGAGCGAGAGACAGAGAGCGAGCGAGAGAGAGCGAGCGAGAGAGAGAGCGAGCGAGAGAGAGAGCGAGCGAGCGAGAGAGAGAGAGCGAGCGAGAGAGAGAGAGCGAGCGAGCGAGCGAGAGAGCGATCGAGAGAGAGTGAGAGTACTACTACTACTACTGAAAGCCAAATGTACAATCCGCCCTGTTTCTGAAAACTGTACATCAACATGGCGCATATTAACGGCCATGACAGTTACAAAACACTAGTCATCCGAGCAGGGTGGGCGTAGCTGGAGAACGAGTGACATCTTCTAACCCTGTCAATCATCTACCTGCTTGCTGCTGAAAGAAAAAACACGAATGTCCGACATGAATAGGCAAGTAGAGCTACCAGGGTTAAGTATGGATACTTGTGGACAATCTACTGGAATCAAGTCATGTTGTGTGTGCGCGCGTGTGTCCTATGTTCCTGAGAAATGAACATGTTTACGCTCAAATGTCCTGTCCCTTGCGGATCTCTAGGACCCAATATTATCGAGGCACGATTATGTAGATACAGGTCTACTGACTCATGGAGAAACATCTTTAAACGTCACATTCCAAGGCTTACTAAATAACGGAACTTGTATGTGTCAACTATCAGTGCAACTATAATAGCGTGTTCGGGAAACAAAGATGGACAGCCAGTTACTTTGAGGGCAACATTCTGTGAGGGGTTACTCTCAACAGTAATTTGTTGTATTTCTCTGTGTGGAGCATGTGTTTGATTATAAACCTTGGTACAATGTGAGTTCCGTTATTTAGTCGGCAGTGCAATATGACGTTTTAAGGGATTTTCCCGGTGATTCAGGCGGCCTATCTAAAGTAGGCCATGACTGTGTCCCTGTTTCTTACAATGGTCACGCCCTCAGTCGCTCTTCTACCACATGAGATAAGTTAGAATCGCTCTGTTCCCTTCCTGTTTCAGTCGCTAGTCTACTACATGATGTGAATTAGGAGCTCTCTGCTATCTTCCTGTCGCTGACACTCTTCTACCACATGAGGTGAATTATAATATGTTCCCTTCCTCCTCCAGTCGCTCTTCTACCACATGAGGTGAATTAGGTGCCCTCTTTGCCTTGTGGATTAGTTTCTCCAGGATGAAGTACGTCAGCTCCTCTCCCCAGTCACCTCTTGCAACATGCTAACAGGTTACAGTCTACCTATCATTTGCTGCCACTTCGGCGATGGCACCAAACTGCTATGCATGTCATAAAATATGACTTAACAGCGCTGTGCATGTGTCTAGCAACCTCATTGCGAAAACAAAAGTATCCCACAAAACATCTCCACAAAGGCACATACACGCTGATGCAAGCTTCCTGTGAGGAGACTAGCTGTGGGGTGGCCCCGTGCCTCCACTGAAGTTAACAATGGCATATGATGATTATATTAGTGCAGACGAAAATCATGAAAGGGACATCAATATCTGGGGTCCATAGAGGTCCGGACATACATAAAGTAGGGGTCTGGACGGGCACTTGGTGGAGGTTTGGACGGGCACTTGGTGGGGGGGGGGGTTGGACGGGCACTTGGTGGGGGATTTTGGACGGGCACTTGGTGGGGGTTTGGACGGGCACTTGGTGGGGGGGGGGGTTTTGGACGGGCACTTGGTGGAGGTTTGGACGGGTAGTTGATGGAGGTTTGGACAGGCACTTGGTGGGGGTTTGGACGGGCACTTGGTGGATGTTTGGACGGGCAGTTGATGGAGGTTTGGACGGGCAGTTGATGGAGGTTTGGACGGACACTTGGTGTAGGTTTGGACAGGCAGTTGATGGAGGTTTGGACGGGCACTTGGTGGGGGTTTGGACGGGCACTTGGTGGGGGTTTGGACGGGCATTTGGTGGGGGGTTTGGACGGGCACTTGGTGGGGGGTTTGAACGGGCACTTGGTGGGGGTTAGACGTGTATTAGTTGGGGTCTGGGCACACGTTAAGCAGTAGCACTCCACACATGTTAGAGCCCAAACAAAGATAGCGAATACAGCAACTAACACAACTTCAATAATAAAATTCTGGAATGACCTGAGAGCTGGCAAATGGAGTTTAATGTAGATAAATATACAGGTATCCACATGGGTAGATCCAATATGGAACATAATTACAGAATTGGAAAGAACAATATTAGAAAGATAGATAAGGAAAGGGACCTAGGGGTTATAATAGATCATATAGGTAAAGTGAGTGAGCAAGTCCAGGTAGCAGTGAAAAAGGCAAATGCAATGTTAGGTATGATAAAAGGAAATATTAAACATAGGAGCAAGGAAGTGATAGTCAAACTGTATAAAGCATTAGTTAGACCTAGATTGGAGTACTGTGTACAGGTGTGGAGTCCTTATCATAGAGGGGACATAAACATGCTGGAAAGGATACAAAAAAGAGCGACAAAACTGATAGTGAGATTCCAGAATTACAATTATGAGGAAAGACCTAGAAAAACCAGCCTACAGTGTCTAGAAAAGAGAAGAATTCGTGGTGACTTAATACAGGTTTATAAGATGATCAGTGGAATGGATAAATTAGACTATAAGTTTTCCAAAATACAGCCACCTACAATAACACGAGGGTATAGCTACAAATTTACTAAAGCAAGGTCCAGATTAGATATTAGAAAATATATTTTTAGCCAGAGAGTTGTGAATGCTTGGAATGCATTGCCACAGGAAGTATGGAAGCATGGTCAATTAATGCATTTAAGAATAGATTTGATGCGCATAGTTTTTAGATCAATGACATGTAAATTAAACTGGTTGTATACAGATTCTGTAGTCTTCTAAACCAGTATAAAGATGTTAAGTTGAAGGGAGAGCTTGTATGGCTGACTTAACAGAATGTAGCAGAGGATTAGAGGGACATAACTGCTGGCAAGGTAGGTAATCATGATTAAATGTCGTCAACTTTGGGTAACTTTCCAAAACTAAAAAACAATTTTCAACGTAATCTTCAAAGTGAACAGTAATACAAAAACAATCAACCAGTCATTTTCGGCTAAAACAAATTATGTTAATTTATTACTTCCGATAATATTTCAAAATAAAAATTAATAAAGAGAACTCTTTGATAAGATAAGGTCATCAGAGGTTAGTGATAACATGGGATCACAGTGTTATCTTATTTACCATTGATAATTTCGTTGAGTGAACATTTTGTATTGGTCGAGGGTATCAAGTATGGATTTGGAGTAGGTACTATACAAATAAGGCAGAATGTTATGTGGCCTGCAGACATCTGAGGCAGCCCGAATGTACAATGTGAAGGTCATCTGTTAGACATTCTGATTCTGGAAGTCCAAGCTACAAGAAATTAGGGGTATTGTCATCAAATCAACAGAACAAAGTGTTTTTGTATGCAGGTTGTAGCCAGCTGTTCAGTTAAGCAGTGCAATATCTCAATGTGTTCATACAAGATTTTTGGTGGATCAACACACAGGGGCATTTAACATATCCTGGGACACTCAATTGTATCCTCCGACACTCATCTATGTATCATATGTCATTCATTGTGTCATTTGACATTCAACGTATCCTTAAATTCTCAATAACTCAATGCATCATCTAGCACTCAATACATCACCTGGCCCTCAATGTATCATCTAGCCCTCAATGTATCATCTGGCCCTCAATGCATCATCCAGCACAATATTGACAAGTAAAGGTCTGTCCTAAGAAACAGGTGACCCTCGGTGGATATTCTAGAATAAGCCCCACTGCACTGACTGACCTTGCCTGAATGTAGATCAGCCCGGCTGTAGTGCCAACACCTGTCTCTAGTCATGGCCAGAGTCTGACCTAGATACCAAACCCTAGACTGACCTTGCCTGAATGTAGGTCAGCTGTAGTGCCAACACCTGTCTCTAGCCAGAGCCAGATGCTGACCTAAATATCAAACCCTAGACTGGCCACTTGGAGCACCAGATACCAAGGAAGGTATTGGATTGGTTAATAATTATAACATTTTAACCCCTGGCATTGAGTCCAGCTCAAAGATGGCAGAATGGCTAGATCTGTGGCCTGCCTATAAAGTGTGTTACCTTTCCGACATAGAAAATTTACCGATATTTAGACAAAACTATTTCCCCAAAATACCCAGCAGGGTCAGACTTGTATTCCAGTGAAGTAATACAGGAAACAACTGGGTCATAGTTATCTCATGTACTGACCCTTCGCCCACCACTGCCCTTCCCCTAATGTATGCTCCGTTCAATGGTCATCTCCTGTGGCCACACAAGTGGTAATGTTAGCAGTATCATCATGATGCGCGTGAGACACAACAGGCTGGGACAAAACTTAAGTCCAACAGTTGTTAGTGGTGAGTGAGGACGGACATCTTAGCACATGAGCTCTGTAACAGTCATTTTATCAGTCAGTCAGCCTTATGTCAGTCACATCAGTCATATCAGTCAGCCATATGTCAGTCATATCAGTCAGTCAACCATATCAGTCAGTTAATCATATCAGTCAGTCAGTCATATCAGTGAGTCAGTCATATTAGTCTGTCAGTCATATCACTCATATCAGTCAGTCATATCAGTCAGTCAGTCATATCAGTCACAGATGAATATCGGCACGTACTTGTAGAGATTTCATATAGAATATCAGATCTATAATGTGGTGATAAGATCAGATCTATAATGTGGTGATTAGATCAGATCTATAATGTGGTGATTAGATCAGATCTATAATGTGGTGATAAGATCAGATCTATAATGTGGTGATTAGATCAGATCTAAAATGTGGTGATTAGATCAGATCTATAATGTGGTGATTAGATCAGATCTATAATGTGGTGATTAGATCAGATCTATAATGTGGTGATAAGATCAGATCTATAATGTGGTGATTAGATCAGATCTAAAATGTGGTGATTAGATCAGATCTATAATGTGGTGATTAGATCAGATCTATAATGTGGTGATTAGATCAGATCTATAATGTGGTGATAAGATCAGATCTATAATGTGGTGATTAGATCAGATCTAAAATGTGGTGATTAGATCAGATCTATAATGTGGTGATTAGATCAGATCTAAAATGTGGTGATTAGATCAGATCTATAATGTGGTGATTAGATCAGATCTATAATGTGGTGATTAGATCAGATCTAAAATGTGGTGATTAGATCAGATCTATAATGTGGTGATTAGATCAGATCTATAATGTGGTGATTAGATCAGATCTATAATGTGGTGATAAGATCAGATCTATAATGTGGTGATTAGATCAGATCTAAAATGGTGTGATAAGATCAGATCTATAATGTGGTGATAAGATCAGATCTATAATGTGGTGATTAGATCAGATCTAAAATGGTGTGATAAGATCAGATCTATAATGTGGTGATTAGATCAGATCTATAATGTGGTGATAAGATCAGATCTATAATGTGGTGATAAGATCAGATCTATAATGTGGTGATTAGATCAGATCTATAATGTGGTGATAAGATCCAATTTTAAGCACATTCCACATGACCTGACATGCTCTAACTCCTACCCCTGAGAACTCAGGATCTGAGTGAGTTTAGTGAGTCCGTCTGTCTGATGCCCAAGGATGATGGCCACTAAGTTAGGATAGAGAGCTTACCTTGCCCTGAGCTACCTTGGCCCAGTGGTGTGAATTATGGTAGCATATGATTAAGAGCCTGGAGTCGAAGTAGTGGTTAGTGCACTGACCTCCCATCTGAACGATCCTTGTTCGGTCCCCAGTTGGTGCAGGATTTGTCCCCATCACAAAATGTTTCCCGGGGTCCACCTAACCTTAATAATGTCTCCTGGGGTCCACCTAACCTCAATAATGTCTCCCGGGGTCCACCTAACCTCAATAATGTCTCCCGGGGTCCACCTAACCCCAATAATGTCTCCCGTGGTCCACCTAACCTCAATAATTGGGTACAAGACTAATCGTGGACAGTACAGGCAGCTGACATGTTGACCACATCAGCTGTAGCGGTGCAGTTGGTGAAGACAAATATGGGCCTAACAGCATATTCCGAACACACCTCACTGGCGGGAAATCAAGTTGTGTCTTCACGGTAAGGATCAGCACTTTCAGTTGGGGAAGCAGACATTTCTTGTACACTTGTACACATGTGGAGATCCCTTGCTCTTTAGGGAGTTGTTGTTAGGGTGCAACACAAACATGGCTGAGGGGCCCACACACAACCATGCTGAAGGGCCCACACACAACCATGACTGAAGGGCCCACACACAACCATGACTGAGGGGCCCACAAACAACCCTGACTGAGGGGCCCACACACAACCATGACTGAGGGGCCCACACACAACCATGACTGAGGGGCTCACACACAAACATGGCTGAGGGGCCCACACACAACCATGCTGAAGGGCCCACACACAACCATGACTGAGGGGCCCGCATACAACCACGACTGAGGAGCCCATACACACCAATGACTGAGGGGCCCACACACAACAAAAAGTTGGGATCCACTGTGAGCTGGAATGGCATGCTGTCTGTAGGAAGCTATCCATCAGTTCAACATGCAGAGCCCTAGTGGCACAACAACAATAAACAAACAGGCCTACCTTAGGGTCAGTCTTCCTGTTATGTGAGTCCTCCTCGTCCATTTCAAAGTAGAGCTCGTTCTTGGTGACGGACATGGTGCCATTGACTGCGACGCTTGGGGCAATCAGCTTGCAGGGAGTGGACAGGGCTACAGGTCCTGGTAACAGTTGGCAGGCACAGTTAGGGCTAGCCACAGAGGATCTCAGAATGAGAGGGGGAGGGTGGGTGAGAGAGAGGAGGGGGTGAGAGAGAGGGGAGGGGGTGAGAGAGAGAGGGTGAGAGAGAGGAGGGGGTGAGAGAGAGAGTAGGGGATGAGAGAGAGAGGAGGGGGTGAGAGAGAGAGGGTGAGAGAGAGGATGGGGTGAGAGAGAGTAGGGGGTGAGAAAGAGAGGAGGGGGTGAGAGAGAGGGTGGGTGAGAGGGGCATGAGAGGGGGGGGGTGAGAGAGAGAGAGAGAAGGGGGTGAGAGAGAGATAGAGGGTGGGTGAAAGAGAGAGGAGGGGGTGTGAGAGAGAGAAGAGGGGGTGAGGGAGAGGGGCATGAGAGGGGGGGGGTGAGAGAGAGAGAAGGGGGTGAGAGAGATAGAGGGTGGGTGAAAGAGAGAGGAGGGGGTGTGAGAGAGAGAAGAGGGGGTGAGGGAGAGAGAAGAGGGGGTGAGGGAGAGGGGGTGAGAGAGAGAGGAGGGGTGAGAGAGAGGGTGGGTGAGAGAGAGGGTGGGTGAGAGAGGGTGAGTGAGAGAGAGGGTGGGTGAGAGAGAGAGGAGGGGGTGAGGGAGAGGGGGTGAGAGAGAGAGGAAGGGGTGAGAGAGAGAGGAGGGGGTGAGAGAGAGGGTGGGTGAGAGAGAGAGGGAGACAGGTGAGGGAGGCGTGAGAGAGAGAGGAGGGGGTGAGAGAGAGGGTGGGTGAGAGAGAGGGTGGGTGAGAGAGAGAGGGAGACAGGTGAGGGAGGCGTGAGAGAGAGAGGAGGGGGTGAGAGAGAGGGTGGGTGAGAGAGAGAGGGAGACAGGTGAGGGAGGCATGAGAGAGATGGGGGTGAGAGAGTGGATGAGAGAGAGAAGGGGTGAGAGAGACAGAACAGAGACAGAGTTAGAGCTTGTTCTAAAAACTATGTGCATCCAATCTATTTTTAAATGCATTAATTGACACTGCCTTCACTACTTTATGTGGCAATGCATTCCAAGCAGACACCACTCTCTGGCTAAAAAAATATTTCCTAATATCTAACCCGGACCTCTCTTTAATCAGCTTGTAGCTATGCCCTCGTGTTATTGTGGGTGGCTGTATTTTAAAAAACTTGTTATAGTCTAATTTATCCATTCCTCTGATCATCTTATAAACCTGTATTAAGTCACCACGAATTCTTCTCTCTTCGAGACACTGTAGGCCCGTTTTTCTGAGTCGTTCCTCATAACTGTAATTCTGGAATCCCACTATCATCTTTGTCGCTCTTTTTTGTATTCTTTCTAGCATATTTATGTCCCCTCTTTGATAAGGACTCCACACCTGTACACAGTACTCCAATCTAGGTCTAACTAAAGCTTCATACAGTTTGACTATCACTTCCTTGCTCCTATGTTTAATATTTCTTTTTATCATACCTAACATTGCATTTGCCTTTTTCACTGCTACCTTAACTTGCTCGCTCACCTTTCCTGTATGATCTATTATAACCCCTAGGTCCCTTTCCTTATCTATCTTTCTAATATTGTTAAGCACGATCTCCCTCTAGTAAACCCATGCTGACTATTTCTGATTAGATTAGACCGGTCTAGATGCATGACAATGTTGTCTGTGATTATTGATCATTGACTACTGACTAACAATTGACGGACTATGCTCGTTAAACTCTCAACAGATGCCAATAGATGATCTGATCACTTGACAGAGAAGCGAGGTCTGACAGTTCCAACATTGTCCTGCCTGTGAGAGTTTCTCAAGTCAGGAGGACAGAGTAAGTCTACTGCATCATAATATGCTTGCTGTCAGAGGTCACTAAGGAAGGTTGTGCATGGGCTAGAAACTTGTCATGAGCAGCAAGAGAACATAAATGTTTTGGTTTAGACTTGACATAAGATAAAGATAAGATGTTGACAGCATTATCGGTAGAATGGTTAAAGCCTTTGTGGTTACTGTCTGACTGCGTACGAAGAAGAAGAAGAAGGTTAAAGCCTTTGCATCTCACAAAACAGGTACTGAGTTTCTAACACAGTCATCGCACACCCCAGCTTATAGAATAACGGAAGACAAGGTGGAGAAAACATCCACTGGCAACATCACCTCAGAAAGTTGAAGACACAACATACGCACCATCCCAATCAGCAGGACCTAATATGCCCCAACTCCTACCTCTGAGAACTCAGGACCTGATATGGCCCTACTCCTACTGCTGAGAACTCAGGACCTGATATGCCCCAACTAATACCTCTGAGAACTCAGGACCTGATATGCCCCAACTAATACCTCTGAGAACTCAGGACCTGATATGCCCCAACTAATACCTCTGAGAACTCAGGACCTGATATGCTCCAACTCCTACCTCTGAGAACTCAGGACCTGATATGCCCCAACTAATACCTCTGAGAACTCAGGACCTGATATGCTCCAACTCCTACCTCTGAGAACTCAGGACCTGATATGCCCCAACTAATACCTCTGAGAACTCAGGACCTGATATACCCCAACTCCTACTTCTGAGAACTAAGGACCTGATATGCCCCAACTAATACCTCTGAGAACTCAGGACCTGATATGCTCCAACTCCTACCTCTGAGAACTCAGGACCTGATATGCCCCAACTAATACCTCTGAGAACTCAGGACCTGATATACCCCAACTCCTACTTCTGAGAACTCAGGACCTGATATGCCCCAACTAATACCTCTGAGAACTCAGGACCTGATATGCCCCAACTAATACCTCTGAGAACTCAGGACCTGATATGCCCCAACTAATACCTCTGAGAACTCAGGACCTGATATACCCCAACTAATACCTCTGAGAACTCAGGATCTGATATGCCCCAACTAATACCTCTGAGAACTCAGGACCTGATATGCCCCAACTAATACCTCTGAGAACTCAGGACCTGATATACCCCAACTAATACCTCTGAGAACTCAGGACCTGATATGCTCCAACTCCTACCTCTGAGAACTCAGGACCTGATATGCCCCAACTCCTACCTCTGAGAACTCAGGACCTGACAACTCCTACCCTTGTACCCACAAAGAACATGCACATACCTGAGAACTCCTGCTCCACATCTTTCTCCTCCATCACCAGCTCCTCGTCTGTAAAATCTGTGGCCTCTCTCTGGGTCTTCTTCAAGCTGGCCAGGTGGGCATGGAATGCTTCCCGTGCTGCGTTGATGGCATCTTCCGCCGCACCTGATCATGACGGCAGAGATGAAATGCTTGTGTGAATGATCAATTTAAACAATTTTGAAACAGATTTCTGGAAACTGCTAAAATGGCATGATTAAAGATGTATCAAACAGACCTCAACAATTTTTGAAGTTGGCAGCAAATAATATAAACAGAATTGGAGGGTAGGTCAGTAAATAGGTCACATATGGCTATTAAAGAAGACGACTAAATGAAATACAAACATAAAAACCATTGATTATTGCACTGACATTGTCCCTTATTTCTCAACATAATCTCCGCCAACATTGCTACACTTATCACATGGCTTTATCAGTGCACCTGCAGCGTAGAAGTCTTTGGTCTGCTGTCTCAGTCACATGTGCACTTCACGTTCAAACTCTTTGTCATTCGCAAAACTTCTTCCACCAAGATTGGATCATGTATTATGCTGTAGGCTAAACCATGTGAACACTCTATCGCTACTTGCCTGTCAGCATGACTCACCTTCGCCACCTGCCGAGCAGATGTTGCTGTGGCAATGTCACCAGGACGACCTGGTTGTGCCTCATCAGCAATGTCTAAGCATCCTTGAGATCATTTATCAACCCCGTCATGCAACACTTTACACAACAAACACTTTTCACCATCATCGTCTATAGCTGCCTCATGAGTAGCCCCAACCCCAAGATTAACTTACCATGTTCTATAGCTGCCTGAAGTGTAGCCTCAGAACAAGAATAGCCCCAACCCCAACTCACCATGTTCTATAGCTGCCTTAAGTGTAGCCTCAGGATGAGAGTAGCCCCAACCCCAACTCACCATGTTCTATAGCTGCCTTAAGTGTAGCCTCAGAATGAGAGTAGCCCCAACCCCAACTCACCATGTTCTATAGCTGCCTTAAGTGTAGCCTCAGGATGAGAGGATCCCAGTGGGTTTGTAATCATTCTCCGCCTCCTGCGAGAGTCATCCTCCCATATATCCAGCTTCCAGTACTCCTTTCCTCTGTCGGATTAAAGCAGACGCACACAAACAAATGTCAACGAAGTTCATGTCACCACCATCCAATAGTATGTACGTCAATAACAGGTTCAGTCAGAACATGGCTTACATACAGTTTGACATAAGGCTACAGTCAGAACAAGGCTCACATACAGTTTGACATAAGGCTACAGTCAGAACAAGGCTCACATACAGTTTGACATAAGGCTACAGTCAGAACAAGGCTACAGTCAGAACAAGGCTCACATATAGTTTGACATAAGGCTACAGTCAGAACAAGGCTCACATACAGTTTGACATAAGGCTACAGTCAGAACAAGGCTCACATACAGTTTGACATAAGGCTACAGTCAGAACAAGGCTCACATACAGTTTGACATAAGGCTACAGTCAGAACAAGGCTCACATACAGTTTGACATAAGGCTACAGTCAGAACAAGGCTCACATACAGTTCACTTCTGAAATGTTGAAGTTACTCAAAGAACAGATGGTTGTGCAAGCTTGATTGTTGATGACACTGAGCAGGACACATGATGATGAATGCAGACACACAACAACGTGAGGAGACAACACGAGGATGGATGGGACTCACAGATGGTCGTTATCTGACCCCCAGGCACCATGTTTGTTGAGGAGGATGTTGAGTATCTTGTCCTTCTGCCTGACAGCCAGGGAGTGGTCCCGTCTCTTGGCTGATTTGATGAGGTGATCGCACAGCTTCTCCTCCTCCCTGCGTTCCATCATAGCCTGGGCGCACGTAGACTGAAGACAGGTAACAGCATTTCAGACAACTGGTACTAAAACTGGCGAGGAGCGAATGATGGACGAACAAATTCAAAATTAAAACAGTCAAGTGACTGCGCTATGGAAATTAAATGAAACAAATGAGGCCTTCCAAATGACAAGGACCAGCACACCCCAACCTTGATGGCTTACAGTAACAGACAAGGACCAGAACACCCCAACCTTGATGGCTTACAGTAACAGACAAGGACCAGAACACCCCAACCTTGATGGCTTACAGTAACAGACAAGGACCAGAACACCCCAACCTTGATGGCTTACAGTAACAATCAAGGACCAGCACACCCCAACCTTGATGGCTTACAGTAACAGACAAGGACCAGAACACCCCAACCTTGATGGCTTACAGTAACAGACAAGGACCAGAACACCCCAACCTTGATGGCTTACAGTAACAATCAAGGACCAGCACACCACAACCTTGATGGCTTACAGTAACAATCAAGGACCAGCACACCCCAACATTGATGGCTTACAGTAACAATCAAGGACCAGAACACCCCAACATTGATGGCTTACAGTAACAATCAAGGACCAGAACACCCCAACATTGATGACTTACAGTAACAATCAAGGACCAGCACACCCCAACCTTGATGGCTTACAGTAACAATCAAGGACCAGAACACCCCAACCTTGATGGCTTACAGTAAGACAAGGACCAGAACACCCCAACATTGATGGCTTACAGTAACAATCAAGGACCAGAACACCCCAAAATTGATGACTTACAGTAACAATCAAGGACCAGCACACCCCAACCTTGATGACTTACAGTAACAATCAAGGACCAGCACACCCCAACCTTGATGGCTTACAGTAACAATCAAGGACCAGCACACCCCAACCTTGATGGCTTACAGTAACAGACAAGGACCAAAACACCCCAACCTTGATGGCTTACAGTAACAATCAAGGACCAGCACACCCCAACCTTGATGGCTTACAGTAACAATCAAGGACCAGCACACCCCAACCTTGATGGCTTACAGTAACAATCAAGGACCAGCACACCCCAACCTTGATGGCTTACAGTAACAGACAAGGACCAGAACACCCCAACCTTGATGGCTTACAGTAACAATCAAGGACCAGAACACCCCAACCTTGATGGCTTACAGTAACAATCAAGGACCAGAACACCTCAACATTGATGACTTACAGTAACAATCAAGGACCAGCACACCCCAACATTGATGGCTTACAGTAACAATCAAGGACCAGCACACCCCAACCTTGATGACTTACAGTAACAATCAAGGACCAGCACACCCCAACATTGATGGCTTACAGTAACAATCAAGGACCAGCACACCCCAACCTTGATGGCTTACAGTAAGACAAGGACCAGAACACCCCAACCTTGATGGCTTACAGTAACAGACAAGGACCAATACACCCCAACATTGATGGCTTACAGTAACAGACAAGGACCAGAACACCCCAACATTGATGGCTTACAGTAACAGACAAGGACCAACACACCCCAACATTGATGGCTTACAGTAACAGACAAGGACCAGAACACCCCAAGATTGATGGCTTACAGTAACAGACAAGGACCAGAACACCCCAACATTGATGGCTTACAGTAACAGACAAGGACCAGAACACCCCAAGATTGATGGCTTACAGTAACAGACAAGGACCAGAACACCCCAACCTTGATGGCTTACAGTAACAGACAAGGACCAGAACACCCCAAGATTGATGGCTTACAGTAACAGACAAGGACCAGAACACCCCAACCTTGATGGCTTACAGTAACAGACAAGGACCAGAACACCCCAAGATTGATGGCTTACAGTAACAGACAAGGACCAGAACACCCCAACCTTGATGGCTTACAGTAACAGACAAGGACCAGAACACCCCAAGATTGATGGCTTACAGTAACAGACAAGGACCAGAACACCCCAACATTGATGACTTACAGTAACAGACAAGGACCAAAACACCCCAACCTTGATGGCTTACAGTAACAATCAAGGACCAGCACACCCCAACCTTGATGGCTTACAGTAACAATCAAGGACCAGCACACCCCAACCTTGATGGCTTACAGTAACAATCAAGGACCAGCACACCCCAACCTTGATGGCTTACAGTAACAGACAAGGACCAGAACACCCCAACCTTGATGGCTTACAGTAACAATCAAGGACCAGAACACCCCAACCTTGATGGCTTACAGTAACAATCAAGGACCAGAACACCCCAACATTGATGACTTACAGTAACAATCAAGGACCAGCACACCCCAACATTGATGGCTTACAGTAACAATCAAGGACCAGCACACCCCAACCTTGATGGCTTACAGTAACAATCAAGGACCAGAACACCCCAACATTGATGACTTACAGTAACAATCAAGGACCAGCACACCCCAACATTGATGGCTTACAGTAACAATCAAGGACCAGCACACCCCAACCTTGATGGCTTACAGTAAGACAAGGACCAGAACACCCCAACCTTGATGGCTTACAGTAACAGACAAGGACCAATACACCCCAACATTGATGGCTTACAGTAACAGACAAGGACCAGAACACCCCAACATTGATGGCTTACAGTAACAGACAAGGACCAACACACCCCAACATTGATGGCTTACAGTAACAGACAAGGACCAGAACACCCCAAGATTGATGGCTTACAGTAACAGACAAGGACCAGAACACCCCAACATTGATGGCTTACAGTAACAGACAAGGACCAGAACACCCCAAGATTGATGGCTTACAGTAACAGACAAGGACCAGAACACCCCAACCTTGATGGCTTACAGTAACAGACAAGGACCAGAACACCCCAAGATTGATGGCTTACAGTAACAGACAAGGACCAGAACACCCCAACCTTGATGGCTTACAGTAACAGACAAGGACCAGAACACCCCAAGATTGATGGCTTACAGTAACAGACAAGGACCAGAACACCCCAACCTTGATGGCTTACAGTAACAGACAAGGACCAGAACACCCCAAGATTGATGGCTTACAGTAACAGACAAGGACCAGAACACCCCAACCTTGATGGCTTACAGTAACAGACAAGGACCAGAACACCCCAAGATTGATGGCTTACAGTAACAGACAAGGACCAGAACACCCCAACCTTGATGACTTACAGTAACAGACAAGGACCAGAACACCCCAACCTTGATGGCTTACAGTAACAGACAAGGACCAGAACACCCCAAGATTGATGGCTTACAGTAACAGACAAGGACCAGAACACCCCAACATTGATGGCTTACAGTAACAATCAAGGACCAGAACACCCCAAAACTGATGACTTACAGTAACAATCAAGGACCAGCACACCCCAACCTTGATGGCTTACAGTAACAGACAAGGACCAGAACACCCCAACCTTGATGGCTTACAGTAAGACAAGGACCAGAACACCCCAACCTTGATGGCTTACAGTAACAATCAAGGACCAGCACACCCCAACCTTGATGGCTTACAGTAACAATCAAGGACCAGCACACCCCAACCTTGATGGCTTACAGTAACAATCAAGGACCAGCACACCCCAACCTTGATGGCTTACAGTAACAGACAAGGACCAAAACACCCCAACCTTGATGGCTTACAGTAACAATCAAGGACCAGCACACCCCAACCTTGATGGCTTACAGTAACAATCAAGGACCAGCACACCCCAACCTTGATGGCTTACAGTAACAATCAAGGACCAGCACACCCCAACCTTGATGGCTTACAGTAACAGACAAGGACCAGAACACCCCAACCTTGATGGCTTACAGTAACAATCAAGGACCAGAACACCCCAACCTTGATGGCTTACAGTAACAATCAAGGACCAGAACACCCCAACATTGATGACTTACAGTAACAATCAAGGACCAGCACACCCCAACATTGATGGCTTACAGTAACAATCAAGGACCAGCACACCCCAACCTTGATGGCTTACAGTAACAATCAAGGACCAGAACACCCCAACATTGATGACTTACAGTAACAATCAAGGACCAGCACACCCCAACATTGATGGCTTACAGTAACAATCAAGGACCAGCACACCCCAACCTTGATGGCTTACAGTAAGACAAGGACCAGAACACCCCAACCTTGATGGCTTACAGTAACAGACAAGGACCAATACACCCCAACATTGATGGCTTACAGTAACAGACAAGGACCAGAACACCCCAACATTGATGGCTTACAGTAACAGACAAGGACCAACACACCCCAACATTGATGGCTTACAGTAACAGACAAGGACCAGAACACCCCAAGATTGATGGCTTACAGTAACAGACAAGGACCAGAACACCCCAACATTGATGGCTTACAGTAACAGACAAGGACCAGAACACCCCAAGATTGATGGCTTACAGTAACAGACAAGGACCAGAACACCCCAACCTTGATGGCTTACAGTAACAGACAAGGACCAGAACACCCCAAGATTGATGGCTTACAGTAACAGACAAGGACCAGAACACCCCAACCTTGATGGCTTACAGTAACAGACAAGGACCAGAACACCCCAAGATTGATGGCTTACAGTAACAGACAAGGACCAGAACACCCCAACCTTGATGGCTTACAGTAACAGACAAGGACCAGAACACCCCAAGATTGATGGCTTACAGTAACAGACAAGGACCAGAACACCCCAACATTGATGACTTACAGTAACAGACAAGGACCAAAACACCCCAACCTTGATGGCTTACAGTAACAATCAAGGACCAGCACACCCCAACCTTGATGGCTTACAGTAACAATCAAGGACCAGCACACCCCAACCTTGATGGCTTACAGTAACAATCAAGGACCAGCACACCCCAACCTTGATGGCTTACAGTAACAGACAAGGACCAGAACACCCCAACCTTGATGGCTTACAGTAACAATCAAGGACCAGAACACCCCAACCTTGATGGCTTACAGTAACAATCAAGGACCAGAACACCCCAACATTGATGACTTACAGTAACAATCAAGGACCAGCACACCCCAACATTGATGGCTTACAGTAACAATCAAGGACCAGCACACCCCAACCTTGATGGCTTACAGTAACAATCAAGGACCAGAACACCCCAACATTGATGACTTACAGTAACAATCAAGGACCAGCACACCCCAACATTGATGGCTTACAGTAACAATCAAGGACCAGCACACCCCAACCTTGATGGCTTACAGTAAGACAAGGACCAGAACACCCCAACCTTGATGGCTTACAGTAACAGACAAGGACCAATACACCCCAACATTGATGGCTTACAGTAACAGACAAGGACCAGAACACCCCAACATTGATGGCTTACAGTAACAGACAAGGACCAACACACCCCAACATTGATGGCTTACAGTAACAGACAAGGACCAGAACACCCCAAGATTGATGGCTTACAGTAACAGACAAGGACCAGAACACCCCAACATTGATGGCTTACAGTAACAGACAAGGACCAGAACACCCCAAGATTGATGGCTTACAGTAACAGACAAGGACCAGAACACCCCAACCTTGATGGCTTACAGTAACAGACAAGGACCAGAACACCCCAAGATTGATGGCTTACAGTAACAGACAAGGACCAGAACACCCCAACCTTGATGGCTTACAGTAACAGACAAGGACCAGAACACCCCAAGATTGATGGCTTACAGTAACAGACAAGGACCAGAACACCCCAACCTTGATGACTTACAGTAACAGACAAGGACCAGAACACCCCAACCTTGATGGCTTACAGTAACAGACAAGGACCAGAACACCCCAAGATTGATGGCTTACAGTAACAGACAAGGACCAGAACACCCCAACCTTGATGACTTACAGTAACAGACAAGGACCAGAACACCCCAAGATTGATGGCTTACAGTAACAGACAAGGACCAGAACACCCCAACCTTGATGGCTTACAGTAACAATCAAGGACCAGAACACCCCAACCTTGATGGCTTACAGTAACAATCAAGGACCAGAACACCCCAACATTGATGACTTACAGTAACAATCAAGGACCAGCACACCCCAACATTGATGGCTTACAGTAACAATCAAGGACCAGCACACCCCAACCTTGATGGCTTACAGTAACAATCAAGGACCAGAACACCCCAACATTGATGACTTACAGTAACAATCAAGGACCAGCACACCCCAACATTGATGGCTTACAGTAACAATCAAGGACCAGCACACCCCAACCTTGATGGCTTACAGTAAGACAAGGACCAGAACACCCCAACCTTGATGGCTTACAGTAACAGACAAGGACCAATACACCCCAACATTGATGGCTTACAGTAACAGACAAGGACCAGAACACCCCAACATTGATGGCTTACAGTAACAGACAAGGACCAACACACCCCAACATTGATGGCTTACAGTAACAGACAAGGACCAGAACACCCCAAGATTGATGGCTTACAGTAACAGACAAGGACCAGAACACCCCAACATTGATGGCTTACAGTAACAGACAAGGACCAGAACACCCCAAGATTGATGGCTTACAGTAACAGACAAGGACCAGAACACCCCAACCTTGATGGCTTACAGTAACAGACAAGGACCAGAACACCCCAAGATTGATGGCTTACAGTAACAGACAAGGACCAGAACACCCCAACCTTGATGGCTTACAGTAACAGACAAGGACCAGAACACCCCAAGATTGATGGCTTACAGTAACAGACAAGGACCAGAACACCCCAACCTTGATGGCTTACAGTAACAGACAAGGACCAGAACACCCCAAGATTGATGGCTTACAGTAACAGACAAGGACCAGAACACCCCAACATTGATGACTTACAGTAACAGACAAGGACCAAAACACCCCAACCTTGATGGCTTACAGTAACAATCAAGGACCAGCACACCCCAACCTTGATGGCTTACAGTAACAATCAAGGACCAGCACACCCCAACCTTGATGGCTTACAGTAACAATCAAGGACCAGCACACCCCAACGTTGATGGCTTACAGTAACAGACAAGGACCAGAACACCCCAACCTTGATGGCTTACAGTAACAATCAAGGACCAGAACACCCCAACCTTGATGGCTTACAGTAACAATCAAGGACCAGAACACCCCAACATTGATGACTTACAGTAACAATCAAGGACCAGCACACCCCAACATTGATGGCTTACAGTAACAATCAAGGACCAGCACACCCCAACCTTGATGGCTTACAGTAACAATCAAGGACCAGAACACCCCAACATTGATGACTTACAGTAACAATCAAGGACCAGCACACCCCAACATTGATGGCTTACAGTAACAATCAAGGACCAGCACACCCCAACCTTGATGGCTTACAGTAAGACAAGGACCAGAACACCCCAACCTTGATGGCTTACAGTAACAGACAAGGACCAATACACCCCAACATTGATGGCTTACAGTAACAGACAAGGACCAGAACACCCCAACATTGATGGCTTACAGTAACAGACAAGGACCAACACACCCCAACATTGATGGCTTACAGTAACAGACAAGGACCAGAACACCCCAAGATTGATGGCTTACAGTAACAGACAAGGACCAGAACACCCCAACATTGATGGCTTACAGTAACAGACAAGGACCAGAACACCCCAAGATTGATGGCTTACAGTAACAGACAAGGACCAGAACACCCCAACCTTGATGGCTTACAGTAACAGACAAGGACCAGAACACCCCAAGATTGATGGCTTACAGTAACAGACAAGGACCAGAACACCCCAACCTTGATGGCTTACAGTAACAGACAAGGACCAGAACACCCCAAGATTGATGGCTTACAGTAACAGACAAGGACCAGAACACCCCAACCTTGATGACTTACAGTAACAGACAAGGACCAGAACACCCCAACCTTGATGGCTTACAGTAACAGACAAGGACCAGAACACCCCAAGATTGATGGCTTACAGTAACAGACAAGGACCAGAACACCCCAACCTTGATGACTTACAGTAACAGACAAGGACCAGAACACCCCAAGATTGATGGCTTACAGTAACAGACAAGGACCAGAACACCCCAACCTTGATGGCTTACAGTAACAATCAAGGACCAGAACACCCCAACCTTGATGGCTTACAGTAACAATCAAGGACCAGAACACCCCAACATTGATGACTTACAGTAACAATCAAGGACCAGCACACCCCAACATTGATGGCTTACAGTAACAATCAAGGACCAGCACACCCCAACCTTGATGGCTTACAGTAACAATCAAGGACCAGAACACCCCAACATTGATGACTTACAGTAACAATCAAGGACCAGCACACCCCAACATTGATGGCTTACAGTAACAATCAAGGACCAGCACACCCCAACCTTGATGGCTTACAGTAAGACAAGGACCAGAACACCCCAACCTTGATGGCTTACAGTAACAGACAAGGACCAATACACCCCAACATTGATGGCTTACAGTAACAGACAAGGACCAGAACACCCCAACATTGATGGCTTACAGTAACAGACAAGGACCAACACACCCCAACATTGATGGCTTACAGTAACAGACAAGGACCAGAACACCCCAAGATTGATGGCTTACAGTAACAGACAAGGACCAGAACACCCCAACATTGATGGCTTACAGTAACAGACAAGGACCAGAACACCCCAAGATTGATGGCTTACAGTAACAGACAAGGACCAGAACACCCCAACCTTGATGGCTTACAGTAACAGACAAGGACCAGAACACCCCAAGATTGATGGCTTACAGTAACAGACAAGGACCAGAACACCCCAACCTTGATGGCTTACAGTAACAGACAAGGACCAGAACACCCCAAGATTGATGGCTTACAGTAACAGACAAGGACCAGAACACCCCAACCTTGATGGCTTACAGTAACAGACAAGGACCAGAACACCCCAAGATTGATGGCTTACAGTAACAGACAAGGACCAGAACACCCCAACATTGATGACTTACAGTAACAGACAAGGACCAAAACACCCCAACCTTGATGGCTTACAGTAACAATCAAGGACCAGCACACCCCAACCTTGATGGCTTACAGTAACAATCAAGGACCAGCACACCCCAACCTAGATGGCTTACAGTAACAATCAAGGACCAGCACACCCCAACCTTGATGGCTTACAGTAACAGACAAGGACCAGAACACCCCAACCTTGATGGCTTACAGTAACAATCAAGGACCAGAACACCCCAACCTTGATGGCTTACAGTAACAATCAAGGACCAGAACACCCCAACATTGATGACTTACAGTAACAATCAAGGACCAGCACACCCCAACATTGATGGCTTACAGTAACAATCAAGGACCAGCACACCCCAACCTTGATGGCTTACAGTAACAATCAAGGACCAGAACACCCCAACATTGATGACTTACAGTAACAATCAAGGACCAGCACACCCCAACATTGATGGCTTACAGTAACAATCAAGGACCAGCACACCCCAACCTTGATGGCTTACAGTAAGACAAGGACCAGAACACCCCAACCTTGATGGCTTACAGTAACAGACAAGGACCAATACACCCCAACATTGATGGCTTACAGTAACAGACAAGGACCAGAACACCCCAACATTGATGGCTTACAGTAACAGACAAGGACCAACACACCCCAACATTGATGGCTTACAGTAACAGACAAGGACCAGAACACCCCAAGATTGATGGCTTACAGTAACAGACAAGGACCAGAACACCCCAACATTGATGGCTTACAGTAACAGACAAGGACCAGAACACCCCAAGATTGATGGCTTACAGTAACAGACAAGGACCAGAACACCCCAACCTTGATGGCTTACAGTAACAGACAAGGACCAGAACACCCCAAGATTGATGGCTTACAGTAACAGACAAGGACCAGAACACCCCAACCTTGATGGCTTACAGTAACAGACAAGGACCAGAACACCCCAAGATTGATGGCTTACAGTAACAGACAAGGACCAGAACACCCCAACCTTGATGACTTACAGTAACAGACAAGGACCAGAACACCCCAACCTTGATGGCTTACAGTAACAGACAAGGACCAGAACACCCCAAGATTGATGGCTTACAGTAACAGACAAGGACCAGAACACCCCAACCTTGATGGCTTACAGTAACAGACAAGGACCAGAACACCCCAAGATTGATGGCTTACAGTAACAGACAAGGACCAGAACACCCCAACCTTGATGGCTTACAGTAACAGACAAGGACCAGAACACCCCAAGATTGATGGCTTACAGTAACAGACAAGGACCAGAACACCCCAACCTTGATAGCCGACAGTAAGACAAGACCAGACTGCCCTAAAACTTCAAACACAGGTAAGCCAACCTTGATAGCCAACAGTAAAACAAGACCAGACAGCCCTAAAACTTCAAACACAGGTAAGCCAACCTTGATAGCCAACAGTAAAACAAGACCAGACTGCCCTAAAACTTCAAACACAGGTAAGCCAACCTTGATAGCCAACAGTAAAACAAGACCAGACAGCCCTAAAACTTCAAACACAGGTAAGCCAACCTTGATAGCCAACAGTAAAACAAGACCAGACAGCCCTAAAACTTCAAACACAGGTAAGCCAACCTTGATAGCCAACAGTAAAACAAGACCAGACAGCCCTAAAACTTCAAACACAGGTAAGCCAACCTTGATAGCTGACAGTAAAACAAGACCAGACAGCCCTAAAACTTCAAACACAGGTAAGCCAACCTTGATAGCTGACAGTAAGACAAGACAAGACAGCCCTAAAACTTCAAACACAGGTAAGCCAACCTTGATAGCCAACAGTAAAACAAGACCAGACAGCCCTAAAACTTCAAACACAGGTAAGCCAACCTTGATAGCTGACAGTAAAACAAGACCAGACTGCCCTAAAACTTCAAACACAGGTAAGCCAACCTTGATAGCTGACAGTAAAACAAGACCAGACAGCCCTAAAACTTCAAACACAGGTAAGCCAACCTTAACACAATAAACAACATAAGAGCAACAACCTAGCTCGTAGAATAATGGGCTTTTTTCTGATTGAGTCCATACTTGGCCCACCCCATTTGGATGACCTAATATGACCAAAGGATAACTAGAAACGTATAACTGTCCAGTACTTTGTAACAAATATAGAAATGATAGGTCAGTCAATGTGCTGCACAACTAGCAATGAACCAAGGGACAAAACAAAAGTGTTCCTTGGCCTCTGTGGGTACAGAAGGAAACAGGAGAGTTGAGAACAGGCTGTCAGAGTAGTCAAGAGACACTACAACTTGTCTTGTGGGCATGGGACAAATCATCAGATTGTAGAAGAAAATATACTGTCTTGTGGGCATGGGGTAAATCATGAGATTGTAGAAGAAAATATACTGTCTTGTGGGCATGGTGTAAATCATGAGATTGTAGAAGAAAATATACTGTCTTGTGGGCATGGGGTAAATCATGAGATTGTAGAAGAAAATATACTGTCTTGTGGGCATGGGGTAAATCATGAGATTGTAGAAGAAAATATACTGCAGTAGAAACATGTCAACTTCAGATTGAAGAGAAACTGTTGAGAACAGTCAACATAAACATGTCCATGATGTCAGGGTTCATTGGGTGAGGGCACATGCTGCCAGCGATTCCAGAACGTCAGTTATCAGGACAGAAAAACATGCTTACAGTATCTAAAAGAGAGAAGAATTTCAGGTGACTTAATTCAGGTTTATAAGATCAGGGGATTCTGTGGTGAAGTGGTTAAGCCATCGGCCTCGTGATCAGGTGGTGTGGGTTCGACTCCGGACTCCGCCGTATTTTTCACGGGTGCTTGATGCGGAGTCCCCTGTATCTCGTAGTCGCCCACTAGTCGTCTTGTCCTTGACTTGCCACTGGGGTCGAGCAGCACGGGACGAGAGAGTGAGGATAAAAAGTATCGCAGTTAATCCTTACTAAAAATAGCGCTAGCAAAATAAATGATGCCATCGTCGTCTACGATGGACCGCGGCCTTTGCCTTGATAAGATAATAAAGGGAATGGGTAAAATAGACGATAACAAGTTTTTCAAAATACAACCACCAACAAGAGCAAGAGGGTAGAGGTTCAAATTAACTAACGAAAGGTTCAGAGTAGATATTTGAAAATATCTGTTTAGTCAGAGAGTGCTGAATATTTGGAATGCATTGTCACATGAAGTAGTGGAGGCACAGTCAATTAATGCATTCAAAAATAGATTGGATGAGGACACGTTGTTATAGATGAGGCAATGTGTCATGTATGTATTGGGCACACCTCAAAATCTGCGTGCTTCTGTACGTCTTCTGCCCTCATTCTGTTTAAAATAAATTCTGCCTCGCTGGCCACACGCACAATATGATCTCTGGTGGCATGGGCAAGAAGCCTGCGGAATATAGGAGTACAAGAATATGACATACACTGACGTAATATACAACAGATGACATGTGGGCAAGAAGCCTGCGGAATATAGAAGTACAAGAATATGACATACACTGACGTAACATACAACAGATGACATGTGGGCAAGAAGCCTGCGGAATATAGAAGTACATGAATATGACATACACTGACGTAACATACAACAGATGATATGTGAACAAGAGGCCTGTGGAATATAGAAGTACAAGAATATCTCATATACTGACGTAATATACAACAGATGACATGTGTGCGGACAAGAGGCCACACAGAATATAGCTGAGCACATCATCCACTAAGTTACAAAATAATATGGGCCTAACACCATATTTCCTATGCGCCGCATGGCATGACGGGATCTTTACTTTTTTTCCACTGATATGACTAGATGCTGGTCCCATCTCCCTTGAGACCAGTGCCCACATGAAACTGTCAGAATTTGAAATCTCATTGTTTCGTGCTTTCATATTCCTGGTCAGGTGAGCACCTTACCTCTCCATTAAATGCAGGCCCTGATAGCAGGTGCCCTACACAAGATTCTCTCCAAACGAAGAACAGGATAACCACTCAGCTGACTGCATCTACCACTCAACTGACTGCGTCTACCACTCAACTGACTGCACCTACCACTCAACTGACTGCGTCTACCACTCTGTTTACACCCCTCCCCTCCCCACACAAATATTAAAGCATTGCTGCACAAGTGTGGTGGTTCCTGTAGCTATTTGTTTCACATGATGAAATTGCCAGCTCCAAGCACAACACTTTTCAGACACCTTAGAAATGTCATACCCACACCAGGTGAAGATCCACTTACTGAACTTCTCCCTAGGAAAGAAGGGTTCTGATCATCTTACCTTCCTTCATTGACCAACTCAATGAAGGCCAGCCCTGCATGTTTCTGGAGGGAGTTCTGCCACTCTTGTGAGCACAGCAACATCACCAGCTCGACCACAGACGTGCTTTGCTTGAGGGTCACAAGACCTGCCAGAGGAGCCAAGGATAGTCTCATCACATTTAGACACTACATCACAGTCAACAATCATCAAATTTAGACTCTACATCACAGTCAACAATCATCAAACATGAAGGCAGGAATGGATGAAAAAAATCACTGGAGAAACATTGCTCAGCTTAATGATTGATTGACTGATTGAATGATTGATTGGTTAAATGATTGACTGAATGATTAGTTGATTGAATGGTTGATTGGATGATTGATTAGGTAATTGATTTATTGATAAATTGATTGAATGATTGATTGCATGATTGATCATTTGTTCCAAGTGACCTCTACAGTTATTCCCTTTTCAGGAAAGTTGTATCCTAACATTTGTAGCAGTCATTTCAATAGCTTTAGTTTTACATGATGAGGTTGCTAACTTCATGCACAACCCTCATAGTCACTATTTACAATATGTTTGGAACAAAATTACATATTTTGTTAATGCCAAAATAAAACTTCACATATGATTGTGTATGCATAGACAAAACTTCACATATGATTGTGCATGCATAGACAAAACTTCACATATGACTCTACTTTTTTCTTTGTCTTTCTTAAATCTTTGTGAGTGTTTTTGTCGCTATTAATTTGTGTTTGTTTGAACATCCTCACATGTTATTACCTGGACCATCGGTGGCTATTCCTATTGTTCATCCTTGTCAACATCTTTTATATAGTTTCTCTAGTATATGAAGTCTGTTGCAGAGTGTGATTCATTTCTCTTCTCTTCTCCTTGGAGAAATACTGTATTAGAGCCAGGCATGTTGACTTGTGCCATTTTGTAGTTGAAGCTTCACTTGGACCATGACTAGATTGTTGTCCCACTTCAGCCCAGACCCTCACATGTTGTAAAGGTTGACTTGGACCATGACTAGATTGATGTCTGAGCCCAGACCCTCACATGTTGTAAAGGTTGACTTGGACCATGACTAGATTGATGTCTGAGCCCAGACCCTCACATGTTGTAAAGGTTGACTTGGACCATGACTAGATTGTTGTCTGAGCCCAGACCCTCACATGTTGTAAAGGTTGACTTGGACCATGACTAGATTGATGTCTGAGCCCAGACCCTCACATGTTGTAAAGGTTGACTTGGACCATGACTAGATTGTTGTCTGAGCCCACATCAGCCCAGACCCTCACATGTTGTAAAGGTTGACTTGGACCACGACTAGATTGTTGCCTGAGCCCACATCAGCCCAGACCCTCACATGTTGTAAAGCATATAGAGGCAGGTAAATAAAAAGAAACATATGTAAAATATTTGGACAAGCAGAACATATCTCAGAAAGCGAATAAAACAGCAAAAATAGACTTTAAAAAAAAACTTGCTCAGAGGATCAAGACTGACAGTAAAAGCTTCTTCTCTTATGTTAGAAAAAAACAAAGAACGAAAGACAAAGTAGGCCCTCTCATAGACAGTACATGGAAAATAATAAGTGAGAATAGGGAGGCTGCTAATCTACTCAATCAGTACTTTGGCACAGTCTACACAAAAGAGGACTGCTCAAAGAGCCTATAGATATTTTTCAAAGGGACATGGATACAGCGGGATTAAGATCAATCTGTATTACAGAGGAAATGGTTTTTAAAAAATTGGAGGGGTTGAAAGTGAATAAATGTCCAGGTCAAGATGGTATTCATCCAAAATTGCTGTATGAAATTAGAGACCAACTAGCAAAACCATTGGCTATATTATGTTCTCAATCACTTGAAAAAGGGATTGTTCCAAGGGATTGGAAAGATGCAGGAGTGATCCCCTTATTCAAAAAAGGCAAAAAATCAGATCCGGCAAATTATAGACCGGTGAGTTTAACGAGCATAGTCTGTAAATTGTTAGAGTCAATAATCAAAGAAAACATTGTAATGCATTTAGACAAATTTAATCTAATTAGAAATAGTCAGCATGGGTTTACTAGAGGGAGATCATGCTTAACAAATCTATTAGAATTCATGGAGGAGGTTACTAAAATGATAGATAAAGGGGAGCCAGTTGATGTTATTTATCTAGACTTTGCAAAGGCCTTTGATGGAGTACCTCATCAAAGATTATTTTGAAAGTTAAAATCACATCGAATAGGTGGGGAAGTTGCCAAATGGATTGAAAATTGGTTAACGGGAAGAAGGCAGAGAGTGGGCATAAATAAGGAGTACTCTGAGTGGTGTGAAGTTAAAAGTGGTGTGCCACAGGGCTAGGTTTTGGGACCAATTTTGTTCTTGATATATATAAATGATTTGGACATTGATTTGGGATCCATGATTGCAAAATTCGCTGATGACACAAAACTATGCAGTAGTGTCTCATCTTAACCGGAAGTGGATATATTGATGTCGGATTTAGATAAAATTCGAGAATGGTCCGTAAGCTGGCAAATGGAGTTTAATGTAGATAAATGTACAGTCATCCACATGGGTAGATCCAATATGGAACATAATTACAGAATGGGAGAAAACAATATTAGAAAGATAGATAAGGAAAGGGACCTAGGGGTTATAATAGATCATACAGGAAAGGTGAGTGAGCAAGTTAAGGTAGCAGTGAAAAAGGCAAATGCAATGTTAGGTATGATAAAAAGAAATATTAAACGTAGGAGCAAGGAAGTGATCGTCAAACTGTATAAAGCTTTAGTTAGACCTAGATTGGAGTACTGTGTACAGGTGTGGAGTCCTTATAATAGAGGGGACATAAACATGCTATAAAGAATACAAAAAAGAGCGACAAAGATGATAGTGGGATTCCAGAATTACAGTTATGAGAAACGACTCAGGAAAACCGGCCTACAGTGTCTCGAAGAGAGAAGAATTCGTGGTGACTTAATACAGGTTTATAAGATGATCAGAGGAATGGATAAATTAGACTATAACAAGTTTTTTTAAAATTCAGCCACCTACAATAACACGAGGGCATAGCTACAAGCTGACTAAAGAGAGGTCCAGATTAGATATTTGGAAATATTTTTTTAGTCAGAGAGTGGTGTCTGCTTGGAATGCATTGCCAGGGGAGGTAGTGGAGGCAGGGACAGTTAATGTATTTAAGAATAAACTGGATGCGCATAGCTTTTAGAGCAAGGTGATATAAATGTAACTGGTTGTATACAGACTCTACAGAGTCTTCTAAACCAGTATAAAGACGTTAAGTTAAGTTAAGTTAGATTGTTGTCTGAGCCCAGACCCTCACATGTTGTAAAGGTTGACTTGGACCACGACTAGATTGTTGTCTCACATCAGCCCAGACCCTCACATGTTGTAAAGGTTGACTTGAACCACGACTAGATTGTTGCCTGAGCCCACATCAGCCCAGACCCTCACATGTTGTAAAGGTTGACTTGGACCACGACTAGATTGTTGCCTGAGCCTACATCAGCCCAGACCCTCACATGTTGTAAAGGTTGACTTGGACCATGACTAGATTGTTGTCTGAGCCCAGACCCTCACATGTTGTAAAGGTTGACTTGGACCACGACTAGATTGTTGCCTGAGCCCACATCAGCCAATCTGGTTTTGTGTTACATAACCTGTTTACCCATGCATGACACCTTAAGGATGTTCTTGTGTGGGAATATGCTTCCTCTGATGACCAGCTGGGATCCTGCTTTAAACAATCTTCAACTATCTCAGCATTTTCATTCATTACTCCAAGACCATTTTCATCTCATCGTAGCCTCCATTATTCTCTCCTATTTTGGCATTGAAGTCTCCCATCATCTGTAAATTTCCCACTCTATTTGCCAAGTCCAACAAAGTTTTGCTGTAGATTTCCCTCTCTATTTGCCAAGTCCAACAAAGTTTTGCTGTAGATTTCCCTCTCTATTTTCCAAGTCCAACAAAGTTTTGCTGTAGATTTCCCTCTCTATTTGCCAAGTCCAACAAAGTTTTGCTGTAGATTTCCCTCTCTATTTGCCAAGTCCAACAAAGTTTTGCTGTAGATTTCCCTCTCTATTTTCCAAGTCCAACAAAGTTTTGCTGTAGATTTTCCTCTCTATTTGCCAAGTCCAACAAAGTTTTGCTGTAGATTTCCCTCTCTATTTGCCAAGTCCAACAAAGTTTTGCTGTAGATTTCCCTCTCTATTTTCCAAGTCCAACAAAGTTTTGCTGTAGATTTCCCTCTCTATTTTCCAAGTCCAACAAAGTTTTGCTGTAGATTTCCCTCTCTATTTTCCAAGTCCAACAAAGTTTTGCTGTAGATTTCCCTCTCTATTTTCCAAGTCGAACAAAGTTTTGCTGTAGATTTCCCTCTCTATTTGCCATTCCTATCTCCTCAACATGGTTTTCTCATTCCATGTGACTTTTGGTGGAGCTCTGTCTTTTGGTGGAGCTCTGTCTTTTGGTGGAACTTTGATGTCTTTTGGTGGAACTCTGATGTCATTTGGTGGAACTCTGGAGTCTTTTGGTGGAACTCTCTTTTGGTGGAACTCTGGTGTCTTTTGGTGGAACTCTGGTGTCCTTTGGTGGAACTCTGGTGTCTTTTGGTGGAACTCTGATGTCTTTTGGTGGAACTTTGGTGTCTTTTGGTGGAACTGGTGTCTTTTGGTGGAACTCTGGTGTCTTTTGGTGAAACTCTGGTGTCTTTTGGTGAAACTCTGATGTCTTTTGTTGGAACTCCGATGTCTTTTGGTGGAACTCCGATGTCTTTTGTGGGAACTGACTTTCGGTGGAACCCTGTCACTGAGTGAGTGTGTGGTGAGGGGACACTTGATAAATTTAATACAGACAAATGACTGGGACATCTGAAACATAGAGGGAAGCTACTACACATAAAGAGCATTCCATAAACATAACATGCAACACAGCCAACATAACATGCAACACAGCCAACATAACATGCAACACAGCCAACATAACATGCAACACAGCCAACATAACATGCAACACAGCCAACATAACATGCAACACAGCCAACATAACATGTAACAACGACCGAATCAGCAATGTCACTGAGGAAACGTTCCCGGTCGACTCTTGCCGTCGCGCAGAAACGGCTTTGTTGTCGTCAGCGTTCAATAAGGTCATTGCGGAGCCTGGCAGCTTTCTGTCGAAGTATTATGTCGTAGGTGGTGTCATAGAGCCACAGTTGACGTTTTGGTTGCTGTGATCTCTTGATAAACTTTGCCGCATCACATATGGCGTCGTTTATGGCATTCAGGTTTCCGGGTCATCTGGGAGCGGGTCCCCAGCAGTGGGGTAACACCTGACAGCATCAACGTATTTCTTGGCACTACTCGGGTCGAGTTTATAAGCTGCGCCGGTTTGAAAGGGGCATGTGGACTGATAGAACATTGCTGTCAGCAGGCGGTGATCAGTGTTGGTTACGGCCTCCGATCCTCAAAGGATACAGCAGGAGGTCACCCAGTCGAGACTTCACACCAGGTTATGGTAGATTTTCTTCCTGGTTTTTTGGTCATTGGAAATCCATGTGTGTTGGTGGATATTTAAATGACGGTACCACGACCTGGTGATCTTCAGGTTGAAAGTAGCACAGGATGATAGTAATCTTTTTGAGTTGTCATTCATGGATCCGCTATCAAATGGGCCCAGGACAGACTCAAAGACACAGCGACTGGATCCTGAGACAGCGTTGAAATGGCCCAGCAGGATTGGTTCATCATGAGCAGAACTGTGGCAGCAGGATTGGTCATGTCTTAATAAAAGTCGTCCTTCCCTTGAGGTAAATCCAAGTCAGAGGGGGCACAGGCGACACATAGATAAGTAATCGTGCTTATGCCTTAGACGCGCCAGGAGAAGCCTATCAGAGATAGCTTGCCAAGATGTCATGCACAAGCGTAGTGGGGGTCTTATAAATAAGGCCACACCGTTTCTGTGCTGTTAGACAACTGAGTGCAGCATGCATGCATCCTCGACGTCACATTGACCTTGGCCCTTAAGTCTTGCTTCAGTGACACCAGGTATTACAATCTTGGGATGGGAGCCGCAAGGAGGGAGCCAGGTACTCCGCTGTCTTGGGATGAGGGCCATAAGGAGGGAGCCGGGTACTCCGCTATCTTGGGATGAGAGCCATAAGGAGGGAGCCGGGTACTCCGCTATCTTGGGATGAGAGCCATAAGGAGGAAGCCAGGTACTCTGCTGCCTTGGGATGGGGGCAGCAAGGAGGGAGCCGGGTACTCCGCTGTCTTGGGATGAAGGCCATAAGGAGGGAGCCGGGTACTCCGCTATCTTGGGATGAGAGCCATAAGGAGGGAGCCGGGTACTCCGCTATCTTGGGATGAGAGCCATAAGGAGGGAGCCGGGTACTCCGCTGTCTTGGGATGAGGGCCATAAGGATGGAGCCGGGTACTCCGCTGTCTTGGGATGGGGGCAGCAAGGAGGGAGCCGGGTACTCCGCTGCCTTGAGATGGGGGCCGCCGCGAGGAGGGAGTGTTTCAGGAGTTCTCCTTCTCCTAAGTGTCGAACCGGTGTCAGAGGCTGTCGTATTCCGTTCTTGAGCCCCACCTCTGCACCCTCAAAATGCATTGCAGTTTGAGAAATAAACCAATCAGATGAACACAGACACTCTCACAGTAAAGCAGCTCTGCAGGGCAGCGATCCGTGCAAATATTAATCCGTTCAGAAATTGAGAATATCCGAAACAGACACAAACACCGGAGCTATCGTGAGCGCAGCTAATCAAGGACAGCTAAAACATGATATCCACAACATGGAAGGTTTAACCTGAGCCATGACACAGATTGGTGGCTACATGGAAGGTTTAACCTGAGTCATGACAAAGATTGGTGGCTACATGGAAGGTTTAACCTGAGTCACGACACAGATTGGTGGCTACATGGAAGGTTTAACCTGAGTCATGACAAAGATTGGTGGCTACATGGAAGGTTTAACCTGAGTCATGACACAGATTGGTGGCTACATGGAAGGTTTAACCTGAGCCACGACACAGATTGGTGGCTAAATGGAAGGTTTAACCTGAGCCATGACACAGATTGGTGGCTACATGGAAGGCTTAACCTGAGCCATGACACAGATTGGTGGCTACATGGAAGGTTTAACCTGAGCCATGACACAGATTGGTGGCTACATGGAAGGTTTAACCTGAGCCATGACACAGATTGATGGCTACATGGAAGGTTTAACCTGAGCCATGACAGATTGGTGGCTACATGGAAGGTTTAACCTGAGCCATGACACAGATTGGTGGCTAAATGGAAGGTTTAACCTGAGCCATGACACAAATGGGAGGCTATGTGGAAGGTTGATGTAGTATGGTTTAACATCCACAGACAAGATTGAGAGAGAGGATTAGACAGAGAGAAGAAGCTGGGTGGTTTCCCATGATGAGGTAGCGGTGGGTGAATGTCAGAAATGAGTAACTGCACACAACACCAAAAGTTGGAGAGACTTCACTGGTTGATATGGCACATGATGAGGTAGCGGTGGGTGAATGTCAGAAATGAGTAACTGCACACAACACCAAAAGTTGGAGAGACTTCACTGGTTGATATGGCACATGATGAGATAGCGGTGGGTGAATGTCAGAAATGAGTAACTGCACACAACACCAAAAGTTGGAGAGACTTCACTGGTTGATATGGCACATGATGAGATAGCGGTGGGTGAATGTCAGAAATGAGTAACTGCACACAACACCAAAAGTTGGAGAAACTTCACTGGTTGATATGGCACATGATGAGATAGCGGTGGGTGAATGTCAGAAATGAGTAACTGCACACAACACCAAAAGTTGGAGAGACTTCACTGGTTGATATGGCACATGATGAGATAGCGGTGGGTGAATGTCAGAAATGAGTAACTGCACACAACACCAAAAGTTGGAGAGACTTCACTGGTTGATATGGCACATGATGAGATAGCGGTGGGTGAATGTCAGAAATGAGTAACTGCACACAACACCAAAAGTTGGAGAGACTTCACTGGTTGATATGGCACATGATGAGATAGCGGTGGGTGAATGTCAGAAATGAGTAACTGCACACAACACCAAAAGTTGGAGAGACTTCACTGGTTGATATGGCACATGATGAGATAGCGGTGGGTGAATGTCAGAAATGAGTAACTGCACACAACACCAAAAGTTGGAGAGACTTCACTGGTTGATATGGCACATGATGAGATAGCGGTGGGTGAATGTCAGAAATGAGTAACTGCACACAACACCAAAAGTTGGAGAGACTTCACTGGTTGATATGGCACATGATGAGATAGCGGTGGGTGAATGTCAGAAATGAGTAACTGCACACAACACCAAAAGTTGGAGAGACTTCACTGGTTGATATGGCACATGATGAGATAGCGGTGGGTGAATGTCAGAAATGAGTAACTGCACACAACACCAAAAGTTGGAGAGACTTCACTGGTTGATATGGCACATGATGAGATAGCGGTGGGTGAATGTCAGAAATGAGTAACTGCACACAACACCAAAAGTTGGAGAGACTTCACTGGTTGATATGGCACATGATGAGATAGCGGTGGGTGAATGTCAGAAATGAGTAACTGCACACAACACCAAAAGTTGGAGAGACTTCACTGGTTGATATGGCACATGATGAGATAGCGGTGGGTGAATGTCAGAAATGAGTAACTGCACACAACACCAAAAGTTGGAGAAACTTCACTGGTTGATATGGCACATGATGAGATAGCGGTGGGTGAATGTCAGAAATGAGTAACTGCACACAACACCAAAAGTTGGAGAGACTTCACTGGTTGATATGGCACATGATGAGATAGCGGTGGGTGAATGTCAGAAATGAGTAACTGCACACAACACCAAAAGTTGGAGAGACTTCACTGGTTGATATGGCACATGATGAGATAGCGGTGGGTGAATGTCAGAAATGAGTAACTGCACACAACACCAAAAGTTGGAGAGACTTCACTGGTTGATATGGCACATGATGAGATAGCGGTGGGTGAATGTCAGAAATGAGTAACTGCACACAACACCAAAAGTTGGAGAGACTTCACTGGTTGGCATGGCACATGATGAGATAGCGGTGGGTGAATGTCAGAAATGAGTAACTGCACACAACACCAAAAGTTGGAGAGACTTCACTGGTTGGCATGGCACATGATGAGATAGCGGTGGGTGAATGTCAGAAATGAGTAACTGCACACAACACCAAAAGTTGGAGAGACTTCACTGGTTGGCATGGCACATGATGAGGTAGCAGTGGGTGAATGTCAGAAATGAGTAACTGCACACAACACCAAAAGTTGGAGAGACTTCACTGGTTGATATGGCACATGATGAGATAGCGGTGGGTGAATGTCAGAAATGAGTAACTGCACACAACACCAAAAGTTGGAGAGACTTCACTGGTTGGCATGGCACATGATGAGGTAGCGGTGGGTGAATGTCAGAAATGAGTAACTGCACACAACACCAAAAGTTGGAGAGACTTCACTGGTTGATATGGCACATGATGAGATAGCGGTGGGTGAATGTCAGAAATGAGTAACTGCACACAACACCAAAAGTTGGAGAGACTTCACTGGTTGATATGGCACATGATGAGATAGCGGTGGGTGAATGTCAGAAATGAGTAACTGCACACAACACCAAAAGTTGGAGAGACTTCACTGGTTGATATGGCACATGATGAGATAGCGGTGGGTGAATGTCAGAAATGAGTAACTGCACACAACACCAAAAGTTGGAGAGACTTCACTGGTTGGCATGGCACATGATGATGATGATTTGCTAAACCAGACATGTAGAGTTGCAGCCCCTGTCAGAGAATGAACTTCTGGGAACAGCTCACAAGCATGCCTAAACACAAAGACAAACCTACCTCTGGCCTGTCCGCAAGACAACACACAATACTTAAGACAAGACCAGAGGCAGGCAGGCAGGCAGGCAGGCTGGCAGGCTGGCAGGCAGGCTGGTGCAAGCAGTTCATGTCACGAGTAAGACAAGAGAAAACAAAATCATGCATTTACCCCCACCTCCAATCAGAAGCTCTTGGCCATGAGAGCCGATGAGTGTCTTGGACAAGAATGGAGCAAAGTCTACAAACACCTCCCTCAGTAGGGGTGCTACAGAGCCCAGGGCACGCTCCAGTCTCTCCGTCAGGTTACCACAGTCTGCTGAGGTGGTGGACAGGTTGTGGATTGGAGGGCTGATGTTCAGTTCTAAGGCACTTGCTTTCTGTCCACTTTCATCCCCAGACTGGTGCACTGAAGTAGACAAGACTTGAGCAGTCAGGATTAGAGTCACAACATGAAGTAGACAAGACATGAGGAGTCAGGATTAGAGTCACAACATGAAGTAGACAAGACTTGAGCAGTCAGGATTAGAGTCACAACATGAAGTAGACAAGACATGAGCAGTCAGGATTAGAGTCACAACATGAAGTAGACAAGACATGAGCAGTCAGGATTAGAGTCACAACATGAAGTAGACTAGACATGAGCAGTCAGGATTAGAGTCACAACATGAAGTAGACAAGACATGAGCAGTCAGGATTAGAGTCACAACATGAAGTAGACAAGACTTGAGCAGTCAGGATTAGAGTCACAACATGAAGTAGACAAGACTTGAGCAGTCAGGATTAGAGTCACAACATGAAGTAGACAAGACTTGAGCAGTCAGGATTAGAGTCACAACATGAAGTAGACAAGACTTGAGCAGTCAGGATTAGAGTCACAACATGAAGTAGACTAGACATGAGCAGTCAGGATTAGAGAGTCAGGATTAGAGTCACAACATGAAGTAGACAAGACATGAGCAGTCAGAATTAATACAGCCATCTTCTTGTGGGCATGTCATGTGATGAGCATGTGTGGGCATGTCATGTGACGAGCATGTGTGGGCATGTCATGTGACGAGCATGTGTGGGTATATCCCAACTGGAATCATAGTTTTTGTAGAAAGGGCAGTAGAGTGTGAACACAATGTGACAACTGACATATGGACTTAGGAGTGTAAACACAATACAATGTTACAAACTAAGTCACCAGAGTTAGAATGTGTGACTGAGGACACACAAACACACATATACTCCTATGTTGACCTCACAAACACACATATATTTTGTGCCATATTTAGAAGGGATATTTGTTTCCACAAACAACATAATGTAGACTTGTAATACAACAAAATATATGTCAAATTGTCTTCAGGCATAAATGTTGGTGGAAATGCCGACAATTGAGTCTATTTTTAACCATTTTTGAGGTTTTTATAGATGAAAATACTTGTTGAATTAACAAACCTGACACAAAGTGTCAATGGGCAGTTTCTGGAGAATGTCAGAAGATTATTGTGAGCTAAACATCCTGGAATGGAAAGAGTTAACAACAGGACTAGGACAGAAGATGATTGTGAGCCAGACATCCTGGCATGGAAGAGAGTCACATGGTCCAGGAGCAGAGATAAGCTGTCCTACAGTTTAGTATCAGAGCATGGAAGAGAGTCAAATGGTCCAGGAGCAGAGATAACCTGTCCTACAGTCTAGTATCAGGGCATGGAAGAGAGTCACATGGGTCCAGGAGCAGAGATAAGCTGTCCTACAGTTTAGTATCAGGGCATGGAAGAGAGTCACATGGGTCCAGGAGCAGAGATAACCTGTCCTACAGTCTAGTATCAGGGCATGGAAGAGAGTCACATGGGTCCAGGAGCAGAGATAAGCTGTCCTACAGTTTAGTATCAGGGCATGGAAGAGAGTCACATGGTCCAGGAGCAGAGATAACCTGTCCTACAGTCTAGTATCAGGGCATGGAAGAGAGTCACATGGGTCCAGGAGCAGAGATAAGCTGTCCTACAGTTTAGTATCAGGGCATGGAAGAGAGTCACATGGTCCAGGAGCAGAGATAACCTGTCCTACAGTTTAGTATCAGGGCATGGAAGAGAGTCACATGGTCCAGGAGCAGAGATAACCTGTCCTACAGTTTAGTATCAGGGCATGGAAGAGAGTCACATGGTCCAGGAGCTGTCCTAGTCTAGTATCAGGGCATGGAAGAGAGTCACATGGTCCAGGAGCTGTCCTAGTCTAGTATCAGGGCATGGAAGAGAGTCACATGGTCCAGGAGCTGTCCTAGTCTAGTATCAGGGCATGGAAGAGAGTCACATGGTCCAGGAGCAGAGATAACCTGTCCTACAGTTTAGTATCAGGGCATGGAAGAGAGTCACATGGTCCAGGAGCTGTCCTAGTCTAGTATCAGGGCATGGAAGAGAGTCACATGGTCCAGGAGCTGTCCTAGTCTAGTATCAGGGCATGGAAGAGAGTCACATGGTCCAGGAGCTGTCCTAGTCTAGTATCAGGGCATGGAAGAGAGTCACATGGTCCAGGAGCTGTCCTAGTCTAGTATCAGGGCATGGAAGAGAGTCACATGGTCCAGGAGCTGTCCTAGTCTAGTATCAGGGCATGGAAGAGAGTCACATGGTCCAGGAGCTGTCCTAGTCTAGTATCAGGGCATGGAAGAGAGTCACATGGTCCAGGAGCTGTCCTAGTCTAGTATCAGGGCATGGAAGAGAGTCACATGGTCCAGGAGCTGTCCTAGTCTAGTATCAGGGCATGGAAGAGAGTCACATGGTCCAGGAGCTGTCCTAGTCTAGTATCAGGGCATGGAACAACAGAACTGACATCATTAGAGAGCAGAAGTTGTGAAGATAATCTACGGCAGTTGACATACAGAACGATGATGAGATGAAGCATAGGCTCCTGTTGTGACAGAAACATCAGGTAGAAGCAGACGTGGATTACACAACACACACAACAATTGTGAGCAACAACATTTCCATATAGAACTCTAGTGAGAGCCAAGATGGTGAAAGCTTACCTGCTGGCCTGTGGGAGACAGAGATGGTGAAAGCTTACCTGCTGGCCTGTGGGAGACAGAGATGGTGAAAGCTTACCTGCTGGTTTGTGGGAGACAGAGATGGTGAAAGCTTACCTGCTGGCCTGTGGGAGACAGAGATGGTGAAAGCTTACCTGCTGGTTTGTGGGAGACAAAGATGGTGAAAGCTTACCTGCTGGTTTGTGGGAGACAAAGATGGTGAAAGCTTACCTGCTGGCCTGTGGGAGACAGAGATGGTGAAAGCTTACCTGCTGGCCTGTGGGAGACAGAGATGGTGAAAGCTTACCTGCTGGTTTGTGGGAGACAGAGATGGTGAAAGCTTACCTGCTGGTTTGTGGGAGACAGAGATGGTGAAAGCTTACCTGCTGGCCTGTGGGAGACAGAGATGGTGAAAGCTTACCTGCTGGTTTGTGGGAGACAGAGATGGTGAAAGCTTACCTGCTGGCCTGTGGGAGACAGAGATGGTGAAAGCTTACCTGCTGGTTTGTGGGAGACAAAGATGGTGAAAGCTTACCTGCTGGCCTGTGGGAGACAGAGATGGTGAAAGCTTACCTGCTGGTCTGTGGGAGACAGAGATGGTGAAAGCTTACCTGCTGGCCTGTGGGAGACAGAGATGGTGAAAGCTTACCTGCTGGCCTGTGGGAGACAGAGATGGTGAAAGCTTACCTGCTGGTTTGTGGGAGACAGAGATGGTGAAAGCTTACCTGCTGGCCTGTGGGAGACAGAGATGGTGAAAGCTTACCTGCTGGTCTGTGGGAGACAGAGATGGTGAAAGCTTACCTGCTGGCCTGTGGGAGACAGAGATGGTGAAAGCTTACCTGCTGGTTTGTGGGAGACAGAGATGGTGAAAGCTTACCTGTTGGTTTATGGGAGACAGAGATGGTGAAAGCTTACCTGCTGGTTTGTGGGAGACAGAGATGGTGAAAGCTTACCTGCTGGTTTGTGGGAGACAGAGATGCTGAAAGCTTACCTGCTGGTTTGTGGGAGACCGAGATGGAGGAGATTGGTAGAGAACTCTGGCCGGACTCTTCCCCACCAACCTGGTTACACACAAGCAAACACACACAATTGATCGGTTCCTCACTAAATGTCACAGATAAATGATACACTTATAAACTCAACACACACACCCACACAAACTATCACCCATTTGGGGAGAGGACACTAACGTCAGGTAAAACATACCCTTCGGATAATGTTAGTCAGGGTCAGGCAAAACATTCTCTTCGGATAATGTTAGTCAGGGTCAGGAGAAACATACTCTTCGGATAATGTTAGTCAGGGTCAGGAGAAACATACTCTTCGGATAATGTTAGTCAGGGTCAGGCAAAACATACCAGCCAAAATCCCACCTCACTGCCGCACAGTTCTCCCTGGAAACAGGCTGTTTCATGGCAGTCTGGCACTAATGAGGTGTGGGTCGCCCTAGTGGTGATCAACAGATGAATCCAAGCATAGATAGCACAACTGTCTGGAGGATCCTGGTCCACCTTCATTAGCATGCTCAGGATGTGAGGAGAGCTACTGTAACCCGCCACTTCACACCCCTTTCAGGGTGCACTAGAGTAAACTTACTCGTGGTGGGTGGGCATTCACCAACATCAACAACTACCCATCTAGTTGCATGAACACTTTTGAGCAACTGTCTTGTCTACAGGGCAACTGTCTTGTCTACAGGACAACTTCTTGTCTACAGGACAACTGTCTTGTCTACAGGGCAACTTCTTGTCTACAGGGCAACTTCTTGTCTACAGGGCAACTTCTTGTCTACAGGGCAACTTCTTGTCTACAGGGCAACTGTCTTGTCTACAGGGCAACTTCTTGTCTACAGGGCAACTTCTTGTCTACAGGACAACTGTCTTGTCTACAGGGCAACTTCTTGTCTACAGGGCAACTTCTTGTCTACAGGACAACTGTCTTGTCTACAGGGCAACTTCATGTCTACAGGGCAACTTCTTGTCTACAGGACAACTTCTTGTCTACAGGACAACTGTCTTGTCTACAGGGCAACTTCATGTCTACAGGGCAACTTCTTGTCTACAGGACAACTTCTTGTCTACAGGACAACTGTCTTGTCTACAGGGCAACTTCTTGTCTACAGGGCAACTGTCTTGTCTACAGGGCAACTTCATGTCTACAGGGCAACTTCTTGTCTACAGGACAACTTCTTGTCTACAGGACAACTGTCTTGTCTACAGGACAACTTCTTGTCTACAGGGAAACTTCATGTCTACAGGACAACTGTCTTGTCTACAGGACAACTTCTTGTCTACAGGACAACTGTCTTGTCTACAGGACAACTGTCTTGTCTACAGGACAACTGTCTTGTCTACAGGACAACTTCTTGTCTACAGGACAACTTCTTGTCTACAGGACAACTGTCTTGTCTACAGGACAACTGTCTTGTCTACAGGACAACTTCTTGTCTACAGGACAACTGTCTTGTCTACAGGACAACTTCTTGTCTACAGGACAACTGTCTTGTCTACAGGACAACTTCTTGTCTACAGGGCAACTGTCTTGTCTACAGGGCAACTTCATGTCTACAGGCAACTTCTTGTCTACAGGACAACTGTCTTGTCTACAGGACAACTGTCTTGTCTACAGGACAACTTCTTGTCTACAGGGCAACTGTCTTGTCTACAGGGCAACTTCTTGTCTACAGGGCAACTGTCTTGTCTACAGGACAACTGTCTTGTCTACAGTACAACTTCTTGTCTACAGGGCAACTTCTTGTCTACAGGGCAACTGTCTTGTCTACAGGACAACTTCTTTTCTACAGGGCAACTTCTTGTCTACAGGGCAACTGTCTTGTCTACAGGGCAACTGTTAATTCTGTCTCAGAAATCATACAAGTAAAGGGGAAACAACTGAAATATTAAACCAAATTGGAAACCACGTTTAGGCTCTTCTAACCTGTTTAAGATAAAAAGGTCTCCCAACCTCATCCTCCGAGGCTATCTTCCAACCTCATCATCCGGGGCTCTCCCAACCTCCTCATCTGTCTCTCTTCCTTATCAGCTGTCTTTCAACCTCATCAGCTGTCTCTCAGCCTCATTGGCTGTCTCTCTCCCTTATCAGCTCTCAACCTCATCAGCTGTCTCTCAGCCTCATCGATGTCTCTCTCCCTCATCAACTGTCTCTCAACCTCATCAGCTGTCTCTCTCCATCAGCTGTCTCTCAGCTTCATCGGCTGTCTCTCTCCCTCATCAGCTGACTCTCAGCCTTATCGGCTGTCTCTCTACCTCATCAGCTGTCTCTCAGCCTCATCGATGTCTCTCTCCCTCATCAGCTGTCTCTCAGCCTCATCAGCTGTCTCTCTCCCTCATCAGCTGTCTCTCAGCCTCATCGGCTCTCTCTCCCTCATCAGCTGTTTCTCTTCATCATCTGAAAGCTGTTTCTCAACCTCATCAGCTGTTTCTCAACCTCATCAGCTGTCTCTCTTCATCATCTGAAAGCTGTCTCTCAGCTTTATCAGCTGTGTCTCAACCTCATCAGCTGTCTCTCTTCATCATCTGAAAGCTGTCTCTCAGCTTTATCAGCTGTCTCTCTTCATCATCTGAAAGCTGTCTCTCAGCTTTATCAGCTGTGTCTCAACCTCATCAGCTGTCTCTCTTCATCATCTGAAAGCTGTCTCTCAGCTTTATCAGCTGTCTCTCTTCATCATCTGAAAGCTGTCTCTCAGCTTTATCAGCTGTGTCTCAACCTCATCAGCTGTCTCTCTTCATCATCTGAAAGCTGTCTCTCAGCTTTATCAGCTGTGTCTCAACCTCATCAGCTGTCTCTCTTCATCATCTGAAAGCTGTCTCTCAGCTTTATCAGCTGTGTCTCAACCTCATCAGCTGTCTCTCTTCATCATCTGAAAGCTGTCTCTCAGCTTTATCAGCTGTGTCTCAACCTCATCATCAAGCTGTTATCTCAGTCATATCTCAGCTGTTGTCACACACAGGCTGTTGTCACACACTAACTGTTGTCACACACTAGCTGTTTTCATACACTAGCTGTTTTCACACACTAGCTGTTGTCACACACAGGCTGTTGTCACACACTAACTGTTGTCACACACTAACTGTTGTCACACACTAACTGTTGTCACACAGTAACTGTTGTCACACACTAGCTGTTGGCTGTCTTGTTTAGCCAAGGACGACAAGAAAGTTCTAACAAGCCAGCACACAGCTGACACACACGCAGAGACTACAAGAACAACGGTCAGGGCAGACAGCCCCACTCACCCTCTCTGGTCTGGAGTCCGCAGTTGGCTTGTGGCTTTCTGAAAGTCAAGGACAGCTTGTGTTAGCCAGCATGGATGAGAGAACTTGGCATGGATGTATCATTAACTAAGTCTCACGTCTCTGACTAATATGAACTATTACGATAATACAAAGGAGAATAGATGACTAATATAAACGAAAAGGATAATACAAAGGAGAATAGATGACTAATATGAACGATAAGGCTCTAACAGATAAATAAAGGTTCGTTATCTGAACTCAAGCTGACCCTATGTGGATATCATTGTGATCAAGTTTCGCTAGTATTCCGGCCCCATGCCCTCTGAAATGAGCTAAACAACTAGTTTACAGATAAATCAGCATTTCTTCATCTGAACCATTTAGACTATGTTATTCTCATCATTGCTGGGCACCCCTCCCTCCCCCTTCATCCCTGATGACATGTGTGATGTCTAAGCTGGTTGTTGTGTATTGTATGTTGTGTGAGTACCCAAGTACACATGATGTCTGACTGACTGATTAGCTCGTTGGCACTAAAACATTTTGTACACCAAAAGAAGTAGACCAGCTGCTCGCTCACACACATCACTCGTCACCCTGGAGACATTGACCATCAGCTGTTGACACAAAAGTTGTGTTACGGGGGCCAAATAGGCAACACAGTGAATGAGCTGACAGCAGCCAGAGACTCATAGCTGGGGCACAGTGAAAGAGCTGACACATCCAGAGACTCATAGCTGGGACAGAAGATGGAGCACAGTGAATGAGCTGACAGCAGCCAGTGACTCATAGCTGGGGCCAAGATGGGGCACAGTGAATGAGCTGACACATCATCCAGAAACTCATAGCTGGGGCACAGTGAATGAGCTGACACATCCAGAGACTCATAGATGGGGCACAGTGAATGAGCTGACACACCCAGAGACTCAGCTGGGGCTGGCATTAGGGTCAGCAAACCAGAGCTAACCAAGATCCTATTCTGACCCCAAGGGGTGGCCTTAGAAACAGGCTGCACTAGTGTAGTCTGGCTGAGAGAATAGAGATCACAGTGGGAACGCAAACCCAAAAAAGCCCTCTGAAGTGGTGTAGATATTGGAGCCTCGCTGCAAGATAGGACATAACATCATTTTCGAGACAAACACCAAAGAAAGAAAGGCTGTGTTGCCCTTACCAGATTCCCCAGTGTAAATACATCTCACATATAAAATTCTTGCACATAAAAAGCTGCGTTGCCCTTACCAGAATCTTCCTTCAAATCGACATCTTCCATCTTGGATTCGTCTACACTGGGCTGTCTGACATCCTTTGATTTCTCTCGAGTGGGCCCATCTCCAACTTCCGTTTCTTGTTTCACATCCTTATCGGCAGGCAACTCTACACCACCTAATGCTACACCAATCACCACTGCACCATTCACATCTGCACCATTCACGTCTCTACCACCCACCGTAGCACTATTTACAGCTACACCATCCACCGTAGCACTATTCACGGCTGCACCATCCACTACTACACCATCCACTGCCACACCATCCACTACTACACCAACCACTGCCACACCATCCACTACTGTTGAGTCTCCATTATGGCTAAGACTTGCTGCAACTTCCTGTTGACTGCTGTCCTCGTGTTTCTCCTGTGACACGGGCTCCTCGGTAGCAATTTCTGTGCCCACTTCCTCAGTGACTGGATCTGTCTCAGCTACAGAAGAAACACAAACACAGAGATGATAGAAGCCCAAGCAGATTAAGAGATGATATGTCCGACTAGTCAAGGCACCATACGATAGTTGTGTCAAGACGATATGTCCGACTAGTCAAGACACCCTACGGTAGTTGGGTCAAGATGATATGTCCGACTAGTCAAGACACCCTACGGTAGTTGGGTCAAGATGATATGTCCGACTAGTCAAGGCACCATACGGTAGTTTGGTCAAGACGATATGTCCGACTAGTCAAGACACCCTACGGTAGTTGTGTCAAGATGATATGTCCGACTAGTCAAGACACCCTACGGTAGTTGGGTCAAGATGATATGTCCGACTAGTCAAGACACCCTACGGTAGTTGGGTCAAGATGATATGTCCGACTAGTCAAGACACCCTACGGTAGTTGTGTCAAGATGATATGTCCGACTAGTCAAGACACCCTACGGTAGTTGGGTCAAGATGATATGTCCGACTAGTCAAGACACCATATGGTAGTTGTGTCAAGACGATATGTCCGACTAGTCAAGACACCCTACGGTAGTTGGGTCAAGATGATATGTCCGACTAGTCAAGACACCCTACGGTAGTTGGGTCAAGATGATATGTCCGACTAGTCAAGACACCCTATGGTAGTTGTGTCAAGACGATATGTCCAACTAGTCAAGACACCCTACGGTAGTTGGGTCAAGCTTTGCCTCCCCCTCTTCCCATACGTGCATTCTAGCACCAATTAAATGAGACGACATGTTAGAGCCACTACTCCTCTCCCAAAAATGTGTGCTAAAGAGAGGTGTGCATCGAGCTAACAACCTCAGTACAATACTACTGTAGAGGGACACAGAGTGCTTTCACACAGACTTCCTGTCAGGAGCCATCAGCAGAGATGACCTTAGGCTCAGTCAGCAATATGCCCATCCTACATAACATATCACAACACAACACTTCACAACACAACACATCACATCACAACACAACACAGCACAACATAACTGGTGATCCCAACCAAATTTTAATGGAGACATGATTCACAAAGTGTAGGTAACTTTTATACACAGAGTGAACAGTCTTATCGTTTGTTAAAGCATGACTTCAGATAAACTTACAATGACGAGGAACACCAAGAAAAAGATGGATTGATGGTATTAAAGAAATACTGCAGAAGCATGGATTGAAAATATCAGCAGCCACACAGATGGAACACTAAAGAAGATTGCACCTCCTCCATGACATCAAGCCACATAGGCAGACAGATGACATGACAAGACATGACATGACAAACGAAAGTGCACCTCTTCCATGTCATCAAGTGACACCAGCGAACAAATAAGGTGATGGGATGACTAGACGGACATCTTGTGTCGGACAGATAAGGTGATGAGATGACTAGACGGACATCTTGTGTCGGACAGATAAGGTGATGGGATGACTAGACGGACATCTTGTGTCGGACAGATAAGGTGATGGGATGACTAGACGGACATCTTGTGTCGGACAGATAAGGTGATGGGATGACTAGACGGACATCTTGTGTCTCTTTGAGGTACACAAACAGACAAGTATGCATATTTGTCCGCCAATAGCATTATTAATTTTTAGTCTTTCTCCAATAGGAGCATAGGAGCACCCCCACCATTGGCATCCTTGTAGGAATCATATGCCATTACATGAAGTGGTCTTGTGATATTTTGCTGGTTGATATTTGCTTCCTCTGTTGACCTGAACAGCATTCAAAGTACCTGCAAGGAGCCTATCCTTTCCTCCAATAGGTCCCACACAGGGTATGTACAGAGACCTTAGACCCACATTGGGTATGTAAAGAGCCCTTAGACCCACATAGGGTATGTAAGAGACCTTAGACCCACATGGGGTATGTAAAGAGACCTTAGACCCACATGGGGTATGTAAAGAGACCTTAGACCCACATAGGGTATGTAAAGAGACCTTAGACCCACATCAAGTATGTAAAGAGACCTTAGACCCACATCAAGTATGTAAAGAGACCTTAGATCCACACAGGGTATGTAAAGAGACCTTAGACCCACATCAAGTATGTAAAGAGACCTTAGACCCACATCAAGTATGTAAAGAGACATTAGACCCACACAGGGTATGTAAGGAACCCTTGGACTGACCCACACAGGGTATGTAAGGTACCCTTGGACTGATCCACACAGGGTACTTGTACCAATGTGTTTGACTATTTAACAGCAACCAACAATAACACAACACACATCCACTCATTGAATGCATCAAACACACCAATAACCAACAATGCTAACAACATGTACTACCTGATTACACACATTCTGTAGACTAAATTGTTCTGGAAATAAAATATGTCGACTACAGGCAAACACGCGAGCCATTACAAACATCATATACTACTGGAAGGGGGTGCATGGGAAGTGCAACCAAGCTCTGGTTGTTGGTAAATGTAAGATGAGGTAGACGACATGGAATGTACAATATAAATGTGAATGTAAGATGAGACATGAAATGTACAATATAAATGTGAATGTAAGGTGAGGTAGATGACATGGAATGTACAATATAAATGTGAATGTAAGATGAGGTAGATGACAGGGAATGTACAATATAAATGTGAATGTAAGATGAGACATGGAATGTACAATATAAATGTGAATGTAAGGTGAGGTAGATGACATGGAATGTACAATATAAATGTGAATGTAAGATGAGGTAGATGACAGGGAATGTACAATATAAATGTAAGATGAGGTAGATGACATGGAATGTACAATATAAATGTGAATGTAAGGTGAGGTAGACAACAGAGAATGTTCAATATAAATGTGAAACTTGAAGAGGTCAGCCAAACTTGGATTGGACAGAGAGCAGCCATTGCAGTTGGATCTCACATAATCTGTAGGGAAATGTTCAATCAGAGCAGAAACACATTAAAAATAAGAAAAAAAAGATAATTGCAGATGAAAATTGAAAAAAATTAGCTGTAATGTCATTCTCCACCTACCTCCGCTCTTGTCACTCTCCGGTGTGCTGTCATGTTTCTCTTCTTCCACAGTCTCTCTTTCATTCAGGTCATCACTTGATTCCCCCCCATCCATTTTGTTGACATGTGTTGAGTCAGTATCTGTGGAGAAATGATCCTTTGAGCTATTGAAATCTTTCATGACAGCATTCTCATGGATTCATCAAACGGACCTTCTAATACATCAATCGGACCTTCTAATACATCAATGGGACCTTCTAATACATCAATGGGACCTTCTAATCTCCACTGAAATAATAAACCTATAGAGAAGATGTTCTCATGAATAGAGGTAGACTATTACATTGTATTTACGTACATGATTAGAGATTACAGACAGATTAAGTTGCCTATTACATTGTATTTATGTACATGATTAGAGATTACAGACAGATTAAGTTGCCTATTACTTTGTATTTACGTACATGATTAGAGATTACAGACAGATTAAGTTGCCTATTACATTGTATTTATGTACATGATTAGAGATTACAGACAGATTAAGTTGCCTATTACATTGTATTTACGTACATGATTAGAGATTACAGACAGATTAAGTTGCCTATTACATTGTATTTACGTACATGATTAGAGATTGTTTTCTTCTCCCAAAAAGACAAATTATTGAATGTGAAGAGACTACTCAACAAGGTCATAGTTTCTGTAGCAACCAACTCAAATGACACAGAGATACCAAAATGGCATGCTAACTAAACTGACAAAAGTTGACAACACTGAACACCAAAGTCAGTATGTTACATATGACCACTGACACGGCATTAACAACGTACATATGTTACACAAATGAACAGCTCTAATTGGGCCCAATTCACTCTAAGCCGGGCCCAATTCACTGTAAGCCAGGCTCAATTCACTCTAAGCCGGGCCCAATTCACTGTAAGCCGGGCCCAATTCACTGTAAGCCGGGCCCAATTCACTGTAAGCCAGGCTCAATTCACTCTAAGCCGGGCCCAATTCACTGTAAGCCGGGCCCAATTCACTGTAAGCCGGGCCCAATTCACTGTAAGCCAGGTTCAATTCACTGTAAGCCAGGTTCAATTCACTGTAAGCCAGGCCCAATTCACTGTAAGCCGGGCCCAATTCACTGTAAGCCGGGCCCAATTCACTGTAAGCCAGGCCCACACAAAGCAGTTTGCTTGCCCTGTTTGAACCTGGGCTCCACTTCAATTACAAAAACTGGAGGTAAACATTGACAGCAGTACAGTACACTAATATGGTAGCTATGGAAACAGTCAACATTGGAAGGAAAGGAGGAAGACCATCATTGTTCGGCTACAACATTTGTTTTCCATCCAAGTCAACAATAAGCTGGATTGTTTGCCTGTCACAACACGACAAACAGGATATGCAGCTTAGTATTGTGACATGCAAGTTTACCCAGCTGTAAATATGTTCTTGTATCTGTTAGGGTTAGGGATAGCAAGACAGGAAGGGAACTGCTCACCTCACCTCACAAAAGGTGAGAGCTCATATCCTGGTCACCCCTACTTCACCTCACAAAAGGTGAGAGCTCGTTTCCTGGTCACCCCTACCTCACCTCACAAAAAGTGAGAGCTCATATCGTGGTCGTACCTACCTCACCTCACAAAAGGTGAGAGCTCATATCCTGGTCACCCCTACCTCACCTCACAAAAGGTGAGACTTCGTACAACGTAGTGTCAAACACTTTATCTTAAACGACAGTATCTGCTACAGGAGTGCCTTGACCTAGACTTATTTCCTACACCATATATACATCTGGGTGAACAGGGCAGTTTTACAACTGGAAAGCAATACAACAGTCACATGGATAAGATATAAACATTTCTTTTTTTCAACAGAAGGCAAATTTGATTGTTGAAAAAGCAGCATTGATGTAACTACAACGACATCAAATGATGGTGACAGGATTAATCTTGTTGGTGCTGTCTGATCAAAGAAGAATGCCATTAACATGTTTAGTTTCATATCTTATACAAGAAAATGTACAATATTCAAAAACACAGTATTGAAAAACACAATATAGAAAAACACAATATAGAAAAATACAACACAGAAAAACACAATATAGAAAATTATAACAGAAAAACACAATATAGAAAAATACAACACAGAAAAACACAATATAGAAAATTATAACAGAAAAACACAACACAAAAAAACACAATTTAGAAGCAGTGAAAGGAATATAGTCAAACAGGAAATAATAGAACAATGAAATAGAATTCATGCTGTCAGGTGGAACAAGGGGAAGCTAACTCCGGGGGCAAATCACAGATAACAGTCAAAGCATGTGACTACAACATCCATGGCTCTGTTGACTACCTTCTATAAGTGTTGTAGTTGGTGCTGCCACTTTTGTTGCCATGTCACCTGCTTCTGATTCATCTTTTCTTTCAATTATAGTTTCAGTTATGGTTTCTTGGTGGGATTCATCAGTTTTATCATCTGTTGCCTCAGAAGTGGTTTCTTGGTGGGAAACCTTAGTTTTATCATCTGTTGTACCAGTGGTAGTTTCTTGGAGGGAAACCTTAGTTTTATCATCTGTTGTACCAGTGGTAGTTTCTTGGAGGGAAACCTTAGTTTTATCATCTGTTGTACCAGTGGTAGTTTCTTGGAAGGAAATCTCAGTTTTATCATCTGTTGTACCAGTGGTAGTTTCTTGATGGGAAACCTCAGTTTTATCATCTGTTGTAACAGTGGTAGTTTCTTGGAGGGAAACCTCAGTTTTATCATCTGTTGTACCAGTGGTAGTTTCTTGGAGGGAAACCTCAGTTTTATCATTTGTTGTACCAGTGGTGGTTTCTTGGAGGGAAACCTCAGTTTTATCATCTGTTTTCCCAGTGCTAGTTTCTTGGAGGGAAACCTCAGTTTTATTATCTGTTGTACCAGTGGTAGTTTCTTGGAGGGAAACCTCAGTTTTATCATCTATTGTACCAGTGGTGGTTTCTTGGAGGGAAACCTCAGTTTTATCATCTGTTGTACCAGTGGTGGTTTCTTGGAGGGAAACCTCAGTTTTATCATCTGTTGTACCAGTGGTAGTTTCTTGGAGGGAAACCTCAGTTTTATTATCTGTTGTACCAGTGGTAGTTTCTTGGAGGGAAACCTCAGTTTTATCATCTATTGTACCAGTGGTGGTTTCTTGGAGGGAAACCTCAGTTTTATCATCTGTTGTACCAGTGGTAGTTTCTTGGAGGGAAACCTCAGTTTTATCATCTGTTGTACCAGTGGTAGTTTCTTGGAGGGAAACCTCAGTTTTATCATCTGTTGTACCAGTGGTAGTTTTATCATTTATTGTCTGAGTGACAGGTAGCTGATGGGATTCACCTGTTTTATGTTCAACTGGTGTTTTTCCTTCGACATCACTGGTATTTTCACTTCTTTGTTCAACTTCAGAGCTCTTCTCCTCGCTGAGTTGCTGGTGTTCTGGTTCCCCTTTGCCAATATTTTCTTCAGCTTTTTCATTGAGAATCTGTTCTCGGTTGACAGCTGTAACCTTCCTATCATCACCTGTTTGACTAGCTCCCACTGTTTTCTCAGTCACACTCATTTCTTTGTCGTCAGTCTCAATGACCGAACTGGTCTCCTTCGTTACTTCACTTTCATTCTTCTTTATTTCTGCAGACTCATCTGTAGATTTGTCCTCATCTTTATCCCCAGTGGCAGCGACACTTGGTGTCCCTTCATAGTCAGTGACAGACTGGACATCACGAGTGTTGACAACCATTTGCAACTGACCATCTTCTTGTTTCTCATCTCTGTGTTCTCCACAAGTACCAACTTTGTTTTGTGTGTCCTCTATCTCTGTTTCTTTATTATCATTCACCTCTTTTTTTTTCTCAACATCTGTTTCTGGTCGGTTCTCATCCTCTCTATAGTTCTTCTCAGATGTAACATGACTTTTCTCGTCCGTCATCTCAACTGGCACCTCGACCATCTTCTTCTCAGATGTAACATGACTTTTCTCGTCCGTCATCTCAACTGGCACCTCGACCATCTTCTTCTCAGATGTAACATGACATTTCTCGTCCGTCATCTCAACTGGCACCTCGACCATTTTCTTTTCAGATATAATATGACTTTTCTCGTCCGTCATTTCAATTGTCACCTCGGCCATCTTCTTCTCAAATGCTGCATTTTTACTGCCAACTTTGTTGCTGTCCGCTAGATGACCATTTGGTGAGTTGCCCTCAGCAGAGAAACCATTCGGTTTCCCATCTCCTTTTGAGATGGATTCGTTGCTTGACTTGATGGAGGCAGTGGCAACAGAAGAGGTGGAGCTCCCACTGTCAGGCAGTAGAGGCATTGCTGAGGAAGTTATTTTCTGCCATAAGGGGGCACCTGGTAAGGATGTGGATTCAACAGATTAGTCCAGTAACATCAACAGACACGGGATACATCCGAGAATATTATTGGTCTACTTACCTGACTCCCTGTACAGAATAATCCGGAGAAGATATTTTTTCTATAGACCCATGTCGGACAGTAGACCCATGTCTCACTACAGACCCATATCTCACTAGAGATCCATGTCTCACTAGAGATCCATGTCTCACTACAGACCCATGTCTTACTAGAGATGCATGTCTTAATAGAGACCCACATCTCACTACAGATCCATGTCTCACTAACTACAGACCCATGTCTCACTAACTACAGACCCATTTCTCACTACAGACGCATGTCTCAGTAACTACAGACCCATGTAAGACTACAGACTCATGTCTCACTAACTACAGACCCATGTAAGACTACAGACCCATGTCTCACTAACTACAGACCCATGTTAGATTACAGACCCATGTCTCACTAAATAGACCCATGTCTCACTAACTACAGACCTGTGTCTCACTACAGACCCATGTCTCACTAACTACAGACACATGTCTCACTAGAGACTCATGTGGGACTACAAACCCATGTGGCACTACAGACCCATGTGGGACTACAGACCCATGTGGGACTACAGACCCATGTGGGACTACAGACCCATGTGGGACTACAGACACATGTCTCATTAACTACAGACCCATGTCTCACTAACTACAGACCCATGTCTCACTAACTACAGACCCATGTCTCACTAACTACAGACCCATGTCTCATTAACTACAGACCCATGTGGGACTACAGACCCATGTGGGACTACAGACACATGTCTCATTAACTACAGACCCACGTCTCACTAACTACAGACACATGTAGGACTACAGACCCATGTCTCACTAACTACAGACCCATGTCTCACTAACTACAGACCCATGTCTCACTAACTACAGACCCATGTCTCACTAACTACAGACCCATGTCTCACTAACTACAGACACATGTAGGACTACAGACCCATGTCTCACTAACTACAGACCCATGTCTCACTAACTACAGACCCATGTCTCACTAACTACAGACCCATGTCTCACTAACTACAGACCAATGTCTCACTAACTACAGACCCATGTGGGACTACAGACCCATGTCTCACTAACTACAGACCCATGTGGGACTACAGACCCATGTGGCACTAGACCCATATGGCAGAGTCCAGTAGTGTTTGTCTTGTCAGCTTGTCCTGTCCACAAAAACTGGACCTCATGTTATACAACAAGTTCTACGCTGCTGTAGCAGCTCATGTGTTTGAAACATTTGTTAGACGGATGAAGGACATTGTAACTCATACACAGCTTGACAAGATTTGATGTTTGAGAACAAAACACGGATAAGCTTGGAATATTTAGAGATGTAACGAGAGTTAATGTTCATACCAGATGGACAAGTAGAGGGCAAACATGTCAAAGGAAGACAATGGTACATGGGAGAAGAACGTTGTTAGGTGGACTGACAAAGCCAGTCAGATGTCTCCATCAAGACTAGAGATATATGGTGGAGAAGTATTTCAGTCAAACTTTGATGTGGGCGTGGCAGCTGATCTGATCTGGTCATTTGAGAGGATAACCAAGGCTAAGCATGTTCTGTCTATGACAGGAACGCATAAAGGAAACAGGACTGAACTCAACATTCTATCAAGTAGATAAAGGAAACATGATTTGACTCAACACTTTATCAAGTATATAAACCTATCAAGAAACACGTCATTGACAAAAAACCAACAAAACAAAGCGACTTCATCGAGATAGTCCACACCTACCCTTGGGGGTGTAGAAGAGAAGTCTGTTTGTGTACGCTTGTAGTCCAGTGTACTGACAATCAGGTCCTTCATTATAAACACAAGTATTTATATACAAATGATTCAGTTGGGAGTGTCGAATCTATATATCAAGGAATATGCCCAACTGAAATCCTTGTATGGAGAGAATATGCCCAACTGAAATCCTTGTATGGAGAGAATATGCCCAACTGAAATCCTTGTATGGAGAGAATATATTGCAGCATTCAATTGTGGAGAGCTGTCATGAAGTTGTTACCATCAATCTAGCTGACCCATGCGTCCAGACAACTACCACTACCTTATCCATCCTGACCCATGCGTCCAGACAACTACCACTACCTTATCCATCCTGACCCATGCGTCCAGACAACTACCACTACCTTATCCATCCTGACCCATGTGTCCAGACAACTACCACTACCTTATCCATCCAGACCCATGCGTCCAGACAAGTACCACTACCTTATCCATCCTGACCCATGCGTCCAGACAACTACCACTACCTTATCCATCCAGACCCATGTGTCCAGACAACTACCACTACCTTATCCATCCTGACCCATGTGTCCAGACAACTACCACTACCTTATCCATCCTGACCCATGTGTCCAGACAACTACCACTACCTTATCCATCCTGACCCATGTGTCCAGACAACTACCACTACCTTATCCATCTTACTTAAATAAGCTCAATTTGAATGATGTACAGAACAGAGTACATAAACCTGTCAACAATGCTATGTCTCCATTTCTCACTTCCATTGCTATAACAAAACGGAAAGTGCTGTGACTGTTAAACAGTTTGGTATGAGTACTACTAACCTGACCCTTCCTTGCTGCCAGGTGTTGCTGTCGCTGTCGGTGTGACTGATGGTGATGGAGGCTCCAGGATGTCTCTGTACTTGGAGACCATGAGTACAGAGCAGAAGTAGACAATAGCTAAGGCCAAGAACTGAGCTTGTTTTGTCTCCTCCTGTCAACAGATATACCGTTATCTGACGGAGTGCACCAACCACACACGAGACCCACACAAGCTACCTGCCAGACCTAGCAGTCTCACTGACTCTCCCCATGAACCCCCACAGTCTCACTGACTCTCTCCATGAACCCCCACAGTCTCACTGACTCTCCCCATGAACCCCCAGTCTCACTGACTCTCCCTATGACCCCCCACAGTCTCACTGACTCTCCCCATGATAGTCTCACTCTCACCATGACCAACAGTCTCACTGACTCTCCCCATGACCCCACACAGTCTCACTGACTCTCCCCATGATAGTCTCACTCTCCCCATGAACCCCCACAGTCTCACTGACTCTCCCTATGACCCCCCCCCCCCCCCCCACAGTCTCACTGACTCTCTCCATGAACCCCCTCTTTATGGTGGTAAATGTAAAATGACATTCACTTTGGTGACATTGTATGGGAAGCCATTTCTGTCAACAGGTGCAGCTACTACTCACACACATTCCTGTAGACAGACTGACTCACACACATCCCTGTAGACAGACTGACTCACACACATCCCTGTAGACAGACTGACTCACACACATCCCTGTAGACAGACTGACTCACACACATCCCTGTAGACAGAATGACTCACACACATCCCCGTAGACAGACTGACTCACACACATCCCCGTAGACAGACTGACTCACACACATCCCTGTAGACAGACTGACTCACACACATCCCTGTAGACAGACTGACTCACACACATCCCTGTAGACAGACTGACTCACAGACATCCCTGTAGACAGACTGACTCACACACATCCCTATAGACAGACTGACTCACGCACATCCCTGTAGACAGACTGACTCACACACATCACTGTAGACAGACTGACTCACACACATCCCTGTAGACAGACTGACTCATGCACATCACTGTAGACAGACTGACACACACATCACTGTAGACAGACTGACTCACACACATCCCTGTAGACAGACTGACTCATACACATCCCAGTAGACAGACTGACTCACGCACATCACTGTAGACAGACTGACTCACACACATCCCTGTAGACAGACTGACTCACGCACATCCCTGTAGACAGACTGAACCACGCACATCATTGTTGACAGACTGACTCACACACATCACTGTAGACAGACTGACTCACCACATCACTGTAGACAGACTGACTCACACACATCCCTGTGGACAGACTGACTCATGCACATCCCTGTAGACAAACTGACTCACCACATCCCTGTAGACAGACTGACTCACGCACATCACTGTAGACAACAGACTGACTCACCACATCATTGTAGACAGACTGACTCACCACATCCCTGTAGACAACAGACTGACTCACCACATCCCTGTAGACAGACTGACTCACCACATCGCTGTAGACAGACTGACTCACCACATCCCTGTAGACAACAGACTGACTCACCACATCCCTGTAGACAACAGACTGACTCACCACATCACTGTAGACAACAGGCTGACTCACCACACCCTTGTAGACAACAGACTGACTCACTACATCCCTGTAGACAACAGACTGACTCACCACATCCCTGTAGATAACAGACTGACTCACCACATCCCTGTAGACAACAGACTGACTCACCACATCCCTGTAGACAACAGACTGACTCATGCACATCCCTGTAGATAACAGACTGTCTCACCACATCCCTGTAGACAACAGACTGACTCATGCACATCCCTGTAGATAACAGACTGTCTCACCACATCCCTGTAGATAACAGACTGACTCCCCACATCCCTGTAGATAACAGACTGACTCATGCACATCCATGTAGATAACAGACTGTCTCACCACATCCCTGTAGATAATAGACTGACTCATGCACATCCCTGTAGGCAACAGACTGACTCACCACATCCCTGTAGGCAACAGACTGACTCACCACATCCCTGTAGGCAACAGACTGACTCATGCACATCCCTGTAGATAACAGACTGACTCATGCACATCCCTGTAGACAACATACTGACTCCCCACATCCCTGTAGACAACAGACTGACTCATGCACATCCCTGTAGACAACAGACTGACTCACACACATCCCTGTAGACAGACTGACTCACACACATCCCTGTAGACAGACTGACTCACACACATCCCTGTAGACAGACTGACTCACAGATATCCCTGTAGACAGACTGACTCACACACATCCCTATAGACAGACTGACTCACGCACATCCCTGTAGACAGACTGACTCACACACATCACTGTAGACAGACTGACTCACACACATCCCTGTAGACAGACTGACTCATGCACATCACTGTAGACAGACTGACTCACACACATCACTGTAGACAGACTGACTCACACACATCCCTGTAGACAGACTGACTCATTCACATCCCAGTAGACAGACTGACTCACGCACATCACTGTAGACAGACTGACTCACACACATCCCTGTAGACAGACTGACTCACGCACATCCCTGTAGACAGACTGAACCACGCACATCATTGTTGACAGACTGACTCACACACATCACTGTAGACAGACTGACTCACCACATCACTGTAGACAGACTGACTCACACACATCCCTGTGGACAGACTGACTCATGCACATCACTGTAGACAAACTGACTCACCACATCCCTGTAGACAGACTGACTCACGCACATCACTGTAGACAACAGACTGACTCACCACATCCCTGTAGACAGACTGACTCACCACATCCCTGTAGACAGACTGACTCACCACATCGCTGTAGACAGACTGACTCCCCACATCCCTGTAGACAACAGACTGACTCACCACATCCCTGTAGACAACAGACTGACTCACCACATCACTGTAGACAACAGGCTGACTCACCACACCCTTGTAGACAACAGACTGACTCACTACATCCCTGTAGATAACAGACTGACTCATGCACATCCCTGTAGATAACAGACTGTCTCACCACATCCCTGTAGATAACAGACTGACTCACCACATCCCTGTAGATAACAGACTGACTCATGCACATCCATGTAGATAACAGACTGTCTCACCACATCCCTGTAGATAACAGACTGACTCATGCACATCCCTGTAGACAACATACTGACTCCCCACATCCCTGTAGACAACAGACTGACTCATGCACATCCCTGTAGACAACAGACTGACTCACCACATCCCTGTAGACAACAGCCCGAAGTCTATTGATGTCCATATCCTGCAGCAGCTTTTCTGGGTCCTTTATGGGGGTCATCTGGCCGGCCAGGTTCTCCACGATATTCTGAGGACAGGTGGATACCACTACAACAATATGGGCTTATGATATCCAACACTTGGGCTTAGGATATCCAACACTTGGGCTTAGGATATCCAACAGTTGGTCTAAAAGAGAACACTGGAGTTACACACTGGCTTAACACATCCAACACAACACTTGGAAGGAAAGAAGGATGGAAGGAAGGAAGGAAGGAAGGAAGGAAGGAAGGAAGGAAGGAAGGAAGGAAGGAAAAAAGACCAGTAGAGATGAAGCAAGAAGATGAGGGACGAGGTCAAACAAACCTTGGCAGATGGGTGAGAGCCACCTATTAAGCTCTGTATGGGATCCGAACCATTGATAGATTTGCTGGTGCCAGGTGATGGTGGCTCAGATAGGCCATGGCCTTGGTAGCGGTGCCGACACTCCAGGCAGTTCCTGACTGCTGCTGTGCACACTGAGGTGAATTCAAGCAGAGATAACTCTCAGCAGTTAGTTTGTTTTAATCATGTGACTAATAACTAAGTACTACCACCACAACAACGGTTAACTAACACAATACATAAACTTCTTCTTCTTCTTCATCGTACGCTGTCAGACATCAACCTGTACTTTTTTGAAAAAAGTAGTGGTCATCCTGAGGCTGTCGACACTGCCATAGAGCTTGTCTAGTGTTGCCACTGGTGATGGCCACATGTGCTTTCTCTGATCCTCGTATGTCGGGCAGTTTTGCAGCAAGTGTTCAGCGGGCATTTTCCCGGTACCACACGAGCATTCGTCAGTGCCACCTATCTTCAATTTATTGAATAGGTGGTACCTCAGTCTGTTGTGGCCTGTGCGAAGTCTGAAGACCACGACCTGCTCTCTTCTGTTCAACTGGTAATAGGCATCATTTTTTGTGTAGCCAGTATGTTCTGTTTCCCATTTGGTCATGTATCTAGCTCTAATAAGCCTTTTTGACTCTTCGTATGTCATACTAGAATCTGGTTGTGGTAGTCTTGCACATTCTTTTGCCAGTCTGTCTGCCTCCTCGTTGCCTTGGATGTTACAGTGGGATGGAACCCACTGTACCACTACTCTTTTTGGTGGGACTGCACTGTTGACAGAGTACTGCTCTTATATCATTAAGTTCAGTATTTTTCTGGCTTTTTATTGCTGTGACTACGGCCAGGGCATCTGTAAACAGGACTATCTGGCTTTCATTTCTTTTGCCTATCACCATTTCTTCTACTGCAGCCCTCAGTGCCTCTGCCTCCGCTCTGAAATTGCTTGTGTATTTTCCAGTTGCCACTGACAGTGTTATTTTGTTACCATTTGGTAGGCTCAGGAATACCCCTGCCCCTCCGTTCTGTGTTGTGTTTGTTACAGAACCGTCGGTGTATGCATGGGTCCAGTCCATGCTTGGGTAGTTTTTCATTATGTACCTCAGGGTTATGTCTCTTCTTTCTTTTTCAGTCTGGCTGTTCTTGTTTCCAATACCTGGTATATTTTCTACCACCTCCGGAATGATATGCTGCCTCCAGGTAGGTTTGCGTACAGTAGGGATGGGCTTTGGTGTTGTTAGTGAGTTCGTGGGGTCTTCGCTCATCTTTGCTTTGGCTATTTCTGCAAAGTTTCTCCGCTTTAGTTTCCCATTTCCAAAATTATTTAGTCTCTGATGCATTGGATGGTCTGTCAGTCTTCTGAGTTTCTCTGTTTGCTGCTGGGCTCTGCAGTCTCTTCAGTCGGTCATGGATTGCAGATTTGTAATCTTTTCAAGTTCTACAATTGGCGTTGACTTCATGTCTCCTGTTATAACTCTCATGGCTTGGTTTTGAAGTTTGCTAATTTTGTCAAAGTTCGCCTTTGCTGCTGTTGCCCATGCCGCAATGCCATACTTGAGAACTGGTCTCACTCTTCCAGTGTACAGTTTCTTTAGTATACTTTCATCTGCTCCCCAGCTTGTGCCAGCAAGTTTCCTCATGATTGCCATTCTTTCTCTGGCTCTCATTCGGTTTCTCTCGATCTGACTTTTCCATGTCATGAGCCGATCAAATGTGACTCCCAGGTAGTTTGGGTTGTAGTTTGGCCGCAGGTATTTGCCGTTAAGACTTATTTTGGTGTTTTGGGGTTTGTTTGAAAGCGAGAATATCGTACATGTTGTTTTTTTCCTCATTTATTTTGACCAGCCATGACTTCGCCCACTCTTCCAGCGATGTTAGGGTCTGCTGCATCCGATTACTTGCTATGGTGAGATTCTTTTCAGAGGTCCACATAGCCAGATCGTCTGCAAACATAGAGCTGTGGACCCTTCTTGGTATATTCTCTGTAATGTCATTTATATACACCAGGAAGAGTGAAGGTGACAGTACTCCACCTTGGGGTACTCCCTGCTCAAGTGTCACCTTTTTGCTCATCTGCCCTTGTACTTGAACTCTGGCTGTTCTATTTTTGAGGTAATGGCTGATCCATCAGTACATTTTCCCCCAAACTTCACTTCTTCGTAGCGTGACTGTAAGTCCCTCTTTCCAGACCTTGTCAAATGCCTTTTCTAAATCCACCCAAACCCCTACTGTGTGTTTTTTCTCCTGGTAAGCATCCTCTATTTCTTGGGCTATGAGAGTGATCTGATCCTCAGTGGATCTGTGCTGTTTAAAGCCTGCTTGCTGTGGGATTAGTATGTGGTTTTCTTCCAGATGCCACATCAGTCTGGTTTTTATCATACGCTCCATCAGTTTGCCTACACAGCTCAGCAGACTGATAGGCCTGTATCCATTTGGATCTGCTCTATCTTTTTCTTTCTTTGGTACTGGTATAATTACAGCATCTTTCCATACTGAGGTACAATTCCCCTTTTTCAGCTTTGGTTCAGGACTGATAGTAACTTCCTCTTTGCTGTTTGGCCCAACCCCATCAGCACCTTTTCCGGGCGATTTCTTTTTCTTTAGAGTTCTCATGGCCTCTTCCATTTCATTCATCAATACATAAACAACTTTACTACCACCACAACAATGGTCAACTAACACAATACATAAACAACTTTACTACCACCACAACAACGGTCAACTAACACAATACATAAACAACTTTACTACCACCACAACAATGGTCAACTAACACAATACATAAACAACTTTACTACCACCACAACAATGGTCATCTAACACAATACATAAACAACTTTAGTACCACCACAACAATGGTCAACTAACACAATACATAAACAACTTTACTACCACCACCCTAACGGTCAACTAACACAATACATAAACAACTTTACTACCACAACCACAACGGTCAACTAACACAATACATAAACAACTTTACTACCACCACCACAATGGCCAACTAACACAATACATAAACAACATTAATACCACCACAACAATGGTCAACTAACACAATACATAAACAACTTTACTACCACCACAACAATGGTCAACTAACACAATACATAAACAACTTTACTACCACCACAACAATGGTCAACTAACACAATGCATAAACAACTTTACTACCACCACAACAATGGTCAACTAACACAATACATAAACAACTTTACTACCACCACAACAATGGTCAACTAACACAATACATAAACAACTTTACTACCACCACAACAACGGTCAACTAACACAATACATAAACAACTTTACTACCACCACAACAATGGTCAACTAACACAATACATAAACAACTTTACTACCACCACAACAATGGTCAACTAACACAATACATAAACAACTTTACTACCACCACAACAATGGTCAACTAACACAATACATAAACAACTTTACTGCCACCACAACAATGGTCAACTAAGACAATACATAAACAACTTTACTACCACCACAACAACGGTCAACTAACCCAATACATAAACAACATTACTACCACCACAACAACGGTCAACTAACACAATACATAAACAACTTTACTACCACCACAACAATGGTCAACTAACACAATACATACACAACTTTACTACCACCACAACAATGGTCAACTAACACAATACATAAACAGTTTTACTACCACCACAACGGTCAACTAACACAATACATAAACAACTTTACTACCACCACAACAACGGTCAACTAACACACTACAAAAACAACTTTACTACCACCACCACAATGGCCAACTAACACAATACATAAACAACATAAATACCACCACAACAATGGTCAACTAACACAATACATAAACAACTTTACTACCACAACCCCAACGGTCAACTAACACAATACATAAACAACTTTACTACCACCACAACAATGGTCAACTAACACAATACATAAACAACTTTACTACCACCACAACAATGGTCAACTAACACAATACATAAACAACTTCACCACCACCACAACAATGGTCAACTAACACAATACATAAAAAACTTTTCTACCACCACAACAATGGTCAACTAACACAATACATAAAAAACATTACTACCACCACAACGGTCAACTAACACAATACATAAACAACTTTACTACCACCACAACAATGGTCAACTAACACAATACATAAACAACTTTACTACCACCACAACAATGGTCAACTAACACAATACATAAACAACTTTACTACCACCACAACAATGGTCAACTAACACAATACATAAACAACTTAACTACCACCACAACAATGGTCAACTAACACAATACATAAACAACTTTACTACCACCACAACAATGGTCAACTAACACAATACATAAACAACTTTACTACCACCACAACAATGGTCAACTAACACAATACATAAACAACTTTACTACCACCACAACAATGGTCAACTAACACAATACATAAACAACTTTACTACCACCACAACAATGGTCAACTAACACAATACATAAACAACTTAACTACCACCACAACAATGGTCAACTAACACAATACATAAACAACTTTACTACCACCACAACAATGGTCAACTAACACAATACATAAACAACTTTACTACCACCACAACAATGGTCAACTAACACAATACATAAACAACTTTACTACCACCACAACAATGGTCAACTAACACAATACATAAACAACTTTACTACCACCACAACAATGGTCAACTAACACAATACATAAACAACTTTACTACCACCACAACAATGGTCAACTAACACAATACATAAACAACTTAAATGAACAAATGATAACAATGGAAAAAACAGTCAAACATGATGGGTGTACATCGATGGAGAGCAGCAAGCTGACTCTGATTTCCCTGGTCCACAACCATCAGACATAAGGTATCCCATCTCTGGTCCACAACCATCAGACATAAGGTATCTCAGCTTTGGTCCACAATCATCAGACATAAGGTATCTCAGGTTTGGTCCACAACCATCAGACATAAGGTATCACATCTCTGGTCCACAACCATCCTATATAAGGTATCTCAGGTTAGTCCACAACCATCAGACATAAGGTATCCCATCTCTGGTCCACAACCATCCTATATAAGGTATCTCAGGTTTGGTCCACAACCATCAGACATAAGGTATCTCAGCTTTGGTACACAACCATCAGACATAAGGTATCTCAGCTTTGGTCCACAACCATCAGACATAAGGTATCCCAGCTCTGGTCTACAACCATCAGACATAAGGTATCTCAGCTTTGGTCCACAACCATCAGACATAAGGTATCTCAGCTTTGGTCCACAACCATCAGACATAAGGTATCTCAGCTTTGGTCCACAACCATCAGGTATCCCAGCTCTGGTCCACAACCATCAGACATAAGGTATCTCAGCTTTGGTCCACAACCATCAGACATAAGGTATCCCAGCTCTGGTCCACAACCATCAGACATAAGGTATCTCAGCTTTGGTCCACAACCATCAGACATAAGGTATCCTATCTCTGGTCCACAACCATCAGACATAAGGTCTCTCAGCTTTGGTCCACAACCATCCTACTTAGGGTATGAAAGTTCCAGCTGGAGCATGGGCGTTTAGGGCAAGGGAGATTGGTCTGGCGGCTGTGTTCACTAAGAATTCGCTAAAAAGGTTGCCTGAATGTGTTGGATGAAATCAGGTCACGCCACGGTCAACCACCATTTCGACACTAGGTCGACAAGGAAACGAGCGGTTATATACATGTTAGATAGATGATGGTGGTGGTGGTGTTGGTGGTGGTGATGGTGGTGGCTGTGGGCTCTTGCTATGTATTTTCTAAAGTTCTATGCTACAAAGGGAGCTAGCTGAGAAATATTCTAGTTAACAACATACCCAGTCTGAGACACTGCCTGAGAATGCCTCCTGAGGGCATGTTCTTCTCGTTCTCCAGCTCAGCAAAGTTAGTGGAGCTGGCAAAGACCAGGATGTCCGTCATGTACATGATTCTCTGGAGTATCATGACGGCCTGCTCAATGCTCAGGCCTTGGTTAGGCTCCAGGATCTCTATCTCTCCCTGGGAACAGACAACAGTTGAAACGTTCTTTACACAGTCAATCTTAATATCTGATAATCCTGACAGACTGGACATGATCAGACTTCTCTATCTCAGATAATCCTGACAGACTGGACATGGTCAGACTTCTCTATCTCATATAATCCTCTCAGATAATCCTGACAGACTGGACATGGTCAGACCTCTCTATCTCATATAATTCTCTCAGATAATCCTGACAGACTGGACATGGTCAGACCTCTCTATCTCATATAATCCTCTCAGATAATCCTGACAGACTGGACATGGTCAGACCTCTCTATCTCATATAATCCTCTCAGATAATCCTGACAGACTGGACATGGTCAGACCTCTCTATCTCATATAATCCTCTCAGATAATCCTGACAGACTGGACATGGTCAGACTTCACTATCTCATATAATCCTCTCAGATAATCATGAGAAACGGGATATGGTTAGACTTTTCTATCTCATATAAAAGAAAAGGCAAAGGTCGTCGTCCATCGTAGACGATGATGGCATAATTTATTTTGCTAGCACTATTTTTAGCAAGGATTAACTGTGCTACTTTTTATCATCACTCTCTCGTCTCGAGCCGCTCGACCCCAGTGGCAAGTCAAGGACAAGACGACTAGAGGGTGACTACGAGATGCAGAGGACTCTGCATCAAGCACCCGTGAAAAAGACGGCGGAGTCCGGAGTCAAACCCACACCACCTGATCACAAGGCAGACAACTTAACCACTTCGCCACGGAATCCCGTCATGGAATCTATCTCATATAATCCTCTCAGATAATCATGAGAGACTTGGCTGATGGTGTTAGAGCACTCAACAAATCCGTGGCAGGAACAGAGACAACACCAACGTCTACTATCACATGACTTTCACCCTCTCCTATGTCCCACTGCCCAACCTGGACAGATATATTAAGTCTAGTAACTTGCAGCAAACTGCAAACATGTGTCAACAAACATGAACACCCAAACATGTAGACAAAGAGACTTACATTTTGTGATGTTGCTGCTGCCAGTAAGGGCAGAAGTCCACCACATGAGGTGATGAGGTTGTCTGCAAGCTGTGAGATCATGTGTGTCACATTCACCACGTAGATGTGGTTCTCGCTGGCATTCACAAAGTCAATTACGTTCTTGGTACTGTGGCTGAGGTCAGGCAGAGGTCATATCATCAGACAGAAGTCACATCATGAGACAGAAGTCACATCATCAAACAGAAGTCACATCATCAAACAAAAGTCACATCATCAAACAAAAGTTATATCATCAAACTTAAGACATATCAGACAGAAGTCACTTAATCAACTTAAGACACATCATCAGACAGAAGTCACATCATCAAACAGGTCACATCATCAAACTTAAGACATATCATCAAACTTAAGACACATCATAAGACAGAAGTCACATCATCACACAAAAGTCATATTGTCAGACAGAAGTCACATCCTCACACAGAAGGCACATCGTCAGACAGAAGTCACATTGTCAGGTCCAAGGATATTATTATACATATCATTTGTTTATGTCCTTAACAGTGCCCATGCTGACCAGTGCCCCTGCTGACCAGTGCCCCTCCTGACCAGTGCCCCTGCTGACCAGTGCCCCTCCTGACCAGTGCCCCTGCTGACCAGTGCCCCTGCTGACCAGTGCCCCTGCTGACCAGCACACAATGGTTGTGTTGTTAGTATATACCTCCAGATGAGAGGGCCAACAAGCCATTCTTCCAAAACAAGATTCACCTGTTGACGAACTTGAAATCAAATGTGTCAACAACAAGCTAAATTAATGGATATTTCAATAAAAGCGTTGACAGATCTTCCTATGAATAATTCATCCATGTAGACGGATGCATTCTATGAAACACTTGAAAAACGTCATTATGAAAACTATTCTGTTACCAAAATCTTACTGAGGCCCAGAAGGAAAGCATAAATAGTAACACAAGAATCTATGAGGCGAGACATGCCGTAAGAGGAGCCTAAAGAGGGTTGTCATAGTGCCAGCAAGTCCTTCCTTTCAAAAACTCAATGCCACAATAAAAAAGACAAGAAGACCTCTACAGTTCCATGATAAGACAGAACAGCCCACTCACTCATTTTTCTCATGAGCCTAGCCTGACATAGAATCATCTCTTGACCTGCAAGCTGGCCGGGATGCTACAGGAAAGCTGAATCTATTATTAGAATGGTACATTCATGCAGCCTCAATGACGAAGCTTGTGATCACACCACATGATAGTGGTTGAAGAAGTATTATCATCCTGACATTTTGGCTACAGCTTGGGGGGGGGGGGGGGGGCGGCCCCGCATCATCCCGACATTCTAACTACAGCTAGGGGGGGGGGGGGGGCATCCTGACATTCTAACTACAGCTAGGGGAGAGGGAGCCATCATCCTGACATTCTAACTACAGCTAGGGGAGGGGGGGGGGGGCATCCTGACATTCTAACTACAGCTAGGGGAGAGGGAGCCATCATCCTGACATTCTAACTACAGCTAGGGAAGAGGGAGCCATCATCCTGACATTCTAACTACAGCTAGGGGAGAGGGAGCCATCATCCTGACATTCTAACTACAGCTAGGGGAGAGGGAGCCATCATCCTGACATTCTAACTACAGCTAGGGAAGAGGGAGCCATCATCCTGACATTCTAACTACAGCTAGGGAAGAGGGAGCCATCATCCTGACATTCTAACTACAGCTAGGGGAGAGGGAGCCATCATCCTGACATTCTAACTACAGCTAGGGAAGAGGGAGCCATCATCCTGACATTCTAACTACAGCTAGGGAAGAGGGAGCCATCATCCTGACATTCTAACTACAGCTAGGGGAGGGGGGGGGGGGGCATCCTGACATTCTAACTACAGCTAGGGGCATCCTGACATTCTAACTACAGCTAGGGGAGGGGGGCATCCTGACATTTTAACTACAGCTAGGGGAGGGGGGGGCATCCTGACATTCTAACTACAGCTAGGGGAGGGGGGTATCCTGACATTCTAACTACAGCTAGGGGAGGGGGGGGCATCCTGACATTCTAACTACAGCTAGGGGAGGGGGGCATCCTGACATTTTAACTACAGATAGGGGAGGGGGGGGGGCATCCTGACATTCTAACTACAGCTAGGGGAGAGGGAGCCATCATCCTGACATTCTAACTACAGCTAGGGGAGGGGGGCATCCTGACATTCTAACTACAGCTAGGGGAGGGGGGGCATCCTGACATTCTAACTACAGCTAGAGGAGGGGGGGGCATCCTGACATTCTAACTACAGCTAGGGGATGGGGGGCATCATCCTGACATTCTACCCACCCAGTTTGGTGAGTGGGATCACCCAGTTTGGTGGAATCAACCAATTTGATTGGTGGGAGATCAACCAGTTTGGTCAGTGGGAGATCAACCAGTTTGGTCAGTGGGAGATCAACCAGTTTGGTTGGCGGGACTACAACCAGTTTGGTTGATGGGAGATCAACCAGATTGGTTGGTGGGATCAACCAGTTTGGTGGGATCAGCCGGTTTGGTGAAATCAACCAGTTTGGTGGGTCGGATCAACCAGTTTGGTGGGATCAGCTGGTTTGGTGGGATCAACCAGTTTGGTGGGTGGGATCTACCAGTTTGGTGGGTTGGATCAACCAGTTTGGTGGGATCAACCAGTTTGGTGGGTCAGATCAATCAGTTTGGTGGGATCAACCGGTTTGGTGGGTCGGATCAACCAGTTTGGTGGGTCAGATCAACCAGTTTGATGGATGGGATCAACCAGTTTGGTGGGTCAGATCAGCCGGTTTGGTGGGGTCAACCAGTATGGTGGGATCAGCGGTTTGGTCAATACAATCAAGCCAGCATGAACACTGTCAGTCACTGATGACAGGGACACAACTCTCACCATCAGAGCAAACACACAAAACACTTGAACTGTCTCCCCTAACTGTCAGTTTTATCAGCTATAGTCTGTCTGATGCATGTCTATGGTGGGTGATGGTAATTCAGAAGCCAGTCTATCTATGTCTATGGTGGGTGATGGTAATACAGAAGCCAGTCTATCTATGTCTATGGTGGGTGATGGTAATACAGAAGCCAGTCTATCTATGTCTATGGTGGGTGATGGTAATACAGAAGCCAGTCTATCTATGTCTATGGTGGGTGATGGTATATAGAGAAGCCAGTCTATCTATGTCTATGGTGGGTGATGGTAATACAGAAGCCAGTCTATCTATGTCTATGGTGGGTGATGGTAATACAGAAGCCAGTCTATCTATGTCTATGGTGGGTGATGGTAAGACAGAAGCCAGTCTATCTATGTCTATGGTGCGTGATGGTATATACAGAAGCCAGTCTATCTATGTCTATGGTGGGTGATGGTAAGACAGAAGTAAGCCTATCTATGTTGGGTGATGGTAAGAGAAGTCAGTCTATCTATGTTCGGTGATTGTAAGAGAAGTCAGTCTATCTACGTCTGTGGTGGGTGATGGTAAGACAGAAGTAAGCCTATCTATGTTGGGTGATGGTAAGAGAAGTCAGTCTATCTATGTTGGGTGATGCTAAGAGAAGTCAGTCTATCTATGTTGGGTGATGGTAAGAGAAGTCAGTCTATCTATGTTGGGTGATGGTAAGAGAAGTGAGTCTATCTATGTTGGGTGATGGTAAGAGAAGTCAGTCTATCTATGTTGGGTGATGGTAAGAGAAGTCAATCTATTTATGGTGGGTGATGGTAAGACAGAAATCAGTCTATCCATGTCTATGGTGAGTGATGGATAGACAGAAGTCAGTCTATCTATGGTGGGTGATGGTAAGAGAAGTCAGTCTATCTATGGTGGGTGATGGTAAGACAGAAGTCAGTCTATCTATGGTGGGTGATGGTAAGACAGGAGTCAGTCTATCCATGTCTATGGTGGGTGATGGTTAGACAGAAGTCAGTCTATCTATGTCTATGGTGGGTGATGGTAAGACAGGAGTCAGTCTATCCATGTCTATGGTGGGTGATGGTAAGACAGGAGTCAGTCTATCCATGTCTATGGTGGGTGATGGTAAGACAGGAGTCAGTCTATCCATGTCTATGGTGGGTGATGGTAAGAGAAGTCAGTCTATCTATGGTGGGTGATGGTAAGACAGAAGCCAGTCTATGGTGGGTGATGGTAAGACAGAAGCCAGTCTATCCATGTCTATGGTGGGTGATGGTAAGACAGAAGTCAGTCTATCCATGGTGGGTGATGGTAAGACAGAAGTCAGTCTATCTATGGTGGGTGATGGTAAGACAGAAGCCAGTCTATCCATGTCTATGGTGGGTGATGGTAAGACAGAAGTCAGTCTATCCATGTCTATGGTGGGTGATGGTAAGACAGAAGTCAGTCTATCTATGGTGGGTGATGGTAAGAGAAGTCAGTCTAACTAATGTGCGTGATGGTAAGAGAAGTCAGTCTATCTATGGTGGGTGATGATAGGACAGAAGTAAGTCTATCTATGGTGGATGATGGTAAGACAGGAGTCAGTCTATCCATGTCTATGGTGGGTGATGGTAAGACAGGAGTCAGTCTATCTATGTCTATGGTGGGTGATGGTAAGACAGGAGTCAGTCTATCCATGTCTATGGTGGGTGATGGTAAGACAGAAGTCAGTCTATCCATGTCTATGGTGGGTGATGGTAAGACAGAAGTCAGTCTATCCATGTCTATGGTGGGTGATGGTAAGACAGAAGTCAGTCTATCCATGTCTATGGTGGGTGATGGTAAGACAGAAGTCAGTCTATCCATGTCTATGGTGGGTGATGGTAAGACAGAAGCCAGTCTATCCATGTCTATGGTGGGTGATGGTAAGACAGAAGTCAGTCTATCCATGGTGGGTGATGGTAAGACAGAAGTCAGTCTATCTATGGTGGGTGATGGTAAGACAGAAGCCAGTCTATCCATGTCTATGGTGGGTGATGGTAAGACAGAAGTCAGTCTATCCATGTCTATGGTGGGTGATGGTAAGACAGAAGTCAGTCTATCTATGGTGGGTGATGGTAAGAGAAGTCAGTCTAACTAATGTGCGTGATGGTAAGAGAAGTCAGTCTATCTATGGTGGGTGATGATAGGACAGAAGTAAGTCTATCTATGGTGGATGATGGTAAGACAGGAGTCAGTCTATCCATGTCTATGGTGGGTGATGGTAAGACAGGAGTCAGTCTATCTATGTCTATGGTGGGTGATGGTAAGACAGGAGTCAGTCTATCCATGTCTATGGTGGGTGATGGTAAGACAGAAGTCAGTCTATCCATGTCTATGGTGGGTGATGGTAAGACAGAAGTCAGTCTATCCATGTCTATGGTGGGTGATGGTAAGACAGAAGTCAGTCTATCCATGTCTATGGTGGGTGATGGTAAGACAGAAGTCAGTCTATCCATGTCTATGGTGGGTGATGGTAAGACAGGAGTCAGTCTATCCATGTCTATGGTGGGTGATGGTAAGATAAGCCTCTGGTGCTATCACTAAAAGCCTTATCATTAATCTAAGTGGAATGCTCTCATCTCCAAGCTGAACCTAACAATAGAGTGGAGACCTCACCTCTTCCAGACTTGAATGTCTGTTTCTACAGCAAACAGAAGGTCAGAGAGAAGTTTCTGATGGAGGAATGACCAACGGAATTCTGGGATACGGAAAGCTGGGGCCCTAGGCCCAGGGCTGAATATGTGCCCCCCTGCTCGACTAGCATTGGACGGGTTCCTTTGGAGAGTCGGCACACCTGGGCCGGCCTCATGGTGTTGCTGCGCTGACTTTGGTCTCGTTGTATCAAGGTCTTCTCTACCATTTGGTTCAAAGAGGCTGGCATCGTTGTGACTGGAGGAGAAACAAATACAATTGTTGTGACTGGAGGAGAAACAAACACAATTGTTGTGACTGGAGGAGAAACAAATACAATCAATGTGACTGGAGGAGAAACAAACACAATAGTTGTGACTGGAGGAAAAACAAGCGATCTACTAGAAGAATTTACCTTTCATGGCAGATATTTGAGGACATTTGCTTGATCTGTCAGGGATTTACAGTTCAATGACCAATTATAAGTATCTACACACACACTGACAACCCCTCTACCTCCACACACACTGACACAACCCCTCTACCTCCACACACACACACCGACACAACCCCTCTACCTCCACACACACTGATAACCCCTCTACCTCCACACACACTGACACAACCCCTCTACCTCCACACACACACACTGACACAACCCCTCTACCTCCACACACACACTGACACAACCCCTCTACCTCCACACACACTGACACAACCCCTCTACCTCCACACACACACTGACACAACCCCTCTACCTCCACACACACTGACATAACCCCTCTACCTCCACACACACACCGACACAACCCCTCTACCTCCACACACACACTGACACAACCCCTCTACCTCCACACACACACTGACACAACCCCTCTACCTCCACACACACACTGACACAACCCCTCTACCTCCACACACACACTGACACAACCCCTCTACCTCCACACACTGACACAACCCCTCTACCTCCACACACACACACACACTGACACAACCCCTCTACCTCCACACACACACACTGACACAACCCCTCTACCTCCACACACTGACATAACCCCTCTACCTCCACACACATCGACACAACCCCTCTACCTCCACACACACACTGACACAACCCCTCTACCTCCACACACACACACTGACACAACCCCTCTACCTCCACACACACACTGACACAACCCCTCTACCTCCACACACACACACTGACACAACTCCTCTACCTCCACACACACACTGACACAACCCTTCTACCTCCACACACTGAGACAACCCCTCTACCTCCACACACACACTAACACAACCCTTCTACCTCCACACACTAACACAACCATTCTACCTCCACACACACACTGACACAACCCCTCTACCTCCACACACACACACTGAGACAACCCCTCTACCTCCACACACTGACACAACCCCTCTACCTCCACACACATATACTGAGACAATCCCTCTACCTCCACACACATATACTGAGACAACCCATCTACCTCCACACACTGACACAACCCCTCTACCTCCACACACATATACTGAGACAACCCCTCTACCTTCACACACTGACACAACCCCTCTACCTCCACACACATATACTGAGACAACCCCTCTACCTCCACACACACACTGACACAACCCCTCTACCTCCACACACACACTGACACAACCCCTCTACCTCCACACACACACTGACACAACCCCTCTACCTCCACACACATATACTGAGACAACCCCTCTACCTCCACACACTGACACAACCCCTCTACCTCCACACACACACTGACACAACCCCTCTACCTCCACACACACACTGACACAACCCCTCTACCTCCACACACACACTGACACAACCCCTCTACCTCCACACACACACTGACACAACCCCTCTACCTCCACACACTGACACAACCCCTCTACCTCCACACACACACCGACACAACCCCTCTACCTTCACACACTGACACAACCCCTCTACCTCCACACACATATACTGAGACAACCCCTCTACCTCCACACACACACTGACACAACCCCTCTACCTCCACACACACACTGACACAACCCCTCTACCTCCACACACACACTGACACAACCCCTCTACCTCCACACACATATACTGAGACAACCCCTCTACCTCCACACACTGACACAACCCCTCTACCTCCACACACACACTGACACAACCCCTCTACCTCCACACACACACTGACACAACCCCTCTACCTCCACACACACACTGACACAACCCCTCTACCTCCACACACACACTGACACAACCCCTCTACCTCCACACACTGACACAACCCCTCTACCTCCACACACACACCGACACAACCCCTCTACCTCCACACACTGACACAACCCCTCTACCTCCACACACACACTGACACAACACCTCTACCTCCACACACATATACTGAGACAACCCCTCTACCTCCACACACATATACTGAGACAACCCCTCTACCTCCACACACTGACACAACCCCTCTACCTCCACACACATATACTGAGACAACCCCTCTACCTCCACACACTGACACAACCCCTCTACCTCCATACACACACTGACACATCCCCTCTACCTCCACACAAATATACTGAGACAACCCCTCTACCTCCACACACACACTGACACAACCCCTCTACCTCCACACAAATATACTGAGACAACCCCTCTACCTCCACACACACACTGACACAACCCCTCTACCTCCACACACACACTGACACAACCCCTCTACCTCCACACACACACTGACACAACCCCTCTACCTCCACACACACACTGACACAACCCCTCTACCTCCACACACACACACACTGACACAACCCCTCTACCTCCACACACTGACACAACCCCTCTACCTCCACACACACACTGACACAACCCCTCTACCTCCACACACACACTGACACAACCCCTCTACCTCCACACACTGACACAACCCCTCTACCTCCACACACACACTGACACAACCCCTCTACCTCCACACACTGACACAACCCCTCTACCTCCACACACACACTGACACAACCCCTCTACCTCCACACAAATATACTGAGACAACCCCTCTACCTCCACACACTGACACAACCCCTCTACCTCCACACACACACTGACACAACCCCTCTACCTCCACACACACACTGACACAACCCCTCTACCTCCCCACACACACACCGACACAACCCCTCTACCTCCACACACACACTGACACAACCCCTCTACCTCCACACACACACTGACACAACCCCTCTACCTCCACACACACACTGACACAACCCCTCTACCTCCACACACACACTGACACAACCCCTCTACCTCCACACACACACTGACACAACCCCTCTACCCCCACACACTGACACAACCCCTCTACCTCTACACACACACTGACACAACCCCTCTACCTCCACACACACACTGACACAACCCCTCTACCTCCACACACTGACACAACCCCTCTACCTCCACACACACACTGACACAACCCCTCTACCTCCACACACTGACACAACCCCTCTACCTCCACACACACACTGACACAACCCCTCTACCTCCACACACACACTGACACAACCCCTCTACCTCCACACACACACTGACACAACCCCTCTACCTCCACACACACACTGACACAACCCCTCTACCTCCACACACTGACATAACCCCTCTACCTCCACACACTGACACAACCCCTCTACCTCCACACACACACTGACACAACCCCTCTACCTCCACACACACACTGACACAACCCCTCTACCTCCACACACACACTGACACAACCCCTCTACCTCCACACACACACTGACACAACCCCTCTACCTCCACACACACACTGACACAACCCCTCTACCCCCACACACTGACACAACCCCTCTACCTCTACACACACACTGACACAACCCCTCTACCTCCACACACACTGACACAACCCCTCTACCTCCACACACTGACACAACCCCTCTACCTCCACACACACACTGACACAACCCCTCTACCTCCCCACACACACACCGACACAACCCCTCTACCTCCACACACACACTGACACAACCCCTCTACCTCCACACACACACTGACACAACCCCTCTACCTCCACACACACACTGACACAACCCCTCTACCTCCACACACACACTGACACAACCCCTCTACCTCCACACACACACTGACACAACCCCTCTACCCCCACACACTGACACAACCCCTCTACCTCTACACACACACTGACACAACCCCTCTACCTCCACACACACACTGACACAACCCCTCTACCTCCACACACTGACACAACCCCTCTACCTCCACACACACACTGACACAACCCCTCTACCTCCACACACTGACACAACCCCTCTACCTCCACACACACACTGACACAACCCCTCTACCTCCACACACACACTGACACAACCCCTCTACCTCCACACACACACTGACACAACCCCTCTACCTCCACACACACACTGACACAACCCCTCTACCTCCACACACTGACATAACCCCTCTACCTCCACACACTGACACAACCCCTCTACCTCCACACACACACTGACACAACCCCTCTACCTCCACACAAATATACTGAGACAACCCCTCTACCTCCACACACTGACACAACCCCTCTACCTCCACACACACACTGACACAACCCCTCTACCTCCACACACTGACACAACCCCTCTACCTCCACACACACACTGACACAACCCTTCTACCTCCACACACACACTGACACAACCCCTCTACCTCCACACACACACTGACACAACCCCTCTACCTCCACACACACACTGACACAACCCCTCTACCTCCACACACTGACATAACCCCTCTACCTCCACACACTGACACAACCCCTCTACCTCCACACACACACTGACACAACTCCTCTACCTCCACACACACACTGACACAACTCCTCTACCTCCACACACACACACTGACACAACTCCTCTACCTCCACACACTGAAATATCCCCTCTACCTCCACACACTGACACAACCCCTCTACCTCTACACACACACTGACACAACTCCTCTACCTACACACACACACTGACATAACCCCTCTACCTCCACACACTGAGACAACCCCTCTACCTCCACACACTGAGACAACCCCTCTACCTCCACACACTGAGACAACCCCTCTACCTCCACACACTGAGACAACCCCTCTACCTCCACACACTGACACAACCCCTCTACCTCCACACACTGACACAACCCCTCTACCTCCACACACTGACACAACCCTTCTACCTCCACACACTGACACAACCCCTCTACCTCCACAACCCCTCTACCTCCACACACTGACACAACCACTCTACCTCCACACACACTGACACAACCCCTCTACCTCCACACACACACACACTGACACAACCCCTCTACCTCCACACACACACACTGACATAACCCCTCTACCTCCACACACACCGACATAACCCCTCTACCTGAACACACCGACACAACCCTTCTACCTCCACACACACACTGACACAACCTCTCTACCTCCACACACACAGACACAACCCCTCTACCTCCACACACACACTGACACAACCCCTCTACCTCCACACACTGACACAACCCCTCTACCTCCACACACACACACATTGACACAACCCCTCTACCTGATCACACACACTGACACAACCCCTCTACCTCCACACACACACTGACACAACCCCTCTACCTCCCCACACACACTGACACAACCCCTCTACCTCCACACACTGACACAACCCCTCTACCTCCACACACACACTGACACAACCCCTCTACCTCCACACACACACTGACACAACCCCTCTACCTCCACACACACACACTGACACAACCCCTCTACCTCCACACACACACACACTGACACAACGCATCTACCTCATCACACACACTGACACAACCCCTCTACCTCATCACACACACTGACACAACCCCTCTACCTCATCACACACACTGACACAACCCCTCTACCTCCACACACACACACACTGACACAACTCATCTACCTCCACACACACACTGACACAACCCTTCTACCTCCACACACTAACACAACCCTTCTACCTCCACACACACACTGACACAACCCCTCTACCTCCACACACTGAGACAACCCCTCTACCTCCACACACATATACTGAGACAACCCCTCTACCTCCACACACATATACTGAGACAACCCCTCTACCTCCACACACATATACTGAGACAACCCCTCTACCTCCACACACTGACACAACCCCTCTACCTCCACACACACACTGACACAACCCCTCTACCTCCACACACACACTGACACAACCGCTCTACCTCCACACACATATACTGAGACAACCCCTCTACCTCCACACACTGACACAACCCCTCTACCTCCACACACACACTGACACAACCCCTCTACCTCCACACACACACTGACACAACCCCTCTACCTCCACACACACACTGACACAACCCCTCTACCTCCACACACTGACACAACCCCTCTACCTCCACACACACACCGACACAACCCCTCTACCTCCACACACTGACACAACCCTTCTACCTCCACACACACACTGACACAACCCCTCTACCTCCACACACTGACACAACCCCTCTACCTCCACACACACACTGACACAACCCCTCTACCTCTACACACACACTGACACAACCCCTCTACCTCCACACACTGACACAACCCCTCTACCTCCACACACACACTGACACAACCCCTCTACCTCCACACACACACTGACACAACCCTCTACCTCTACACACACACTGACACAACCCCTCTACCTCCACACACATATACTGAGACAACCCCTCTACCTCCACACACTGACACAACCCCTCTACCTCCACACATATATACTGAGACAACCCCTCTACCTCCACACACATATACTGAGACAACCCCTCTACCTCCACACACTGACACAACCCCTCTACCTCCACACACATATACTGAGACAACCCCTCTACCTCCACACACTGACACAACCCCTCTACCTCCACACACACACTGACACAACCCCTCTACCTCCACACACATATACTGAGACAACCCCTCTACCTCCACACACTGACACAACCCCTCTACCTCCACACACTGACACAACCCTTCTACCTCCACACACTGACACAACCCCTTTACCTCCACACACTGACACAACCCCTCTACCTCCACACACATATACTGAGACAACCCCTCTACCTCCACACACACACTGACACAACCCCTCTACCTCCACACACACACTGACACAACCCCTCTACCTGCACACACACACTGACATAACCCCTCTACCTCCACACACACACTGACACAACCCCTCTACCTCCACACACACACTGACACAACCCCTCTACCTCCACACACACACTGACACAACCCCTCTACCTCCACACACTGACACAACCCCTCTACCTCCACACACACACTGACACAACTCATCTACCTCCACACACACACTGACACAACTCCTCTACCTCCACACACTGACACAACTCCTCTACCTCCACACACACACTGACACAACTCCTCTACCTCCACACACACACACTGACACAACTCCTCTACCTCCACACACTGACACAACTCCTCTACCTCCACACACTGACACAACTCCTCTACCTCCACACACACACACTGACACAACTCCTCTACCTCCACACACTGACATAACCCCTCTACCTCTACACACACACTGACACAACCCCTCTACCTCCACACACTGAGACAACCCCTCTACCTCCACACACTGACACAACCCCTCTACCTCCACACACTGACACAACCCCTCTACCTCCACACACTGACACAACCCCTCTACCTCCACACACTGACACAACCCCTCTACCTCCACACACTGACACAACCCCTCTACCTCCACACACTGAGACAACCCCTCTACCTCCACACACTGACACAACCCCTCTACCTCCACACACTGACACAACCCCTCTACCTCCACACACTGACACAACCCCTCTACCTCCACACACTGACACAACCCCTCTACCTCCACACACTGACACAACCCCTCTACCTCCACACACTGACACAACCCCTCTACCTCCACACACTGACACAACCCCTCTACCTCCACACACTGACACAACCCTTCTACCTCCACACACTGACACAACCCTTCTACATACACACACACACTGACACAACCTGTCTACCTACACACACTGACACAACCCCTCTACCTCCACAACCCGTCTACCTCCACACACTGACACAACCCGTCTACCTCCACACAATGACACAACCCCATGCTCCTGCTTACCCGTTTGTTATTGCGACACCAGCTGCTTCTCCAAGTTTAGATTCCTCCAAGTCTGAGACTGGTTTTTGTTCCTGCTCCATCTTGCTCTCCTCCTGGACCTTTCCATCATCTGCTTTATTTGATTCATCTTTCTCTGGTCTGTTTTCTTCCACTGATCTGCCCGCTTCATTCTCCATGCTTGTTATACTAGCCGCCCTCTCTCCATCTGCTGAATCAGTCTCCGGACCGCCATTAGCTTCACACTCCTTTCTATGATCCGTGTTCTCGGACACATCCTGCTTGTCAACCTCCTCTCTTCCATTGGCTGCTGTAATGGCATCAGCCTCTGAATCAGAGACTTCTGAGATCTTGACAGAGGACTTGTGGGGTGGTCTCCTGTCTTCGCTTCCAGAAATCCCAGAGATGGTGCTGATTGGACGCTGTTGCTGCTCAGATGGGTCTGAGATGTTGTCCGCTCTGTTGTGCTCAAACTGCTGGTACATCTTGGACATGTGAATCTTGAAGTCTTCATACGCAACCTGGAATCACAAAAAAACAGACAGAAGTCAAGATAGTCACATGCAGATACTGTCACCAGGGACGAGATGTTTGAGACTTGGCTGTAGCAGGTCTCAGCAATCACTAACAGCTCCCTTAGAGATATTCACACCCCAACAATCACTAACAGCTCCCTTAGAGATATTCACACCCCAACAATCACTAACAGCTCCCTTAGAGATATTCACACCCCAACAATCACTAACAGCTCCCTTAGAGTTATTCACACCCCAACAATCACTAACAGCTCCCTTAGAGTTATTCACACCTCAACAATCACTAACAGCTCCCTTAGAGTTATTCACACCTCAACAATCACTAACAGCTCCCTTAGAGTTATTCACACCCCAACAATCACTAACAGCTCCCTTAGAGTTATTCACACCTCAACAATCACTAACAGCTCCCTTAGAGTTATTCACACCTCAACAATCACTAACAGCTCCCTTAGAGTTATTCACACCCCAACAATCACTAACAGCTCCCTTAGAGATATTCACACCCCAACAATCACTAACAGCTCCCTTAGAGTTATTCACACCCCAACAATCACTAACAGCTCCCTTAGAGTTATTCACACCCCAACAATCACTAACAGCTCCCTTAGAGATATTCACACCCCAACAATCACTAACAGCTCCCTTAGAGTTATTCACACCCCAACAATCACTAACAGCTCCCTTAGAGTTATTCACACCCCAACAATCACTAACAGCTCCCTTAGAGATATTCACACCCCAACAATCACTAACAGCTCCCTTAGAGTTATTCACACCCCAACAATCACTAACAGCTCCCTTAGAGTTATTCACACCCCAACAATCACTAACAGCTCCCTTAGAGTTATTCACACCCCAACAATCACTAACAGCTCCACTCACCAGCTCCCTTACAGATATTCACACCCCAACAATCACTAACAGCTCCACTCACCAGCTCCACTCACTAGCTCCCTTAGAGATATTCACACCCCAACAATCACTAACAGCTCCCTTAGAGTTATTGACACCCCAACAATCACTAACAGCTCCCTTAGAGTTATTCACACCCCAACAATCACTAACAGCTCCCTTAGAGTTATTCACACCCCAACAATCACTAACAGCTCCCTTAGAGATATTCACACCCCAACAATCACTAACAGCTCCCTTAGAGTTATTCACACCCCAACAATCACTAACAGCTCCCTTAGAGTTATTCACACCCCAACAATCACTAACAGCTCCCTTAGAGTTATTCACACCCCAACAATCACTAACAGCTCCACTCACCAGCTCCCTTACAGATATTCACACCCCCAACAATCACTAACAGCTCCACTCACCAGCTCCACTCACTAGCTCCCTTAGAGATATTCACACCCCAACAATCACTAACAGCTCCCTTAGAGTTATTGACACCCCGACAATCACTAACATCTCCCTTAGAGTTATTGACACCCCGACAATCACTAACAGCTCCCTTAGAGTTATTGACACCCCGACAATTACTAACAGCTCCCTTAGAGTTATTCACACCCCAACAATCACTAACATCTTATACAGCTCCCCTCGTCAGCTACAGAACAGCTTGAAATTCTTCAACCAGGAATTGACTACAAAAGATATAACAGCTCGGCCGACCTAGTTGATCAACAACAACCATCAGTTATCTTCTTATCTGTCTAGCCTTCCTTTATTGTAAGCCAGGTAACCATTTACAACAGGGTAGATCAAAGTATGCCATGACTGTAAAGGACCTCTCTGCCACTCAGGAGATGCAGTAATGTACATATTTTTCACCTTGAAGCCTTGACTTATGACAGCAGGCTGGTAGGGTTGCCCCAAGCAGTCTGGTAGGGTAGCAACAACCAGTCTGGTAGGGTAGCAACAAGCAGTCTGGTAGGGTAGCCACAAGCAGTCTGGTAGGGTAGCAACAAGCAGTCTGGTAGGGTAGCCACAAGCAGTCTGGTAGGGTAGCAACAACCAGTCTGGTAGGGTTATGACAATAAGTCTGGTATGGTAGCCACAACCAGTCTGGTAGGGTAGAGACAACCAGTCTGGTGGGGTAGAGACAACCAGTCTGGTAGGGTAGAGACAACCAGTCTGGTAGGGTAGAGACAACCAGTCTGGTAAGGTAGAAACAACCAGTCTGGTAGGGTAGCCACAAGCAGTCTGGTAGGGTAGCAACGAGCAGTCTGGTAGGGTAGAGACAACCAGTCTGGTAGGGTAGAGACAACCAGTCTGGTAGGGTAGAGACAACCATTCTGGTAGGGTAGCCACAAGCTTCCTCCACATGGTTAGGTCTGCATCAATCCTTTCACTTGGTGCCCCAGCTTTAGTTTATCATTTTTGTTTGGACTTCTATGGTTCTCCACACAGTGATCTTGCCAGGCTGGCTTTCATCTTCCTGCTGGGTTTTCACTTGGTGGTCCTAATGATTGTATCAGAATCTCAAATCAGTAGACAGTTTGCCTTACCTTGGAAGCACTCTTTCCAGGGAAACTGCTATCAACTCAGTAACAGAATCTCCAAGGCCAGTGCTGCCTTTGAGAGGCTGTTCAAGGGATCTTTGCCTTGATACAAAACTCAGTCTACCGAGCCATAGTCCTCCCCACCCGTCTGTATGCCAGTGAGACGTGGACTGTGTACAGCAGGCATGCTAAGAAAATAAATCACTTTCATATAAGCTGCCTCCGCAGATTGTTAAACAGACAGTGGCAGGATCGGGTACCAAACACCGAGATCCTCATGAAGGAAAATGCAGAAGACCAGATTAGGTGGGCCGACCAAGTAGGGCGCATGCCAGAAAAACCGCATCTAAAACAGCGTCTGGATGGTGGGCAAAAGAGGGCCTGCGTCTGGTTGGTGGGCAGCAGAAGCACTTTAAAGACTCCCTCAAAATATCTCTGACACGCTTCAACATCCATGTAAAACTCATGGGAATGCCTCCCACAGAACCACAAGGCATGGAGTGGAACCACCATCATAGGCACCTCCATGGCCGAGGGAACTCCATGGCCGAGGCAACTCCATGGAGGGGCAACTCCATGGCCGGGGCAACTCCATGGCCGAGGCAACTCCATGGCCATGGCAAATCCACGGAGGGGCAACTCCATGGCCGAGGAATGCTGTGCTTATGAAGCACAGAAATAATGCACTTAGCGAAAAGACTAGCCAGAAAATGCTGTGTTTCCATTATAGAGAGGTCGTGTTGCAGAACGACTGTACGGGGGTTCATCTTCTGTAGCTCTCCAACATGTCATAACAAGGTCAAGATGTTCTCCAATATGTCATAACAAGGTCAAGATGTTCTCCAACATGTCATAACAAGGTCAAGATGTTCTCCAACATGTCATAACAAGGTCAAGATGTTCTCCAACATGTCATAACAAGGTCAAGATGTTCAACATGTCATAACAAGGTCAAGATGTTCTCCAACACGTCATAACAAGGTCAAGATGTTCTCCAACACGTCATAACAAGGTCAAGATGTTCTCCAACACGTCATAACAAGGTCAAGATGTTCTCCAACACGTCATAACAAGGTCAAGATGTTCTCCAACATGTCATAACAAGGTCAAGATGTTCTCCAACACGTCATAACAAGGTCAAGATGTTCTCCAACACGTCATAACAAGGTCAAGATGTTCTCCAACACGTCATAACAAGGTCAAGATGTTCTCCAACATGTCATAACAAGGTCAAGATGTTCTCCAACACGTCATAACAAGGTCAAGATGTTCTCCAACACGTCATAACAAGGTCAAGATGTTCTCCAACATGTCATAACAAGGTCAAGATGTTCAACATTTGTCATCACGAAGATCAAAGATAAAGGGAGTCACACAGCAGACACTGCCATCTAGGATGTGTGATAGTTCCAGCTGGAGCATAGGCCTTTAAGGCAGGGGAGATTGGGCTGGCGAATCTGAGAAACAATGGTTGCCATAATGCGTTGGACGAACGCAGGTCGCGCCTGGATCTATCACCGTTTTGACACTATGTCGACAAAGGAAACAAGGGGTTTAGGTAGAAGACTTTGTCTAGTACAGGGGTGGATGTCGGACTTGGTGTGAATGGGGGTTGGTGACAGTCTGGTGCTTCCACGAGAGGCTGCGACATTTAGAATGACAGTTACTTGTGAATAGTCAACCAATAATATTTAGTTGAGGTAAGTTCCAAATTGGAAGTATGGCTGGGTCAGACAGCCAACAGAAGACCATTGTTGTTGATTGAAATTATAAAATACTCTGCAGTGAAAGACTCGGCAGACTGGCAGGGAGGAAGGCTGAGAGTGAGTGAGTTGCAGGGTGATTGTCTCATCATACATCTCGAGTTTTCGCCAGTTACGCTCAATAGGTGCTTATGATGGACACCCTGTAAACAGTAGGGGATCTGAATGTGTGTTGTACGTACAGGATACCTTGAGAACGATGTGTGTTCTGATTAGGTGTCAATGCACAGATCGGCTGAGTACGTGATCCGATTATAAGTGACATGATCTAATTACATATGAATGCACAGATCGCCTGATCTTATGTGAACCGATTGTATGTGGATGTACAGATCACCTGATTGAAAGTGATCTGATTATATGTGAATGCACAGTATGAAATCCAATCGTGAGGACGAGTTTGTGATTGTGTGTTGAGTGTGCAGATACGAGAGTGCAGCAGCAAGAACCATGGGTAAAAAGATTTTGGAGGAAACATCAAAAGCTAGTGATTAAAACCTCCGATTGTAGTTCAATATATATATATATATTATGATTATTTAGTTTAGATGTACTTTGCTTTTTGTTGATATTGTGCAACGATTTTTCTTGTAATAAATGATATTGTTTTGTTTGATGGTCAGGATAGTGTGTACTGTGTTATTTACTGTGTGAAGTCGTGTCGTGACATGTTGTAACTCTTTAGATAAATAAACTACTCAGCTAAATATGGACTCTACCACAGATGAACTGTTAGAGGGACTTGGTTGAACCAGGAGTCAAACATTCCTGATGTAGAACTGAACACTTCTCTAGGTCATGTTTCAATTTACATCTGTGTAAACTGGGTCACTTTGGTAGAAAGGAGTGAGCCTAGTAGCTTTGCCATAAGAAGCAAGACCCCTAATAACTGTGCCACTCAGACATACAATCAAAGAGAAAATGTCAATACTTTCTCTATGTCATCCTTCTGTCTCTCTCTTTCTCACCTTGGAATGAAGAATGGCCAGTGTGTCTATCCAGACCCTCCAGCCTCCAAACTCAAACTTGATGGCGTGGTGGAGCAGCATCTTGAACAAGGCCATCACCATATCAGTGATCCTCTGCTGTTCAGAGTTGCGAGGGTAGATGTAAGACAGAGAAAAGAGCCAGTCTTGCCACACGGACATCTGAAGAACAGTTCTGGAGAAGACAAGCCATCACATTGGTTCATATTCCAACAAGAAAACACATTAAACTCTCTCCATATTCCGTCAAGAAAACACATTAAACCCCCCCCCCCCCCCATATTCCATCAAGAAAACACATTAAACTCTCTCCTCGCTCCCCCCCCCCCCCTCCTCCCATATTGCATCAAGAAAACACATTAAACTCTCTCCATATTCCGTCAAGAAAACACATTAAACCCCCCCCCCCCCCCATATTCCATCAAGAAAACACATTAAACTCTCTCCTCGCTCCCCCCCCTCCCATATTGCATCAAGAAAACACATTAAACTCTCTCCATGCAGGCCTACAACAGCCAATACAATAAGACAGACTGACAACAGCCAACACAGGACAGACTGACAACAGCCAACACAGAAGGACAGACTGACAACAGCCAACGCAGGACAGACTGACAACAGCCAACGCAGGACAGACTGACAACAGCCAACACAGGAGGACAGACTGACAACAGCCAACACAGGACAAACTGACAACAGCCAAAACAGGACAAACTGACAACAGCCAACACAGGACAAACTGACAACAGCCAACACAGGACAGACTGACAACAGCCAATGCAATAAGGCAGACTGACAACAGCCAACACAACACAGACTGACAACAGCCAACACAGAACAGACTGACAACAGCCAACACAGGACAGACTGACAACAGCCAACACAGCACAGACTGACAACAGCCAACACAGGACAGACTGACAACAGCCAACACAGGACAAACTGACAACAGCCAACACAAGACAGACTGACAACAGCCAATGCAAAAAGGCAGACTGACAACAGCCAACACAGGACAGACTGACAACAGCCAACACAGGAGGACAGACTGACAACAGCCAACACAGGAGGACAGACTGACAACAGCCAACACAGGACAAACTGACAACAGCCAACACAAGACAGACTGACAACAGCCAATGCAAAAAGGCAGACTGACAACAGCCAACACAGCACATTTGGCTGGCCCAAGATAGGAAATGTCAGTTCCAGACAAAAGTGAATTTATAAAAAGTCTAGTCTAAATGAACAAAAGAGAAAGACAATACCAAATGAAATGAGTTTCATATCAAGAATACCTTCTGTTGTCCTTGTTGTTATTGCACAGAATGGTCAAGTCTGAAAGAAATGTCTTTTTGACATCCAGAACTTCAGCTGTCGGCTTGGACTGGCGAATCATGGTGGCCACCACTTTTAGTACAGCTGAGAGCACCACGTACAGGAATCAGTTGGAGAGCACCACGTACAGGAATCAGTTGAGAGCACCACGTACAGGAATCAGTTGAGAGAATTAGTACAATCATAAAAGACATGAATTGGATGAATGACTGCTTGAATGAATGCATAAACCACTGAATGAATAACTGATTGAATGAATGGCTGAATGATTGATGAATGGTTGAATGAATGACTGAATGGTTGAATGAATGACTGAATGGTTGAATGAATGACTGAATGAATGGTTGAATAAATGACTGACTGAATGAATGACTGAATGAATATGGTTAAATGAATGGTTGAATGAATGATTGAATGAATTACTGAATGAATGGTTGAATGAATGACTGAATTAATGACTGAACGAATGGTTGAATGAATGATTGAATGAATGACTGAATGAATGGTTGACTGAATGACTGAATTAATGACTAAATGAATGGTTGAATGAATGACTGAATTTGATTGAATGAATTACTGAATGAATACTTGAATGGTTGAATGCAGTTGAATGAATGGTTGAATAAATGACTGCATAAATTTGTTGAATGAATGACTGGATGCAGAGATGCATTCCTGCACTGGTCTTCAACTATGTACACTCTCCTTAGGCAGTACATACCAGGATGGCTTGGCCACGTCCGTCGTATAGAAGACACCTAATATTCCGTGTGGGAAGTTGGCTGATAGCAAGAGAAGGGTTGAGGTTCAAGGATGTGTCAGCAGGAAATGAAGGCACTGGGCACGGGTCTGACATCCTGGGAAGAGGCAGACCTATCCAAGTGGACATGAACCTTGAAGAGGCATCGCAAACTGGGCGACAAGCAGCTTTTGAATCACGGAGAAGTAACAAAACAATGGAGCAAGGAAGAAACACACCAAAAACAAAGTAGACAGTTACTACTCCAAGAGTACGTCATCCTAGAGTCAGTCATGACTGAAAGGCGATACTACACCGTACTACCTACACTGTACTACCTACACTGTACTACCTACACTGTACTACACACACCATACTACACTGTACTACCTACACCGTACTAACTACACCTTACTACACACACCATGCTACACGGTACTACCTACACCGTACTACACACACCATACTACACCATTCTACACCGTACTACCTACACCGTACTACCTACACCGTACTACCTACACCGTACTACACAATACTACACCGTACTACCTACACCATACTACCTACACAATACTACACAATACTACACCGTACTACCTACACCGTACTACCTACACCATACTACCTACACAATACTACACCGTACTACCTACACCATACTACACAATACTACACAGTACTACCTACACCATACTATACACACCGTACTACACACACCTTACTACACCGTACTACACACACCATACTACCTACACCGTACTACACACACCGTACTACACACACCATACTACACACACCGTACTACCTACACCGTACTACACACACCGTACTACCTACACCGTACTACACACACCGTACTACACACACCGTACTACACACACCATACTACACACACCGTACTACACACACCATACTACCTACACCATACTACACACACCGTACTACACACACCGTACTACACACACCGTACTACCTACACCATACTACCTACACCATACTACACACACCGTACTACACACACCGTACTACACACACCGTACTACCTACACCATACTACACACACCATACTACACACACCGTACTACACACACCGTACTACCTACACCATACTACACACCATACTACCTACACCGTACTACACACACCATACTACCTACACCATACTACACCGTACTACACACACCATACTACCTACACCGTACTACACACACCATACTACCTACACCGTACTACCTACACCGTACTGGCTTATAGCTCCTACAATACAAGGAGCACGTCCTCTCCCTAGCTGTCTGATAATATGCCAGGCAGGTTGCAGTAGCTGCGCAATTAGCTGACCTCTCTGGACCCTGCTAACAGACCCCACTAACAGATCTCATTATACAGACCCCACTAACAGATCCCACTAACAGATCCCATTAGACAGATCTCAATACCTGAGTTCTCAATGCGGAAATGAGATTCTGGTTCCTCTCGTCTGACCTTGACATTGTCCAGACTCATCCTTTCTGTCAAAATCTGTACAGACATGAGAAGAGCATTATAAGCTGTCTGGCTAGCGAGTATGTGCTTCACTTCACATCTGAATGGTTTTATAACTTGGACTAGGCTTCACTTTATATCTGAATGGTTTTATAACTTGGACTAGGCTTCACTTCATATCTGAATGGTTTTATAACTTGGACTAGGCTTCACTTCATATCTGAATGGTTTTATAACTTTGACTAGGCGTCACTTCACATCTGAATGGTTTTATAACTTAATGGTTTATAGCTTAATGGCTTTATGGAAAGAGGCAGATGGAAATAGAAGGGAAACAAGTGAAAATGGAGGAAATTTTAAAGAAGCTGCAGTCAAGGAAGTAAGGGAAATTTGAGTGAGGAAACAGCTCACAGGGCAGAGAGCTTTGGAGAGAAGTATGCACATATAGGTGAGGGGTCAGTTTTGGTAGTAGGAGATTCAATGGTGAGAGAGGTTGGCAGACATTTGTCTAAACAACACAACATGTTTGAAAGAATGGATATTGGGGGAGCAAAAATAGAGGACATAGGTTAGATGACAAAGGAAACAGTCATGTGGTAGTATTGGCAGGTACAAATAATGTAAAGAGAGATGGTACAGAAATAATTATGGATAAATATAAAAGTCTTATGAGAACACTTAAAGAAAAAAAGTTTAGAAAGGTCACAATGATGGGCATTTTAGACAGAGCAGATGGGTCAGACTATCTAGATAGCAAAATAATAGGTATCAACCTTAGGTTACAGGTGATGTGTGCGGACATGGGAATGGAATTTATTGATGTTAAAGTAGACAAAAGTAAAATGTTAGATAGGGGAGGTTTACATCTAAATGAGATAGGACAGCATGTTGTAGCAAAGTATATGTTCTATCATTGTGTTAGAAATTTAAACTAGTAAGGCCTATGAAGTATGAGACTAAAGATAGGCCTACAATAGGGTGCTATAGAGGATGTAGTCAAAGGGGTAATTTGGTGTCAGGGAAGTGTGAAATACATAGTAGAAAAGCAAACACTAAAATGATAAAGCAGAAGCAAAAAGAGGAAAACCAACAACATTACAAACTAAAATGTTTTTATGCAAATGTGAGAAGCATAGTAAATAAAAGAGAAGAATTGGAACTGTATGTAGAAGAAGAAAAACCAGATATAATAGGGTTAACAGAATCATGGACATATGAGGAGATTGCAGATAGTGAACTTGAAATTGAGGGATATACAATGTTAAGGAAAGATAGGATAATTGGAGACAAGACTAAGGGAGGTGGCGTTTTATTATACTGTATAAATTCTGTTAATATAACGATCAAAGAGTATTTATCATGTGGTAACAAAAATGAAAGTGTATGGGGAGAAATAGAAAGTGGGGGTGAAAAAACAGTGATTGGAGTGTGCTATAGATGTCCATCAAGTCAAAAAGAGGAAGATGAGGAGCTGATTAGTAGCATAGCAAAGGCAAGTAAAGGGAAATTATTATTAATGGGAGATTTCAACTATCCAGAAATAAAATGGGATATGGCAGAAGCACTTGTAGAGTCAAAACCTTTTGTTAAGTGCATAACTGACAATTTTTTAATTCAACATGTAGAAGCAGCCACCAGAGGCAAAAACATACTCGACCTAGTTTTTACCACAGAGGAAAATATGATTGAAAACGTTACCGTTGGGGAACTGTTTGGCTCAAGTGACCATCAAATCATCCGTTGGGATCTTATTGCAGGGAAAGAAGTAAACATAAACACGCGAACATACGACTACTCTAAGGCAGATGTTAAGAGGATGAAAGAGGCAGCGAACCACATAATCTGGAAAGATATTATTGTAGGAACAGATGTTGAACAGGAGTGGGAAAGTTTTAAAACAGTTCTAGAAACGCTAAAAGAGGAATGTGTTCCATGTAGGGAGGTAAACCCCAAGCGTAAAAAGTGGATAACTAGATTTGTAGTGAAATGTAGAAGAGCAAAAAATAAAGCATGGCAAAAATATATAGAGGCAGGTAAATCAAAAGAAACATATGTAAAATATTTGGACAAGCAGAACATTATCTCAGAAAGCAAATAAAACAGCAAAAATAGACTTTGAAAAAAAACTTGCTCAGAGGATCAAGACTGACAGTAAAAGCTTCTTCTCTTATGTTAGAAATAAACAAAGAACGAAAGACAAAGTAGGCCCTCTCATAGACAGTACAGGGAAAATAATAAGTGAGAATAGGGAGGCTGCTAATCTGCTCAATCAGTACTTTGGCACAGTCTTCACAAAGGAGGACTGCTCCGAGATCCCAGAGCCTATAGATATTTTTCAAAGAGACATGGATACAGCGGGATTAAGATCAATCTGTATTACAGAGGAAATGGTTTTTTAAAAATTGGAGGGGTTGAAAGTGAATAAATGTCCAGGTCAAGATGGTATTCACCCAAAATTGCTGTATGAAATTAGAGACCAACTAGCAAAACCATTGGCTATATTATGTTCTCAATCACTTACAAAAGGGATTGTTCCACGGGATTGGAAAGATGCAGGAGTGATCCCCTTATTCAAAAAAGGCAAAAAATCAGATCCGGCAAATTATAGACCGGTGAGTTTAACGAGCATAGTCTGTAAATTGTTAGAGTCAATAATCAAAGAAAAAATTGTAATGCATTTAGACAAATTTAATCTAATTAGAAATAGTCAGCATGGGTTTACTAGAGGGAGATCATGCTTAACAAATCTATTAGAATTCATGGAGGAGGTTACTAAAATCATAGATAAAGGGGAGCCAGTGGATGTTATTTATCTAGACTTTGCAAAGGCCTTTGATAGAGTACCTCATCAAAGATTATTTCGAAAGTTAAAATCACATGGAATAGGTGGGGACGTTGCCAAATGGATTGAAAATTGGTTAACGGGAAGAAGGCAGAGGGTGGGCATAAATAAGGAGTACTCTGAGTGGAGTGAAGTGAAAAGTGGTATGCCACAGGGCTCGGCTTTGGGACCAATTTTGTTCTTGATATATATAAATGATTTGGACATAGATATGAGATCCATGATTGCAAAATTTGCTGATGACACAAAACTATGCAGTAGTGTCTCATCTAAAGCGGAAGTGGATATATTGATGTCGGATTTCGATAAAATTCGAGAATGGTCTGTAAGCTGGCAAATGGAGTTTAATGTAGATAAATGTACAGTCATCCACATGGGTAGATCCAATATGGAACATAATTACAGAATGGGAGAAAACAATATTAGAAAGATAGATAAGGAAAGGGACCTAGGGGTTATAATAGATCATACAGGAAAGGTGAGTGAGCAAGTTAAGGTAGCAGTGAAAAAGGCAAATGCAATGTTAGGTATGATAAAAAGAAATATTAAACATAGGAGCAAGGAAGTGATCGTCAAACTGTATAAAGCTTTAGTTAGACCTAGATTGGAGTACTGTGTACAGGTGTGGAGTCCTTATCATAGAGGGGACATAAACATGCTAGAAAGAATACAAAAAAGAGCGACAAAGATGATAGTGGGATTCCAGAATTACAGTTATGAGGAACGACTCAGAAAAACCGGCCTACAGTGTCTCGAAGAGAGAAGTATTCGTGGTGACTTAATACAGGTTTATAAGATGATCAGAGGAATCGATAAATTAGACTATAACAAGTTTTTTTTAAATACAGCCACCTACAATAACACGAGGGCATAGCTACAAGCTGACTAAAGAGAGGTCCAGGTTAGATATTAGGAAATATTTTTTTAGTCAGAGAGTGGTGTCTGCTTGGAATGCATTGCCAGGGGAGGTAGTGGAGGCAGGGACAGTTAATGCATTTAAGAATAAACTGGATGCGCATAGATTTTAGAGCAAGGTGATGTAAATGTAACTGGTTGTATACAGACTCTGCAGGGTCTTCTAAACCAGTATAAAGATGTTAAGTTTATATCTTAATGTCTTTATATTATAATGGCTTATAGCTTTGTACTAGGCTTCACTTCATATCTGAATGGTTTTATAGCTTTGAATCCTGACTGGTTTACTGTAGAAGCTGGCGTCCCTAACTCATGCCATGCAGTTGTGGTTCACAATCCTTACATCTCAGACATGAAGCCTGGTCAAGATCAAGTAGGACGGATAACAAAATGTGACATGAGATGAATTATAGACCGGTGAGTTTAACGAGCATAGTCTGTCAATTGTTAGAGTCAATAATCAAAGAAAACATTGTAATGCATTTAGACAAGTTTAATCTAATTAAAAATAGTCAGCATGGGTTTACTAGAGATAGATCGTGCTTAACAAATCTATTAGAATTCGTGGAGGAGGTTACTAAAATCATAGATAAAGGGGAGCCAGTGAATGTTATTTATCTAGACTTTGCAAAGGCTTTTGATAGAGTACCTCATCAAAGATTATTTCGAAAATCACATGGAATAGGTGGGGAAGTTGCCAAATGGATTGAAAATTGATTAAAAGGAAGAAGGCAAAGGGTAGGCATAAATAAGGAGTACTCTGAGTGGAGTGAAGTGAAAAGTGGTGTGCCACAGGGCTCGGTTTTGGGACCAATTTTGTTCTTGATATAAATAAATGATTTGGACATTGATATGGGATTCATGATTGCAAAATACGCGGACGACACAAAACTATGCAGTAGTGTCTCATCTAAAGCGGAAGTGGATATATTGATGTCAGATTTCGATAAAATTCGAGAATGGTCTGTAAGCTGGCAAATGGAGTTTAATTCAGATAAATGTACAGTCATCCACATGGGTAGATCCAATATGGAACATAACTACATAATGGGCAAGAACAATATTAGAAAGATAGATAAGGAAAGGGGCCTAGGGGTTATAATAGATCATACAGGAAAGGTGAGTGAGAAAGGCAAATGCAATGTTAGGTATGATAAAAAGAAATATTAAACATAGGAGCAAGGAAATGATTGTCAAACTGTATAAAGCATTAGTTAGACCTAGATTGGAGTACTGTGTACAGGTGTGGAGTCCTTATCATAGAGGGGACATAAACATGCTGGAAAAGATACAAAAAAGAGCGACAAAGATGATAGTGGGATTCCAGAATTACAGTTATGAGGAAAGACTCAGAAAAACCGGCCAACAGTGTCTAGAAGAGAGATGAATTTGCGGTGCCTTAATACAGCTTTAAAAGATAATCAAAGGAACAGACAAATTAGACAAGTTTTTCAAATTTGAAACACCTATTAGAACAAGAGGGCATAGCTACAAATTAAATGAGCCTATAGATATTTTTCAAAGAGACATGGATACAGCGGGATTAAGATCAATTGGTATTACAGAGGAAATGGTTTTTAAAAAATTGGAAGGATTAAAAGTGGATAAATGTCCAGGTCAAGATGGTATTCACCCAAAATTGCTGTATGAAATTAGAGACCAACTAGCAAAACCATTGGCTATATTATGTTCTCAATCACTTACAAAAGGGATTGTTCCACGGGATTGGAAAGATGCAGGAGTGATCCCATTATTCAGAAAAGGCAAAAAATCAGATCAGACGAATTATAGACCGGTGAGTTTAACGAGCATAGTCTGTAAATTGTTAGAGTCAATAATCAAAGAAAAAATTGTAATGCATTTAGACAAATTTAATCTAATTAGAAATAGTCAGCATGGGTTTACTAGAGATAGATCATGCTTAACAAATCTATTAGAATTCATGGAGGAGGTTACTAAAATCATAGATAAAGGGGAGCCAGTGGACGTTATTTATCTAGATTTTGCAAAGGCCTTTGATAGAGTACCTCATAAAAGATTATTTCGAAAGATAAAATCACATGGAATTGATGGGGAAGTTGCCAAATGGATTGAAAATTGGTTAACGGGAAGAAGGCAGAGGGTGGGCATAAATAAGGAGTATTCTGAGTGGTGTGAAGTTAAAAGTGGTGTGCCACAGGGCTTGGTTTTGGGACCAATTTTGTTCTTGTTATATATAAATGATTTTGACATTGATATGGGATCCATGATTGCAAAATTTGCTGATGACACAAAACTATGCAGTAGTGTCTCATCTAAAGCGGAAGTGGATATATTGAGGTCAGATTTAGATAAAATTCGAGAATGGTCTGTAAGCTGGCAAATGGAGTTTAATGTAAATAAATGTACAGTCATCCACATTGGTAGATCCAATATGGAACATAATTACAGAATGGGAGAAAAAAATATTAGAAAGATAGATAAGGAAAGGGACCTAGGGGTTATAATAGATCATACAGGAAAGGTGAGTGAGCAAGTTAAGATAACAGTGAAAAAAAAAGGCAAATGCAATGTTAGGTATGATAAAAAGAAATATTAAACATAGGAGCAAGGAAGTGATAGTCAAACTGTATAAAGCATTAGTTAGATCTAGATTGGAGTACTGTGTACAGGTGTGGAGTCCTTATCAGAGAGGGGATATAGACATGCTGGAGAGAATACAAAAAAGAGCGACAAAGATGATAGTTGGATTCCAAAATTACAGTTATGAGGAACGACTCAGAAAAACCGGCCTACAGTGTCTCGAAGAGAGAAGAATTCGAGGTGACTTAATACAGGTTTATAAGATGATCAGAGGAATCGATAAATTAGACTATAAAAAGTTTTTTTTAATGCAGCCACCCACAATAACAAGAGGGCATAGCTACAAGCTGACTAAAGAGAGGTCCAGATTAGATATTAGGAAATATTTTTTTAGTCAGAGAGTGGTGTCTGCTTGGAATGCATTGCCAGGGGAGGCAGAGACAGTTAATGCATTTAAAAATAAACTAGATGCGCATAGCTTGTAGAGCAAGGTGATGTAAATGTAACTGGTTGTATACAGACTCTGTAGGGTCTTCTAAACCAGTATAAAGACGTTAAGTTAGTTAAGTTAAGTTAAAGAATGGTCCAGATTAGATATTTGGAAATATATTTTTAGTCAGAGAGTGGTGAATGTTTGGAATGTATTGCCACAGGAAGTAGTGGGGGCAAGGATAATTAATGCATTTAAAAATAGATTGGATGCACATAGCTTTTAGAGCAAGGTAATGTAAATGAAACTGGTTGTATACAGACTGCAGAGTCTTCTAAACCAGTATAAAGACGTTAAGTTAAGATACAGGAAAGTGGGCAGGGTCACTAGAAGAGATAGAGTGGTTGTGTTAGCTTGTACTCTTGCCTTACCACTCTCGGACTACACAAGATTACACACGACAAGTGAACTGGGACAAAGACAGGACTAGTTGGTCTCCTGGAAAGGACATTTCTGTGTCTGTGTTCTATGTCACTTCCTGTGTACAATCTTGTGTAGCCCTATCATGGTCTGCTGGAGCAAGGAGCCACAATGAGTTATGTGCAGATAGCTGTATAGAACTAACCTCAAATAGCACGTTGTAGCACGACATGGTGATGTTCTGCGTGTGCAGCATCAGACGCTCTGCCAGCAGACTAAACAAGTTGTATGGGGACATAGCATCTTGCTTCCTCCTGAAGAAGTACCAGAGAGACATGCCAGATTATGTCCACATATCATCTACACTTGCTTTCTGCAAATGTCTTTATTGTACAAAGAGAATTCGAGTTTTATCTGAACCAAGCAGACAATACATTTTTGGTCTAAGCTCAAAGTCTGAAGTCAATTATTGTATGTTACATCGAAGTCATGACTTCAGCAATCTAATTGGCCTTTTATCTTAATCATGACTGAGAAATGTTCTGTGTTTTGTTCTTGTGTGTTTATAATTTTAAATTTAAGGTAGTGTTTGTTGAGTATAGGTGGCTGATTATGTAGTCAAGTAAACTTGATCTAAACCAAAAGTGTAGTCAAGTAAACTTGATCTAAACCAAAAGTGTAAACTAAACTTGATCTAAACCAAAAGTATAGTCCAGTAAACTTGATCTAACCCAAAAGTGTAGTCAAGTAAACTTGATCTAGACCAAAAGTGTAGTCAAGTAAACTTGATCTAGACCAAAAGTGTAGTCAAGTAAACTTGATCTAAACCAAAAGTGTAAACTAAACGATCTAACCCAAAAGTGTAGTCAAGTAAACTTGATCTAGACCAAAAGTGTAGTCCAGTAAACTTGATCTAAACCAAAAGTGTAGTCCAGTAAACTTGATCTAAACCAAAAGTGTAGTCAAGTAAACTTGATCTAAACCAAAAGTGTAAACTAAACTGTCACTATGTCTCCTGTTGCTATGGCTCCTGTAGCTATGGTTCCTGTTGCTATGGCTTCTATAGCTATGGCCCCTGTGGCTACAGTTCTTGTGGCTATAGTTCTTGTGGCTTCGGCTCCTTTGGCTACGGTTCCTGCAGCAAATGTTTCTGTGGCTTTGGTTCCCGTGGCTTGCTTTCAAGGTCAGAAAGCTAATCCTCACGACAGCTTATCAGCTAGTGTTGATGGCAAGGTGTGCCCCCATTCGCTGGAGAGTCTTCTACCAAAAAGGGTGTCAACCAACAATTTTTACATATTCTGTTTCTTATCCCAAGTTGTTCCTAAAAAAGTCTGAGGCCAGCACAGAAGTTAGCCCCTCCTCAAGGGAAGCCTGCACCCCAGTTGCTGATGTGTACTCTTATTGGTCATTTCTGTTGTAGTTAATTTGACATGAAGAGGGTGTCTACCCTTATGCAGCCCTACTTGTTTGATTTATTGATTGGTCCAGGCCAAGCATAGGGCCCCCAATGCAGCTGACCCCTTTACAGGAAGTGTGTATCTGAGCATTTGTAGTGGCAATAATTTTATATGATGTGCTGCTAGTCCCATGCACAGCCCTCTTTAGTTATCTTTTACAACATGCTTGCATGGGAGAGGAGACTTACATGCAAAACATACTGATCAGACTATGTTAGTCAGGGTCAGGTAAAACATACTGATCAGACTATGTTAGTCAGGGTCAGGTAAAACATACTGATCAGACTATGTTAGTCAGGGTCAGGTAAAACATACTGATCAGACTATGTTAGTCAGGGTCAGGTGAAACATACTGATCAGACTATGTTAGTCAGGGTCAGGTAAAACATACTGATCAGGCTATGTTAGTCAGGGTCAGGTAAAACATACTGATCAGGCTATGTTAGTCAGGGTCAGGTAAAACATACTGATCAGGCTATGTTAGTCAGGGTCAGGTAAAACATACTGATCAGACTATGTTAGTCAGGATCAGGTAAAACATACTGATCAGACTATGTTAGTCAGGGTCAGGTAAAACATACTAATCAGGCTATGTTAGTCAGGGTCAGGTAAAACATACTGATCAGACTATGTTAGTCAGGGTCAGGTAAAACATACTGATCAGACTATGTTAGTCAGGGTCAGGTAAAACATACTGATCAGACTATGTTAGTCAGGGTCAGGTGAAACATACTGATCAGACTATGTTAGTCAGGGTCAGGTAAAACATACTGATCAGACTATGTTAGTCAGGGTCAGGTGAAACATACTGATCAGGCTATGTTAGTCAGGGCCAGGTGAAGCATACTGATCAGACTATGTTAGTCAGGGTCAGGTAAAACATACTCATCACACAGCTGACTAACCTGTAGGTACTTCTCATGAGGAAAAACCCCAGCAGCCTCATTGACAGCAGCCGAATGTCCTCGTTCTGGGATGCAAGCAGCTTGAATATAGTTCTGTAGACAGACAGTGCAGGCACATTCAAAGACCGAAGACCATCAACATGTCACTCACTCACTCACTCACTCACTCACTCACTCACTTACTCACTCACTCACTCACACACTCCTAGAATATGAATTTATCATTCTTCTTCCTTGCTTTTTGTTCCCAGGTTGATAAATGTTGTTCTGCCATATTGAACAGTTGAACTGCCATATTCACTATTAGCTTAAACAATACTGACAATCAGCAGACTTACCAGTTCAAATATCTGGATACTGACAATCAGCAGACTTACCAGTTCAAATATCTGGATACTGACAATCAGCAGACTTACCAGTTCAAATATCTGGATACTGACAATCAGCAGACTTACCAGTTCAAATATCTGGATACTGACAATCAGCAGACATACCAGTTCAAATATCTGGATACTGACAATCAGCAGACTTACCAGTTCAAATATCTGGATACTGACAATCAGCAGACTTACCAGTTCAAATATCTGGATACTGACAATCAGCAAACTTACCAGTTCAAATATCTGGATACTGACAATCAGCAGACATACCAGTTCAAATATCTGGATACTGACAATCAGCAGACATACCAGTTCAAATATATGGATACTGACAATCAGCAGACATACCAGTTCAAATATCTGGATACTGACAATCAGCAGACTTACCAGTTCAAATATATGGATACTGACAATCAGCAGACTTACCAGTTCAAATATCTGGATACTGACAATCAGCAGACTTACCAGTTCAAATATCTGGATACTGACAATCAGCAGACTTACCAGTTCAAATATCTGGATACTGACAATCAGCAGACTTACCAGTTCAAATATCTGACAAGCATTTTTACAGACAATAGAAAGCTTGTTGGAGAATCAAAATATAATGTCTGAAAGTCTCCGCACTGACTTATCAATTGTTTAAAAAAGTTTGAATATTAGCTTGATAGCGAAAGGGCAACAGGTAAACTGTGTATTTGTATCAGTTCTTTTCCACCTGTGACTAGGTTCCTATCAGGCCTAAGAGAGGAGGATAGTGAGATGTTAAATAAAACCTCTAAGGAAGGTCATCAGTCTGACCAGCAGAGATAGAATGAAGAAGGACGTCCCATCAGGCACAATATAGACCAGGACCCCTACCTCTCGTCCATGTAGTGTACCCTGGAAACAGGCTGTTTTCAAGACAGCATGGCTGACGAGGTGTGGATCGACGTAATCCCTGTAGTAGTTAGCCTCACGTAGATGAAGCCAAGCATAGCACAACTGCCTGGAGGACTGAGGTCAACCTTCATCAGTATTCTCTGGATTTGAGGAAAGCTACTACAACTAGCCAGACCACCCTTTTCAGGCCGCATAAAAGAGTAGACAACAAGAACCAGACTACCTACAAGGCAGCAGGTAATTTGAAGTCACAGTTTTCCTTTTCCAAGATGAATTACCAACTATAATTATGGTTCAATCTACCCAGAACATTCTGGTTAAAAGGCACCAGAGACTTGTGGCCCATGCCTTCCCCTGCTACTAGGAACAGCCTGAGGAGAGGGACAGGATATAGACTGCAATGTGTTTGGAAGCTTTTTAGCTAGAATTGAGGGCCCTTCCAGAATTGAGGGCCCTTCCAGAATTGAGGGCCCTTCCAGAATTGAGGGCCCTTCCAGAATTGAGGGCCCTTTCAGAATTGAGGGCCCTTCCAGAATTGAGGGCCCTTCCACAATTGAGGGCCCTTCCAGAATTGAGGGCCCTTCCACAATTGAGGGCCCTTCCAGAATTGAGGGCCCTTCCAGAATTGAGGGCCCTTCCAGAATTGAGGGCCCTTCCAGAATTGAGGGCCCTTCCACAATTGAGGGCCCTTCCAGAATTGAGAGCCCTTCCAGAATTCCACTCCTGGTTATGACAGCAATCTGTCACTAATATCAATCAGTCAAGTTGATGGGAATAATCGTGTTGTTTATAAATTTCTTCTTCACATCTGCCTAATGACCAATCAGTCATGTGATCTATCAAACTGACCAGAAACTAAATTATTGATTCAAAGAATCATGACATATAACCAAATCTAGGTTTACAGAATAATGTTATCTAAACCTTGGTTCAAAGAATAACATACTCCAAACCTTGGTTCATAGAATAACATACTCCAAACCTGGGTTCATAGAATAACATACACTAAACCTTGGTTCATAGAATAACATACACGAAACCTTGGTTCATAGAATAACATACTCCAAACCTTGGTTCATAGAATAACATACTCCAAACCTTGGTTCATAGAATAACATACTCCAAACCTTGGTTCATAGAATAATATACTCCAAACCTTGGTTCATAGAATAACATACACTAAACCTTGGTTCTTAGAATAACATACTCCAAACCTTGGTTTAGAATAACAATGGCATCTGGGCTCATGGAATATAATGAACTAAATCTGAATTAACAGAATAACATTATCCAAATCTGGGTTTACAGAATAGCATAGTCCAAATCTGGGTTCACAGAATAGCATAATCCAAATCTGGGTTGACAGAATAGCATAATCCAAATCTGGGTTCACAGAACAGCATTATCCAAATTTGGGTTCACAGAATAACATAATCCAAATCTGGGTTTACAGAATAGCATTATCCAAATCTGGGTTCACAGAATAGCATAATCAAAATCTATGTTCACAGAATAGCATAGTCCAAATATGGGTTCACATAATAACATAATTAAAATCTGGGTTCTTAGAAAAGCATAATCCAAATCTGGTTCACAGAATAAAGTTAACTAAATCTGGGTTCACAGAATGATATTATCAAAATCTATGTTCACAGAAAAACATAATCCAAATCTATGTTCACAGAATAGCATTATCCAAATCTAGTTCACAGAATAATTTAATCACAATCTGAGTTCACAGAATACGGTAATTCCAATGTGGACTACTTGTAAGAATTGCCCTAGACAAGGTCCCAACCAACTGTACAAGGACACAGACCTGACTCCATTCTTCTGGTCAAAGGCTGGAACCATGGAGGCAGGATGCTCAGCCATGAGATGCACCAACAGGGCCAGCACATCCATCAGGTTGTCGTCCTGTAAGTGTAAGACAAGAACCAAGATTAGACAACACTCCAGCCTCACCTAATGTGCTAACTTGACATCTTCTTCAATCCAAACTAACACTCCAGCCTCACCTAATGTGCTAACATTACTTGACATCTTCTTCAATCCAAACTAATATTCCACAGAGCAATAACAAAATAGTGTCCATGACAGAATCTTCCGGCTAAAAGTCATATCTTTTTACAGCCAAGACTTTATTCAATTACTTTTATAGTTTTCATGAATTTTGGTTGAATTATTTTTTCAACTTTTCAAGAATTTAGTTGAATTTATTTTCTAGTTATCATTAGCTATCCTGAACATTACTATTTAACTACATTTCTAGTTATCCTGAACATTACTATTTAACTACATTTCTAGATATCCTAGATATCCTGAACATTACTTAATGACTTTTCCTTTTATAATTCTTCTCAGTTCTTAGTCAACCTGTACTTCGGGGAGATGCCCATGTGCAGGTCCCAGCTCTGTTATGAACTGGATGTAGCCGGGAGAAGGGTTTCCTTCCCCGCGGGCTAGGCTTGAGCAGCTTAATAATCTGCTGCGTTGGGACAAGCGCTTACAGAGGGTGGTTAACTGATGTGCGAGTCCATCTTAATAGATTCAAACACTAGAGCAAAGTAGACCCGCAGCCTGTTAGGCACCATTTATGCTGCTCTAAACAAACCACCTAACCATGGCTTGTGTTATGCCATGTCACACAGCTAGTAGCCTCTTACGACATGCTCTCTGTGTGACAGTGGTGCTATTCTTGTCCTTGTCATATACAAAGATCCCAGCGGAACACTCGGGCCTTGTTATCGTTACCTTTATTTAATTACTTTGATAGTTTTCAGAAATGTTTAATGACTTTTTACAACTTTAAAATTAATTTTATAAAAGACTTTTGTGAAGTTTTCCTGAATTTGTTGAGACACTCATCACTGGCCTGATGTAGCAAGCATAGTTACATGGCTGGCTGCGACAAATGTTCATCTCATCTCTCATCTCTCTCTCTCTCTCTCTCTCTCTCTCTCTCAGATACATGCATGTTTGTTGTTGTTGCTGCTAACACACTAGTGCATGCTGATATGAACAGACGGAGCGCTACTCACCTCATGCAGTGTCGTCAAGTAATTGAGCATAGACTGCAGCTCATCTTCCAGGATGCCATGCCCCTTCAGGATCAGTTCCTTCACATAGAGCAGCATGAAAGACCTCAGTTTGACTATATCTTCTTGACTAGGCCGATTGCCATCTGAAAGTATTAGACATCTAGTGTCAGGCACACTCAATCTTTCTCTCCTTGCTAACATGATTCAAGTATTGTACTACACACTGCTGTGGGTTGTATGGAGGCAGCAGACAGGTAGACACAGATGGCTCAGCTACAGATGCCACCTGGGACAGAGGAGGTGGACAAGTGAATGGGGACAAGGTAAATGAGCAATGATCACAGGAGGTCCAGGGAGTCCCAGTCTAAATGATAAATGATTACAGGAGGTCCAGGGAGTCCCAGTCTAAATGAGCAATGATTTCAGGAGGCCCAGAGAGTCCCAGTCTAAATGAGCAATGATCACAGAAGCCCCACTCTAAATGAGCAATGATCACAGGAGCCCCACTCTAAATGAGCAATGATCACAGAAGCCCCACTCTAAATGAGCAATGATCACAGGAGCCCCACTCTAAATGAGTAATAATCACAGAAGCCCATGGCAGCCCCACTCTAAATGAGCAATGATCACAGAAGCCCCAGACAGCCCCACTCTAAATGAGCAATGATCACAGGAGCCCCAGGCAGCCCCACTCTAAATGAGCAATGATCACAAGAGCCCCACTCTAAATGAGCAATGATCACAGGAGCCCCACTCTAAATGAGCAATGATCACAGGAGCCCCAGGCAGCCCCACTCTAAATGAGCAATGATCACAGGAGCCCCACTCTAAATGAGCAATGATCACAGGAGCCCCACTCTAAATGAGCAATGATCACAGGAGCCCCAGGCAGTCCCACTCTAAATGAGCAATGATCACAGAAGCCCCAGGCAGCCCCACTCTAAATGAGCAATGATCACAGGAGCCCCAGGCAGCCCCGCTCTAAATGAGCAATGATCACAGGAGCCCCACTCTAAATGAGCAATGATCACAGGAGCCCCAGGCAGTCCCACTCTAAATGAGCAATGATCACAGGAGCCCCAGGCAGCCCCACTCTAAATGAGCAATGATCACAGGAGCCCCACTCTAAATGAGCAATGATCACAGGAGCCCCACTCTAAATGAGCAATGATCACAGGAGCTCCACTCTAAATGAGCAATGATCACAGGAGCCCCACTCTAAACGAGCAATGATCACAGGAGCCCCACTCTAAATGAGCAATGATCACAGGAGCCCCACTCTAAATGAGCAATGATCACAGGAGCCCCAGGCAGTCCCACTCTAAATGAGCAATGATCACAGGAGCCCCACTCTAAATGAGCAATGATCACAGGAGCCCCACTCTAAATGAGCAATGATCACAGGAGCCCCACTCTAAATGAGCAATGATCACAGGAGCCCCAGGCAGCCCCACTCTAAATGAGCAATGATCACAGAAGCCCCAGGCAGCCCCACTCTAAATGAGCAATGATCACAGGAGCCCCAGGCAGTCCCACTCTAAATGAGCAATGATCACAGGAGCCCCACTCTAAATGAGCAATGATCACAGGAGCCCCACTCTAAATGAGCAATGATCACAGGAGCCCCACTCTAAATGAGCAATGATCACAGGAGCCCCACTCTAAATGAGCAATGATCACAGGAGCCCCACTCTAAATGAGCAATGATCACAGGAGCCCCAGGCAGCCCCACTCTAAATGAGCAATGATCACAGGAGCCCCACTCTAAATGAGCAATGATCACAGGAGCCCCACTCTAAATGAGCAATGATCACATGAGAAGAAGACTATTCTATCAGCTAGTGTTTACCCAGTTGTTTAAAAGTTTGCCATCAAAATATGTCTTGTTACCTCCCCCCACCCCCTCAGTCTGCACCCTAGGTCCCCCCCCCCCCCCCCCCCCTCAATTCTCCTATCTTCTGTTGTCAAGATTGAATAATGTGAAGGTAACCTCACCAGCTGCCTTCGGCTGAACTCCACTGCGGTCTAGCGGGTTGGCCA